>CM062647.1:9666299-9843799 GCA_025617555.3 Puccinia polysora | reverse complement strand
CATGGCTGGGAGTTGTGAATTTATCATCACCCAGCCAGCTTTTAACCTTGGCCAATCAGTGGGAAGATTTATTTCCCAACCCCTTTCCAGACCCCTTTATTGCCAGCCCGTCATACCAGGACTTCAGATTGGTAAATTTCAGACATTCCTGGACAGGCACATCACCCAATCAGTCAAATACGGCCTCCAGCTCAATCAGTCAACAGCCAAGACCATGGGAGATCCAACCTGCAGCAACAGTCACGCAACCCTTAAAGCCTTCCCCCCAGTTCTCACATCTGCCGGTGTCTCCTTCCCTCCTGGACTAATTCCCCCCAAGAAATTAGTATACTTCTTCTTACTGGTTATTCCATCAACCATTAGATGTCATCTCAGAGCAAGATCAAATTCAAACAGCCTGCTAAACCCCTATCACCTTACCCCTTCCTGTTTTTACTCTTATAGAATTCAACAACTCCTTCTTCAAAAACCTCTTTTCCAGCAAGCTACTATCTCATAGGTAGCTGAAAAAGTAACAAGTAAACTATAATAAGAGTAGAAATATCAAACCTAAGAAATGAGGAAATCCAAAATTTTATGTTGGAATTCGAATCCCTGCCCAAAAATAGGTAGGGTCACCCACTGGAAGTATCCCCAAATTCCAACTCCTTGAACCATTAATCAAAGTGGCCACAATATACACAGCACTTGGTTGAGACTTTTTTTATTTTAATAATTCACATGATGCAAAACATACATGTCACCTGACAAAAATTAAGCCAAAAATGGAGTGTTGTGTACAGTTCAGGAGTTATTGAAATATTTTTGTTTTTTCCAGATTCCTCCATGCAGACATGGGCATCCAAACAGGCCTGAGACCTGCATGCAGACCTATCTTCCAAAATTCCTGAAAAATGCTGTGTTCAAGCCTGGCCACAGCCAGTACAAAGACTTAAAGATGCACCCCCAGCTTTAAGAGCCAAAAAAAATCAAAAAAGCCTCTGGCAGAAAGGCTAAAACATGCATTGGGAAGGCATGCATATGTATTATGCATGCCAATTCATTAAAACTTTCACTAAAGCCATACATAAGTCAAAATATGAAAGAAAAAAATTTAAAAAAACTCAAAAGAGGGTTTGACATTTTTTTGACCAGAGTCACAAAAATGGCCAAAAATACCTTTCACAGGCTTCTCAAGCCCAAACATATCGACACACACTTTGACTAAATAACAGAAAATTTCTATAAAAATATTTGTAATCAAATGGAATGACACTAAACTTCAAAATCATACAAATCAAACTACCAAAGAAAGGTATACACAGTTTGCAAGTTCATTTCCCCTGCCATAATCACAGAAAAAAAATTGAAAATGAAAAATTTTGTGACATTTGACAAGGCCATACAGACAAAAACACCAAAATTAACCTGTGGGACATGCATTAATGCCCTTCTGGCCCCAGAAAACAGGTATTTCCCCTCCATTCACCCAAATGAAACTCATGTTAACCCCTGATAAACTGAAAAGGAATCAATACAAGTTTGTTTTCAGGCTATTTATCCCCCATTGTTTCATTATCATACTCACAGACACCACGCCATATTGGAATCAAGTACTTATCAGCATTATTTAGTGATTTACGGCCTTCTTTTTCCCTTTATATTGAACATTCCACACTTATAACTCAACTTTGGCACCATGGTAATCCCTCCAAGAATCATAATAGGCCCACTAAAAAACCTTGAGGAAGTTTTTTGCAGGTATTCATGCTTTAGTCCTCTAAACAGAAAGTTATCCCTCTCTTCTCTGGCTGGCTACCCAAGCCCATTCATACCTCATATTTTTCTGGATAATAATACCTCCATTAAATTTTTAACAAGGTTCCAAGTCCCAGGTTCATGGATCATAAGTTCAGTCCCCTAAAGAGAGCTGTTAAATACCCCTAGTTCTTACTTTGCTTCTGCTCTTTATATTTAATTCAGAATTTTCTAATGGGTAATGTTAAATTCATGGCTCATTGAGCCGTGTACACGGCTTTTTACACGGTTTTTCAGCCGTGTACACGGCTCGTTACACAGTTTTTGAGCCGTGTACACGGTTCAATGAGCCGTGTGGAACCCTACACGTCCCAAATGAGCCGTGTGGAACCCTACACGGCCCAAATGAGCCGTGTGGCATGCTGCACATCTCATTTGAGCCGTGTGGCAAGCTACACAGATCAAATGGGCCGTGTGGCATGCTACACGGCCCATTTGAGTTGTCTGGCATGCTAAACAACTTTTTATTTATTTTATTTCTTTTATTTATTTTATTTCTTTTATTTATGTTATTTATGTTATTTATTTTATTTATTTTATAATAAATAATAATAATTAATAAATAATCAATTATAAGTTATATGGAGCAGTGTATGGGCCCCCACGTGGTGAGGGACCCTACACAACTCCCACAGGTCGTGTGGGGCCCTACACGGCTCCCACAGGCCGTCTGGGAGCTTGTAAACGGCTCCTACACGACTGAAGCCGTGTACATGGCTCCCGCGCGGCTGGAGCTGTGAATTTAACATTACCCTTTATTAATTAATTGGTTCACCACTAAATCATAAAAAACAACCTCCTTGAATTTGATTTATCCATACCTCCATGGATCATTTCTGCATTACAATGAATAATTTGTTTATTCTTACTTTATCACCTTCAGTATCTATGATCATCTTCTTCATTGCAATCCCAAATCAATCATCCTTGATTTCTATGATTAGTAGTACCTGTGAAAACCTGCTTCTTGCATGCCAGAGTAGTTTTGCAATCCACCTCCTGCCACCTGAATTAGATTGCATAGGAATTTTTCAGTGGGAAGAACCTATGCAATCACCCACTGCAGTTGGAACACTTCATTTTTGAGAATTTTTTCTGGACAAGTCAACCAATGTGCAAATGGAAACTTCAACCCCAGTAAAGTGGTTGGCTTAGTCTAAGGAAACAATCTTTCTGGAGAACAAAATAAACCAGGAAAAATATTTCTGTAAGAACAACAAACCCTAGAGCCTAGATCAGGTGCAATTGTTAAAAATGATAAATCAAAAAAAAATAAAAAAAAGAAGTGAAAACAAATTAAAACCAGAGAATCTGTTCCATCAGACCCACGTCACAGGCCCAATAGACCAGCACTTTGTCTTCTTTGAGGAATTTTCCTTTACCTTACTTTTTTTTAAAAAAAAAAAGACAAATTGTAAAAGAAAAAAATAAAGAAGAAAAACATGAAGAATTATGAAAAATTCAGATAATTCAAAATCATAATATAGAAATAAACCCTTTCACAGAATTAAAATTAAAAAACAAAAGAAGAATACAAAATTTTTTCAATGTTTTTTTGAAAAAATGAAAAATTAAAACGCAAACTGTAATAGTATAGGAAAACATTTTGAAAAAAAAAAAAAACTAAAAATTGAAGGAAATATATTGAAGGTCAATTCAAGAAAAAACAAGTCTAAAAGAATTTTCATTATTTTTCCAGCACCCTAAGCTACCTTTGAAGCATTTTTTAGGTACAGGGGCTGCTTGTGCCTTTTATATTTTTCTTTTCTTATTTTCAAGAGATAGAAAAGAAAGAAAAAATAAATAATATTTTTTGATTAAAATTGGTGTCAAAAAAAGAGGCCTTTATGAATTTTTACTTAAATGGTGATATTCTTGAAAAATAAATTGCAAGAAAAATACTCCACAATCTCAAAATAAGCTTCTTTTTATTGAGGAAGCAGAACAATCTTATTAACAATTCTTTGATATTTGCGGAATAGTGTGGAGGAAGTGATTCCAATACTTAGGAAAAACATTCTTGGTTCTTTTTTGAGGGAATCACTTTTGTTTTAATTTCTGAAAGATAGATACATAGATTTGGATCAACCATTTCTAAAAGAAAATTAATTTCTAAAGCTGAGAATTGAAGTTTATAAAATACTTCCACAAGGAATTCATTGGAATTTATTTTAGTGCAGATCATGCAAAAAATTATGTGAAAATTTGGAAACATCAAATTCTTTGACATTTTTGTAAAAAATACTACCAGGGAAAATAAGAATAATTTTTGAATCTTCTAAAATGAATATTTTTAAATTTAATCTTTGGAGAGCAATCAAAGAAAGGAGGAAAGCATTTTGATCAAGGCCTTTCCAATGCACTGATACTTTCATATGAAATATTTTTTTCCGCAAGTATCATTTCTTGGGTGGTATAAAATATTAATAATTGCACATTTTCTGGGCTTTAAAATAAATTCAAAATAAAGGATTTGAGGCATTAAAAAAATCCCTCAAAAAAATTCAAATGGTATAACATTTTTTAAAATTCAAAAAATTACATGAAATTTAAGTAAATAGAGGGACAATAAAAACATGATAAAAACAAAAAGTGAAAAATAAATTTCAAAAAAAATAAAGGAAAAATGAATCAAAATTTAAATTGATAAGAAAATATATTAATGGAAAAATTGAGAAAACATTTGAGAAATTTGAATGAAAATATTCACTTCATACTATAGAATTCCTTTTTTTTTGATAAAGCAGCCCAGAACAAAATTTATCTTAGTTACTGCCCCAAATAAAAAGATTTCTCAAGGAAAAAAAATATCTTCACACAAAAGAAACAGTTTCCAAATTTAGGACAAATTTTTTTGTTGAGTAAAAATTGAAGGAACAAACATGAGTAATAAATGATTGGGTATGATTTCATTTTATTTTAAATTTTTTGAAAGGGTCATGTTAGATTAACCAGTCTTTGAGTTGTGTTCACAACTCAAAGGGGCCCTGTGGCATGCTTAACAACTCAAATGGGCCATGTTGCAAGCTAGAAAATTCAAATGGGCTGTGTGGTATGCTACATGCGTCCAATGGGCCATCTGGCATGCTACACAACTCAAATGGGCTGTGTGGCATGCTACACGGCTCATTGAAGTTATTTAGAATTCCCAAATCTATTTGTGTTCTGTTTCAAACAACTAAAATAACTTCAGGCTTAAAAAAACTAAAATAAACTAGATAAAAAAAGATAAATCAACCAAAAAATCAAAAAATGTTGATGTTTTGGTTTAAAAAAAAATATTAAATATAAAATATGAAATAAAATAAAAATAACTAAATTCTTGAAAAACTCTGGGGGGTTTGTATACTCCCCTACACAGGTCTAAATGGTTGTGTACAGGGGTAAAAAAATCAAAAATACCCATTATGGGGGTTATGTGCCCCTCCAGGGGTTGCGCGTGTTTGGAACAACCCTTTGGAGTAGTTTATGGCCCCCCATGCGTTGAGTGGCCCTACCCAACTCTCACAGATTGTGTGGGGCCCCACCCAACTCCCAAAGGTTGTGTGGGGCCCTACCTAACTCCCACAGGTTTTGTGGGGCCCTACACAACTCCCACAGGTTGTATGGGGCCCTACACAACTCCTACAGGTTGCGTGGGCCCTAAGAAACTCCTACAGGTTGCGTGGGTCCTACACAACTCCTACAGGGTGTGTGGGGCCCTACACAACTCCCACAGGGTCTTTGAGGTTCTACACAACTTCAACACAACTGGATTTGTGAATTTATCATCACCCTTTTTGAAAAACTCATCAAGGTTGAAATCTATTTGATTAGGACGTAAAATTCAGAAAAAATATATGGCAAATGATATTTTTCATTTTTAAAGGGAAATTCTGTGCAAAATGGCATAAATTATTCTCATTTTCAGAAGTTTTTTTTTTAGAAAAATTTTGCACAGAATTTCCCTTTACAAAATAAAAAATATGAAAATGAGGCATTACATTTTTCATGCACCTACCCTAAAAAATCAATGTAATTTTCTTTGTTCTGGATTTCTTGAACCTATTCACTGTTCAAATTTGGATTCACTGTGCTGATTTTAATTCACTTTTTGGGCTTTTAAAAACTATATTTGTGACAGTTTAGTTGGGGCAAGGAGGTTTGAAAACCCTAATGAAGTGCTTTATAGATTTTTTGAGAGGGTTTAAACCCCTGAAAAATGTATAAAACAAGAACAATGATAAATTTGCAACCCATCTGAGTGGCAAATGGATATATATGTAGATATATATATTTTAGATTCATTTAACATTTTTTTATCTTTTTCCTTTGTTTTATTTTAATAAAGAAAATACAAAATGAATAAATAAATAAGAAATAAATGAAAAATGAATAAAAAACAATTAAATAATTAATTAATTAATGAATTAATTATATAAGTAAATAGTTAAATAATTAAATAATTAAATAATCAAATAATTAAATAATCAAATAATTAAATAATCAAATAATTAAATAATCAAATAATTAAATAATCAAATAATTAAATAACTAAATAATTAAATAATCAAATAATCAAATAATTAAATAATCAAATAATCAAATAATCAAATAATTAAATAACTAAATAATTAAATAATCAAATAATCAAATAATCAAATAATTAAATAATTAAATAATGAAAGAATTAAATACTTAAATAAGTAAATAATTAAATAATTAAATAATTAAATAATTAAATAATTAAATAATTAAATAATTAAATAATTAAATGATTAAATAATTAAATAATTAAATAATTAAAGAATTAAATAATTAAATAATTATATAATTGAATAATTAAAAAATCAAATAATTTAATAATTAAATAATTAAATAATTAAATGATTAAATAATTAAATAAATAAATAATTAAATAATTAAAGAATTAAAGAATTAAATAATTAAATAATTAAATAATTAAATAATTAAATAATTAAATAATTAAATAATTAAATAATTAAATAATTAAATAATTAAATAATTAAATCATTAAATAATTAAATGATTAAATAATTAAATAATTAAATAATTAAATAATTAAATAATGAAATAATGAAATAATTAAATAATTAAATAATTAAATAATTAAATAATTAATAATAAAATAATGAAATCATTAAATAATTAAATAATTAAATAATTAAATAATTCAATAATTCAATAATTAAATCATTAAATAATTAAATAATTAAGTCATTAAATAATTAAATAATTATATTAAAAATATATATATAATTATATAATTAAATAATTGAATAATGAAATGATTAAATAATTAAATAATTAAATAATTATACAATAAATAATTAGATAATTAGATAATTAAATAATTAAATAATTAAATAATGAAATAATTAAATAATTAAATAACTAAATAATTAAACAATTAAATAATTAAATAATTAAATAATCAAATAATCAAATAATCAAATAATTGAATAATTAAATAATTAAATAATTAAATAATTAAATAATTAAATAATTAAATAATTAAATAATGGAATAATTAAATAATTAAATTATTAAATAATTAAATAAACAAATAATTAAACAATAAAATAATTAAATAATTATATAATTATATAATTGAATAATTAAATAATTCAATAATTGGATAATTAGATAATTAAATAATTAAATAATTAAATAATTAAATAATTTAACAATTAAATAATTAAATAATTAAATAATTAAATAATCAAATAATTAAATAATTAAATAATTAAATAATTAAATAATTAAATAATTAAATAATTAAATAATTAAATAATTAAATAATTAAATAATTAAATAATTAAATAATTAAATAATTAAATAATTAAATAATTAAATAATTAAATAATTAAATAATTAAATAATTAAATAATTAAATAATTAAATAATTAAATAATTAAATAATTAAATAATTAAATAATTAAATAATTAAATAATTAAATAATTAAATAATTAAATAATTAAATAATTAAATAATTAAATAATTAAATAATTAAATAATTAAATAATTAAATAATTAAATAATTAAATAATTAAATAATTAAATAATTAAATAATTAAATAATTAAATAATTAAATAATTCAATAATTCAATAATTGTATAATTCAATAATTAGATCATTAAAAAATTAAATAATTAAATTGTCAGCCTCATGGATTCCAAGACCCTTGCTTTTTTTTAGCTTCCAGAGGTGATAGAATAAATAATAAATCTATTATTTAATAAATGCAGCAAAAATACGTAAAATACTTGGATTAAGCTTATTGCAAGGTTGATTGGTTTGGTTATAGTTTATTGTTATAAATCAATATGAACAAATTGATTATTAAATATTTTTAGAGATAGGCCACAATTATATTGGGGATCATTAACACCTTTCTTCAGGGATTTCAGTATGAAAACACGTAGTCCTGGTTACTTTGGGATCTTTAATTTTAAGGATATTTTACCCAAAGATAATATGTATATAAAATACACCGTGGAGTGGTAGGTTCTTGTAACCCAGCTGCCACAACTGAAAAAAGATAATAAAACTCACTGGTATATTATCAAATCCTTAGGGTATCTGTTTGGGACATGTACTGATGGGTTAAACCTGTATACTGGGGTTATAAGGTTGTTCAGCAGTTTTAATTGATAAAAAAAAGAGGTTGAGGACGGATATTATTGATCAGACTTAGCCATGAATCACTTACTTATCTCTTATAAGTACTTGATTACCTTTTAACAGTGTCTGCATATAAATATAACTGGCTCTCTGCCCATCAATATCCTCAAAAGAGCTCTTTATTTATAGCTTTTGGAGTCCCAATAATATCCTTCTTAGGGGTACATGGGCTCAAAGGGACGGACACTAAGGCTAGCATGGTAACCAGTGGTAGCCTGTCACGTTTTCTTGGTCCTATAGCATGGGTAGCATCTGATTCCTCAGGGTATGGGAATTATTCTACTTTATAATTGATATTAGGACGTGTGAATAACACTAATCTGTCCTATTGATGTATTATTTAATTAATTATACTTATTAAATGTTCCCAGTAAGTTAATGATTATTTTAATAGACTTTCTACGGAAATCCTGATGTCAGATGAGTTCTCATTATGTATGAAATAACTGGGGTAAAGTCATGACATTGATTTTACTCTTTATTTTCGAGTTCCAGTTGATTTACTGAAATAATTACTTAAAAATATAAGTCATGAAAATTCATGTAATATTTTTACATGATTAGTTTTCTTAGTATGTCACGAATGTATTGATGTCTGGAAACTCTCATAAAAGTATATCAAATTATTTTAAGATATTTTTGGAAGTCTTCATTGTCTTCTTTTCGACATTCTTGGTACTTTGAATTATATATTTTCTAAAAAATACGTATGAGGGTTATTTAAGTGTTTTTATATAATATTATGTACTTTTAGACTATCTACTATCTACGTGAACATTCATCAAATATGTAGAATATTCCCCTGTGGGTTGTAGCATGTTTAAGCAGTACCTAAGCTTCTCAGGCCCCCTGTCATTCTGTCAACCCATAGTCCGGCGGCTGCATACTTGTCAGAGGCCCGAGGCTGCGTACAAAACCTTGACAGAGTGACAGGGCTGTATCTCAGCCGCGCGGGGGTGCATTGGCTGCCGCGGCTGGGTGCGGGAATTGTCAAAAAACAAATTTCCGCCCATAACTCCTAAAATATACACAATAACTCAATTCTGACTGGATGTTAGGTGTGAAACCTCTACATGACAATATTTGTGAACTATTCAATTGACCAAAAGCTCAATAGTGGAGCCATGGTATTTTGGTCTTTCTTTCCTTAATTATTTAAAAATATAAGGATTGTGGTTTCAAGGGTGGGTTCAGTGAGTGACCCTACCTAATTTGGGTAGAAAATCCATTTATGCACTAATATTTATGATTTTCCCACTCCTTCTTTGTTCAATTGTATTATTATTATTTTTCTGTTTTTTTTTTTACTTTTGCAGCTTGCTCTGCAATAGTAGCAAGCTGACATTTATAAATAAATAATTCATTAATTAACTAAGAAAATAATTAATTAATTAAATAATTAAATAATTAAATAATTAAATAACTAAATAATCAAATAATCAAATAATCAAATAATCAAATAATTATATAATTAAATAATTAAATAATTAAATAAGTAAATAATTAAATAATTAAATAATTAAATAATTAAATAATTAAATAATTAAATAATTAAATAATTAAATAATTAAATAATTAAATGATTAAATAATTAAATAATTAAATAATTAAATAATTAAATAATTAAATAATTAAATAATTAAATAATTAAATAATTAAATAATTAAAAAATTAAATAATTAAAAAATTAAATAATTAAATAATTAAATAATTAAATAATTAAAAAATTTAATAATCAAATAATTGAATAATTAAAAAATCAAATAATTAAATAATTAGATAATCAAATAATTAAATAATCAAATAATTAAATAATTAAATAATTAAATAATTAAATAATTAAATAATTAAATAATTAAATAATTAAATAATTAAATAATTAAATAATTAAATAATTAAATAATTAAATAATTAAATAATTAAATAATTAAATAATATAATAATTAAATAATTAAATAATTAAATAATTAAATAATTAAATAATTAAATAATTAAATAATTAAATAATTAAATAATTAAATAATTAAATAATTAAATAATTAAATAATTAAATAATTAAATAATTAAATAATTAAATAATTAAATAATTAAATAATTAAATAATTAAATAATTAAATAATTAAATAATTAAATAATTAAATAATTAAAAAATTAAAAAATTAAAAAATTAAAAAATTAAAAAATTAAAAAATTAAATAATTAAATAATTAAATAATTAAATAATTAAATAATTAAATAATTAAATAATTAAATAATCAAATAATTAAATAATTAAATAATTAAATAATTAAATAATTAAATAATTAAATAATTAAATAATTAAATAATTAAATAATTAAATAATTAAATAATTAAATAATTAAATAATTAAATCATTAAATAATTAAATAATTAAATAATTAAATAATTAAATAATTAAATAATTAAATAATTAAATAATTAAATAATTAAATAATTAAATAAATAAATAATGAAATAATTAAATAATCAAATAATCAAATAATCAAATAATCAAATAATTAAATAATTAAATAATTAAATAATTGAATCATTAAATAATTAAATAATTAAATAATTAAATAATTAAATAATTAAATAATTAAATAATTAAATAATTAAATAATTAAATAATTAAATAATTAAATAATTAAATAATTAAATAATTAAATAATTAAATAATTAAATAATTAAATAATTAAATAATTAAATAATTCAATAATGAAATAATTAAATAATTAAATAATCAAATAATTAAATAATTCAATAATTAATAATAAAATAATGAAATCATTAAATAATTAAATAATTAAATAATTGAATAATTGAATAATTGAATAATTAAATCATTAAATAATTAAATAATTAAATCATTAAATCATTAAATCATTAAATCATTAAATAATTATATTATTAAATAATTAAATAATTAAATAATTAAATAATTTTATAATTTTATAATTATATAATTATATAATTAAATTATTAAATAATTAAAAAATTAAATAATTAAATAATTAAATAATAAAATAATTCCATAATCCAATAATCAAGTAATTAAATAATTAAATAATTAAATAATTAAATAATTAAATAATTAAATAATTAAATAATTCAATAATTAAATAATTAAATAATGAAATAATTAAATAATTAAATAATTAAATAATTAAATAATTAAATAATTAAATAATTAAATAATTAATTAATTAATTAATTAATTAATTAATTAATTAAATAATTAAATAATTAAATAATTAAATAATTAAATAATTAAATAATTAAATAATTAAATAATTAAATAATTAAATAATTAAATAATTAAATAATTAAATAATTAAATAATTATATAATTAAATAATTAAATAATTAAATAATTAAATAATTAAATAATTAAATAATTAAATAATCAAATAATTAAATAATTAAATAATTGAATTATTAAATAATTAAATAATCAAATAATTAAATAATTTATAAATTAAATAATTAAATAATTAAATAATTAAATAATTAAATAATTAAATAATTAAATAGTTAAATAATTAAATAGTTAAATAATTAAATAATTAAATAATTAAATAATTAAATAATTAAATAATTAAATAATTAAATAATTAAATAATTAAATAATTAAATAATTAAATAATTAAATAATTAAATAATTAAATAATTAAATAATTAAATAATTAAATAATTAAATAATTAAATAATTAAATAATTAAATAATTAAATAATTAAATAATTAAATAAATAATTAAATAATTAAATAAAAAATAATTAAAAAATAATTAAAAAATAAATAAAAAAATAAACAAAAGATAAACAAAAGATAAACAAAAGATAAACAAAAGATATACAAAAAAATTAATGAAAAATAAACAAAATATAAATAAAAATAAATTTATTCCATCAAATTAAAAATATGAATATGAAAAAAATTAAAAATAAAATTAAAAAAATGAAATAAATAAATAATGAATCAATTAATCAATCAAGTTCAAAAAAATAAATATGAGAAAAATTTATATAAAATTAAATGAATAACCAAATAAATAAATATTTTTCAGAAAAAATTAATTAATCAAATCAAATTAGAAATAAAAATATAAACAAAATAGTGCGTATCAAAGTTAACCAAACCCACCATTTTTTATTGGCAGGTTTCAACCTAAATCAGTCATCTCAAACCTGCCATTAAAAATCAAAAAAACCCACTTATTTCACATCAGATGTGTCAAAGTTAAAATGAAATAAGTTTTTTTTTTCAAATAAAATATTTGAATGCTTCCGCCACCTGTCCACGTCATCCAGCCCTGGCTTCCCACCTCCTTCTACATCCAACCTCATTGCAAATTTTTTTACCTCAAGCCTCATCATCAAAATATTCACCACTTTCATCACTTTATAACTCTCATCATCACTCTCATCAATTTATCACCCTCATCACTTTATCACTCACAACTTTATTTCTCTCATTGCTTCATTTCTCTCATTGCTTCATCTCTCTCATTGCTTCATTGCTCTCATCAAACTACCTCCAACAAGAACTTGTACCTCCAACCTCATTGAAAGAATCCAATCATTTATTTATTGCTCTTGTCACTTTATAGCTCTCCACAATCCATATCTCTAATCACTTTATCTTTCTGGTCACTTTATCCCTCTCATCACCCTATTTCCCTTACTCTTTCCAAATGGCCCCTCAGCCAACCTCCCCCCACAAGTCCACACAAAATTCCAACACACCAAAGAAAACATTGCCAAGGAACTCCAAAACAAACAATCCTCCCCCATCAGCTTCCAAGGGCTCAAGCCAGCTCAAGAGAGCTGATCACTAAATAGTTGACAGCTTTAAATTACCTGAACCAACAGATCTGAGGAGAAAAGATTTAAACAAAATTATAAGAGTAGAGTGATGAAAGGAAAGAAAGAATAAGGAATAGGTTTCTTACTCTGAGGGACAACGGATGAGAAGAGTTTGGATGAAAAATGACAGGAGATGACAGCAGACAAGGTCAGTCTAAGAGCATGGAGGCATATGAGCAATTGATTCTGGATGGTTAGAGGTGGAGTCAATCTCACAGATGAACAAATCGAGAAGGAAATCACGGGTTGATTGTTGGTCAACTTGGTTGATTGTTGGTTGATTTAAAAGGGTGAACGTTGACAAGATGAAAATGAAGGTTAGGAAAGCGGGGCATGTTGAGAAGAGCGGAGCAAGAAGAGTGGAGCGTGAATGATGAGCGGAGGTCAGAGGAATGAAGCAGAGTTGATGATGAAGCGGAAGATTGAACAGAATGAGCGGAGTAAATCATGAAATGGGGATGGAGGAATGGAATTGGCGGGAGCGAAATGAGTCAAAGAGCGAGTATGTGGAGATAGAGGAATTGTGATAGGAGCTGTGGCAGATGTGTGATACTGGGCAGTTGTGCGGATGACAAGGTAATTTGGGGATTTCCTTGCAAAATGCTGCCGTTTTCAGGTGAGAGATTGCATGATGGAGGACATTAGTTTTTTTATGGAGGGTTTGATGGCTGGCTTTGTTAGGGAATCAGCTAGCATAGATTTGGAATTCACAAGGTCTGTGACAAGTATTTTTGAGGACTTTTGCTCTCAAAACCATTTGAGCTGGATGTCAATGTGCTTAAGTGCGCTGTGGTGGGATTCTAAGTTAACAAGGTTGTTCAAGGCTTTGTTGTCAATTCAAGAGCAGTTTGTAAGGGAGATTGAGGGTTGTAGGTCTTTCAGCAGATTGGGGATCAAAATCTTTTCTTGCATTGCCAGAACTAGGGACTTAAGTTTGCTTTCAGTTGACAAAAGTGAGACTCCTCGTTGGAGTTTGCTGTGCCACAAAACAGCGCAGCCATAAAGCAGGATGATGTACCTGCTGTGGCTCCTCCTTGAGATTGGTTAGTTTCCCCCATTGGAATTGCTCCAGGCTTCAAGGTCATAGTTGAAGGAATCACTTTTGAGACGGAGACCTAGGTTGCGATTTGTCTTGACGTATTGACAGGCGTGCTTTGCTTCCGTCCAGTGAGTGAGGCCAGGCTTGGCGTTAAATCAAGACAGAGAGGAGAAAGCGTATGAGAGGCCTGGTTGGGTTCTAGTTGCAATGAAGTTGAGATAGCCGGAAGATGATTGTTAATTTATGTTGAGTTCAGAGAAGTTGGAGGCATCTTTGTTGGTAGCGGGCTTGAGTATGATGATAGGTGTAAGAGGATTGTTGATGGGTTTTGATTCAGTGAGTCCTAGTTCTGCAACGGTGGTTTCTATGTGAGCAGGTTGATGGAGGCAGGGTCCAGACGGTGAATCTACCATGTAATTTCCCAGGATTCTAGATAGGGGTCCTTCATGTGAGATTGAGAAGCAAGCTTTTAGTTCTTGGCAAAAGTTGACTGAATCACCAATGACCAGGAGGTTGTCAAAATAGCAAAATATAAAGATTTGGGAAGTAGGATTTACAAAAAGACATGGATTGGCTGCGGAGGCTCTGAATCCTTGACTGAGTATCCATTGCTTAAGGGTATCAAACCAGGTTTTTGGTGCTTGTTTCAGTCCGTATAAAGCTCTTTTCAATTTGAGGTAGGGAAACAATTTGTCATAGCCAGGGGGTGATTTGATGTAGATATCTTTTTCCAGTTGGGCGCGTAGAAAGGCAGACTTTATGTCCATTTGAGTGATGGGGAGATTGTGATGATAAGCCTATACTAAGAGCATTTGAAGAGTGGTTATTTGACTGGTTGGGGCGTAGGTCTCACCATAGTCAAGGAATTGTTGTTGCTGGAATACTTGCACGCAGTCTTGCATTAAAGATGAGGCCATCTCCGTTTGGTTCAGTTTTCCAACAAAATACCCAGACAGTCAACAGAGCTCTCTTTCCTTCAGGAAGAAAGTGGCATCTGGTCCACACCTTCATTAATTTGATGCCGTCAAGTTCTTTTTTTATTCACATCATCCAATTTTTGCATTTGGGTGATTGTTTCATTGCTTCATAATTTTGAGGTACTGCTCTGGATAGGAAACCATATTGTTGTGGTCGTTGGATAGTCAATCAATCTTGCAAGTTTCAGTTTGCCAGCGCCAGTTGGTTTTCAATGTCTTTATCATCCAACTCAGAGGATGATTGTCTGGATTCTGATGAGTTATCTGAGTTTTTGGGATTGGAGTTCTCATTTGGATGCTGTTGAGTTTCAGGAATTGGGGAGGTGATCATGTTCATTGGTTTCACAGGAAAGTTTTTGTGGTTGATAGATGAGAGGGTATTGAGTAGGTTGGAATCCAAGTCAAGCAGGGATTTAGAAGCAGATTCAGATGGGGAAGAGGAGTCAGTTAATTTTAATCCTTCAAAAACTTTGATATGCTTAGAGAGTATGGTTTTGCCAAGTTCAGGGACATAGATTTGGTAGGAATTGAGATGCAGATTGTGGCCTACAAGAATACCTTCCCATCCCTTCTTTTCAAACTTCCCAAGGCTATGAAGAAGGTTAAGGACAATTGTTTTTGAGCCAAGCATGCAAATTAGGGCAAGCTTGGGTTTTGCTCCATGCCACATTTCTGATGGTCTCAACTTTGACTTCTTGGAGGGGACAAGATTTACAGTTTTGGTGCATCCAACTAGGACTTCATCCCACAGATAGTTTGGAATAGACATGTCTATGAGAGTCTTTCTAGTTGCTTCAACCAAGGTCCGACTACCTTGTTTGGCTATTGAATTATTCTGAGGGGTATACGGTTTGGATGTGGTGTGTTCAATGACTAGATCTGCAAGGAACGTGGATAGTTTTGAATTGAGGAATTCTCCACAATTGTCCAAGTGGAATTGCTTAAGTTGATAGCCAATTTTGTTGGAGTTGAGCTTGATTAAATTTATCACTTCATCTATGACGTCAGATTTATGCTTGATTGGGAGGCAGGTTTTGAAGTGAGAGTATTCATTGGTGAGAAGGAGGAAGTAGTGGTTCCCAAATTTCAAGATTGGATTGATTGGGCTTCACACATCAGCGTGGATGCAAGTAAATTGTTTGGAATGGGAAGTAATACGATTGTTGAAAAACAAGCAGTGGATCTTTCCAAGAGCGCACCACTGAAAAAGTGAGTGTTTCCACATGATTCAAGGGAAGTCTTTTGACAAAAGTTTTTTTTGGTCAGAGTTTATGTGTCTTAATTGTTTATGGATAGTTGAGATACTGATAAAGGTGTGTGCCAGCTTGGATTGCAGGAGTGTGAAGTATTTTATGACTAGAAGATTGTCCTTGATTAAGCCAAAAAGAACATTTTTTCCCTCAAAGTTCATGACAAATTCATTTTATCCTGATCAATGAAGAGAGAATCCTTTGTTCAGTAGTTTTCCTAGAAAGACCAGATTCACTTCAAGTTGGGGAACAAACACGGATTGGTTGAGAAACACCATGCATCCATCTGATATTATCTTGGCAGTCCCAATCCCTTCTGCGGTCAGTAAGGTACTTTCCTTTCCTGTTGGATTGTGGTGTCATCTTCCTTTAGGTTGTTGAAGATTTTAGAGAGTTTAACATTGATTGGGAGGCTCCTGAGTCCAAAATTATTCTGTCTTTTTTCAATTGTCAAGAGTTGGTCATTGAAAAGGTGTAGGAAAGATTAGCGGTGGAAGTCTTGGTGTCAAACAACTTTTTCAGCTCTCTGATACCAGGAACCTTGCAGTCCTTTAGCTACAGGGAGTGATGAAAATACTGCAATAATAATAATAATAATTATTCCAAAAATAAACCCTTAGAGTCTCAAATAAATAATATAATAAGAGCAGTTGCAAGTTTTAATTGGTTTTGTAATAAAAGGTTTTCAATATGTATATAAAAGAGGGGCCACAGTATTATACTACTGGGGGTCTTTACAGACAAAGCAACCTCTCTTCAAGGGTCCTTCTTAGGCAGTTTAAGAACCTTGGAATGAAGATGGGTGCCTTATAAAGGGCTTATTCCACTACTGGCTGGGAATAAAAGCACAATGGCCTATACAAGAAGGGAAACACTCACTCTGAGAACTTTACCACGAAAATCCTGTAATAATAGGAAGGGTTTCAGAGAAGATGGGGTGGATTGCCTGACTAAACTTCAAGGGTTGGTTGGTTTTTAAGAAATAAATAATACTACTACAGACTTGGTCAAAAATCACTTGCTTAGATTCTTCATAAGCACTTGACTAAAAATGAAACGATGTCTGATTGATAATAATAATTCCTGGTAAACTGACGATGGAATAATGGATCCAAAGAGGTCTGTATAAATACCTTTTTGGGGTGATTTTGAGGTTCTCAGGGCGCATAGACAGGGTTCTGCTCATGGGCTGAGGCTGGAAAGCCATTCAGAGCAATATGAGAACGTCCATCTGTTGCTGTTAATCAGCTGAACTTAGATATGCTGGATTTCTGTACTATTTTAGCCGCAGGATCTGTTAATCAATTATGGCGTAAATTTGATAATTCTGCACTCATCCTTCATTTTTACTATTAGTATTTCCTTAAAGTGAACAGATGTGGAAGTTTACTAATCTCCATAATCTTTTGATCACATAGATAATTTTGAATAATTTTTATGAACACTCCTTGTAGTGTTTTGTGGTCTTCAAAGATCAGAGTCAATGATTTACATGGTATTCCTTGATCTTTAATTAATTATTAAAAAAATGTTCTAAACTTAATTTTTATTAATTTAAATTAATTTTTGATCTTTTTAGATTATTACTAATGCATATGTCAACTTGTTACATATGCCAGGCAACTCTAACTAGGTTGTAGCTCTTCTGAGTGGTACCTGGTTGTCAGATTAGTCACGACTGATCCAGACATGGGGATCAGTTAGTACAGATGCGCGCGGGGTAGGATCTTCTGGGTGCGTGGCAGAGTTAGCTGCGCGCGGGTCTCTAGTACGCGGGAATCTGCTACTACAAATACATAGGGATATGTAATGATGCGGGGCTGCGCGTGGGAATTGTGACATAACACAATTCCGCGTGTAACTCCTAAAATATACACAACACCTCAATTCTGAGTGAATTTTAGGTGTAAACCCTATATGTGACAACATGTGTGAAATGTTATAATGGTCAAAAGGTGCCATACTGGTGTCGTAATTTTTAGTACCTTTTCTTTTTAATTATTTTAAAAATGTAAGGACTTGGATTTTAAGGGTGGGGTCAGTGAGTGACCCTACCTAATTTTGGGTGAGGAATCCATTTCTTTAATAATATTTATGGATTCCTTGTTGAAATTTTGGATTTCTGATGATTCTGAGAAAGTGCTATCTACTTATGTTTTGTTGATCTCCAATGTGTCTGGATCTTGATCTCTTCTTATTAGTTCTTTCTACTCGTTCTTCTCACTTCTATTGTGTCAACTCAATCTCAGAAGCTGCGCACTACTAGCTACTCAACCTCACACTCAATTCAGAACCCACACAACCTGACAAGTTGCTCGAGTGTGGAAACTTCAACTTCAAGATCAGCCCCAAACTTATCTTGCTCACTGATCCTAGATCCTGGGTGCCCCTTCTCCTTTTGCAACCATCAGATTGCACCACTGGCACCCAGGGGACTAGGATCTGGTACGCTGCTCATTTCACTCTCTCATTATATTCCAACTCATCAATCTGACCAAATCTCCAGCCACACTTCAAGACAAGCTACTTCAACTTCTAATCTTCATCAACCATCCAAACATAGAGATCCCATCAGCCCTGTGCCAGACCTCAAGATCAATCAATAACTCTCATCAGTTTCACCCTTATTCATTCATTCTTCCCATACGTGTTGTCTGACCTCACTTGTAACCTGGTTTTATTAGGTTCATAGCTGTCTTTCTCTATCATTTCATTCTTTGTTCTTCCTTCATCTTTCTGTTTCTTTTTTCGTATTGATGATTGAAATCTATCTGGTTTTATTAGCCAAACACTTTCCAACTTCATTTCTCACTCCTTCTTTTTTTAATTTAGATATTCTTATTTTTATAGTTTTGTGTTGCTATGACAGGTTGCTTTGACAATAGTAGCAAGCTGACAGACCTTGAGGGGTTATTGTTGCTACTCAAGCCTTGATTTTGTCCTAGTCTCAAGTGTGGATACAACCACCAGCACAAGTTTTTTGGATGAGAGGATTGGGGATTGTGCCAGGTGGGTCTGCACTTGATGAATTCTTGCCTGTTTGTCTTGCTCATCAAGGCTGATGCATAGGTGCTGGCCGCAATTTCATTTTTGATTTAGTTCAAGTGTTGAAGCACCAGATCACCGTTGATCTTGGATTCCCCTAGTGAATGTGTGATGGTGGTTTTGAGATTTTCAAGTTGAGGGGGAAATTTATAGAGGATTAGGTATGCCACAATTTTGTCATCCATCTGAATTCCTATTTTGGAGATCTGGATCAGGCAGGCCTTCACTTCATTGATGAATTTGTTGACTAACTTTGGGTCAAATTGGAGATTCAAGAAGTTGAATAAGACACGCGAACAATTGGCTGTCTGGCAGGAGGCATAGAATTTGTTGATGGACTTCCATAGTACAATGCCATTAGTCAGATGATGGTCTTTGACACAGTTGATGTAAGTCCTGTTTTCCAATTTGGAAAGAATGTATCTGACAAGTTCAAGATTCACTTTGACTGGGAATTTTTTAGGGTTCCAAACTGTGGATCCATTTAGCTATTCCTTTGAGTGCAAACATTGTCAAGATCTTGGAGCGCCAGAGCAAAAAGTTAGATTCATTTATTGTTGGTATGGAGTCGGTGAGGGTCTTGAGTAATTTAAATCTGCTGGTCCAGGTGACAGGTCCATTGTTAATTCAATTTGTTGGTGGAAGTGCTTGTTTGTCTTTTAACAGTAAAGAGTTGAAATATTTGAATTACCTGAACCAACAGATCTGAAGAGAAAAGATTTCAACAAAATTATAAGAGTAGAGTTATGAAAGGAAAGAAAGAATAAGGAATAGGTTTCTCACTCTGAGGGACAACGGATGAGAAGAGTTTGGATTACAAATGACAGGAGATGACAGCAGAAAATGACAGTCTAAGAGAATGGAGACACATGAGCAATTGGTTTTGAATGGTGAGAGGTGGATTCAATCTCACAGATGAACAAATCAAGAAGGAAATCACAGGTTGATTGTTGGTCAACTTGGTTGATCATTGGTTGATTGAGTAGGGTGAATGTGGACAAGATGACAATGAAGATTAGGAAAGGGGAGCATGTGGAGAAGAGCGGAGCAAGAAGAGCGGAGCGTGAATGATGAGCAGAGGTAAGAGGAATGAAGCAGAGTTGATGATGAAGCGGATGGAGCTGATGATGGAGCGGATGGAGTTGATGATGGAGCGGATTATGGAGCGGAAGAATGAATGGAATGAGCGGAGTAAATCATGAAATGGGGATGGAGAAATGGAATTGGAGGGAGCGGAATGAGTCAATCAAAGAGCGATTACATGGAGATAGAGGAATTTTAATAGGAGCTGTGACAGATGTGTGATACTGGGAATTTGTGCGGATGACAAGGTAATTGAGGGATTTCCTTCCAACAATCACATCATCCTGGGCAACTGGCTCAAAATTGCCTCCAACTATGATTCCTGATTTGGATCAGACAAGGAAAAGTGTGTTGGCCAACCTCCATCCTCTAAGGTCAATGGTTATCTCCTGATGGCCAATGAACTTAAGAACAAAAAAAAAGGTAGGCTGGATCTTTCATCCAAAACAATGAGGGAGAGATTCAAGAATTATTTAGCCATGCACAAAAGGGCCACTCCATGTCAATCTCCACCGGCTTTGGTATTGCCAACTCTGAAAAATCCAAGGGAATCACTTTGTTGGTTAATAAGTTGGACTTGATTTGTCCTTTTTATATTCAAATGGATGAAATCTTTGGAAAGAAGGCCAAAATCACCCATTTAGCTGCTTTTGATGACCAAAAATCTGATTCAGTCAACGCTGAGGACCTGACTGGGGATGCTCAGCCTAGCAATGGTGATCCTGAAGAAACCTGTGGCTTGGAGTGGCCCCCATCCAATGCCAAGGAGGATATTCAAACACCATCAGATCCAATCACGTCTACTTCCGCATTGATTGATGTGTAAAACCATACCTTGGACCCCTCCCCTCCTTCTTTGGATTTCTCTCTTCCTGGGTTATCAGATCTCATCACCTTTTCTGATGCCAAAAAAGATACTCCTTAGTCTCCATTACCCTCAACATTTGTTCAAGTAAGGAACCAAGCTCTTTTCTCTTCTTTCTGGTTAATCCTGACTGATTTAGATTGTGAAAAAACAGGCTGATCCATTCCTGAATGGCCAAAAACCAAACCCAATGGGGCCTCCCACATTGCCTTCAAACACTAGTGACAAATTTCAGACTCAAACCTCCTCTTCCAGGGGTAAGCAAAAGGCCTCCAATTCCATCAATATCAACCCCAAAAGTCATCAAAAGAGGAGAAACCTTTCTTGTTTTTTGGGCTTTGAAGAAATCATGGAGAAGCAAGATTCATGTAATTCCATTGGTTGAATATCATTGCTTTCAAAATCATTCTCATTGCTTTTCCCCTGAAAAAAAAAGTCAAATCACAAATTGAATCCAAAAATTTTGAGTTTGAAAAGCAAAAGTGGGATCCTCAACTGGCCATGGATGTTCAAAAGCAGAAAGCCAAGATTTTGGCTCATCAACAAAAATGGGATGCTGAGTGGAAGTTTAAAAAGGCTGAGCTAGAATTTCAAAAAGAGGAAAAAGAGAAGGATTGATTGCAAGCACAACTGGAAAAGGAGAGGCAACAACTTGCAACCAAAAAAAAGGATAAGGTATCAGTAGCCTTGGCTTGCAGTAGTAGCAGTAGAACAGTAGATGAACTACAGCAGATAACTCAAATGATGGGCTTATAAATATATTTGCATGGTTGAAAGGAAAACAAAAAAAATATTTTTGATTACAACATTTGAGAGTATTCTTAACCCCACCAACATACAGATTTTTTTTTTTATTTATATTTTTTTTTCTAGAGTAAATTTGGCCATTATTCAAGTCCCTACAATTTTTTCTAGTTGTTTTATTAATTTGAAGTTACATGGCCATTCTGGTACGGGTTGCTGTGTCCACAGCAGGAAAGGTACAGTGCTTGTACTTATTAGCTGCCCAAACCATTTTGACAATACCTTTTTGCTTGAAATCAATTCCAAAGCCAAGGTCGGGAAAAACCCATTGGGCATCTGATACTTGATATTTGTCTGTATTTTCAATAAGTTGACCATTTGCTTTCATGGTTGAAACCATGAGTAAAAAGGAGTAGCCAGAGATGTTGCCTTTGTCAATACGAGGAGAGTTGTAAAAATAATACAAGGTGAAAGTTATGTGTGGGGAGCAATCAAAAGGTGTTGGCTTGGAACCAAATTCCAACAAAGAGAAAGAGGGGATGTTGTTTTCCTTCATGGTATCATGGTTTGATTCCAAGGAAATTTTGGCCAAATTTCAAAAAATTTTTCCTAGAATTGGGGATACTTTGTTGGCCTTAAGGTTGAGGAAAGCATACTCTTGAGGAGAAGATCTAATAGGTTATTTCTTCACATAACATCTAAATAACTCCAAAGGGTGCATTGATTTTTGCCATCCAACTTCCCACATTTTTCCACCCCAAGATCTTGAAGGACCAACTGGGTTGACAAATTCTTTTGAACCATGAAAGAAAGTGGTGACAAAGTTGATGTCCTTCTTATCTTGTTCTTTGAGTTTATCCAAGGGCACAAATCCAATGATTGCCACAAGGCCTTGGTGATCAGATTGATCAAGGACAATTACTTTTCCACTGTGGAAGAAATGGAGCTGTTTGATTGTTTGTTCTTCTTGCTCAAAATCTTCCTGGGTGGGTTTTTTAGTATTCCTTTTCTTTTCAGCAAGAATTGAAGGGTACAGATCCAAAGGACGCGGTTTCCAACCAGACAAGACCACCTTTTCATTAATACCTTCCTCAGGAACCTCCAAAGATATTTTGTGAATCTCTCATTTGAATCCTCTTTGGGTGAAAGTCCCTATTCTTCCCACCTTTCATTATGTTGGTCACTCCATCTCCTTCCATCTCAATCCCTCCCATCCATATTACCTGATTAGGGTGAGGAAAAATATGGGATTCAATTGTTTGTGCAAAATTTTGAGGCGGGTGGGAGAAGAATTGGACATTCACCAATAGCAGAGAAAGAATCCAAGGAGGATCAAATCAAATTGTAAGAAATGAATGATGATTAAGATTGATTGAATGAATATTAAGGGGATTTTTGAACAATTCTGAGGATCACAGATCATTGAAATCCTCAAGGGGGTGTCCTTGTGATTTCTCTGACCCAAGACTTCACTCAAGTGCCTCCCTTACCCCCCTTCTCAATCTCCAAAGTAGAAGAGCTCTCTTGGTGGGGGGGATTGGATCATCAGAAAGTTTGAATCTTGAGTTCAACCAAGCATTCCTTACACTTCTCCATGAAAATTGGAAGATAACTGAGGAGTTGAGGCATTCTGTCTGAGGAGAGAGCCAGAAAAGATTTGGTTGGGAAACCGGTGGTCAAGAGAGTCTTGCGTTTTGAATGGTGAAATTGGGAATACATGGGTAAGGCAAGATCTAAGGATTCAGTACCTTTACTACCAGTGGTCGTCATATGATGATGATTAGTACCACCCTCCTTGAATCCAAAGAGTTCATCCCACAATTCTTCCTCCAATGAAACCAAATTGGCTTGATTGGTACTTGTATCCTGTTGAGCCAATGATGATGATGATGATCCTAGTACGCCAGTTCCAGCTCCACTACTACCAGCAGCTTGTTGGTTCAACGTCAGTACTGAACCAGTCTTATCTGTGCTACCCTGACTACTCCTTGGTTTTGTTCCTTCTTCCCCAACACCTTTCTCCAGAGAGTTGATCATTGGAGCATGTAAGGTGCTACTGACCAATCTTTTCTTCCTCCCATGAGCTTCCAAGGATACCAAAGTGGATGGGTGGATCTTCTTAGCAGGCTATTGTTCCTTGGCATTGAATTGAGCCTTCAAAACTTTTAAGAAATCCTAAACCAATCAAGAATCCAGAATTTAGCTCTTTGATTGATGATTGCTCAAAAAATACTTTTTTTTTTGGAGGGGGTTTAAGGCAAAATTCTCTCATCTTGATCCCAATTCAACTGCCAGAACTTCATTGAGGCCAATGTGAATCAGTGTGTAAAACTCAATCAAATAGTTGATGATAGGTAGATTTTCAACCAACGGTAGATATCTTCCTCTCCTTGACGCTCAAATACTTGGATGACAAAGGCTTGGGTTGTTTTTGGATGGGAGTTGAATTGGGAAGGGTCTGGTAGAACATAGATCCAACCCAGGAACTATCCAAAGCACTCCAATCACTAAGTCAAGTAGTCAATTTGTTGGCTGTAGAACAAACAATGGAAAAATCATCTAGAGCCTTATGAGTTTTAGGAGTAGGCGTATCAGGATAATTTAATACTGTCAAAGGAGCTTTGGATTATTGATGAGTGGTTTGTTGAAAAATTGGTGTCTTGTCCCCACCAACTCTGAGTTTGAGACTCAATCCCATCACGGGTGTTTTAAAATGAGTGGAGGATTCTTGAGAGATGACTTCTGAGTTGGGATGAGGATGATCCAAATCAATTGGAGCTGGGCTGACAACAAGCTCAGCAGTAGTCAATGGGGTGTTTGGACTACATTTACAAGGATTGGATGATGGTTTGGATGGATTTTGATCCTGATTGGTACTACTAGACCCAAACATACTCTTGAGGATCTTGAAATGCTTCTGAGAGCCTGGTTCTGGAATTAAGGGCTTTTTTCTTGTGACGGTCTGAGGATCTGATGATTTGAGAGCCTCACAAATTGCAGGGGAAGAGTAAGAGTTGATGGTTCAAACTTCCTTGGTGGAAAATCTCTTACAAGGATCAGTCAAAACTTCACCCAAATCAACCAGGAAGTTACAAAACTTCCACCACTCCTTATAATTTTCCTGAATCATTTGAATGATTGTATAGAGTTGATCAAGAGCCCTAGGACTGACTTGAGTGGGATTGACAATCAAAAAATTCTCATCTGGTTGATCTTGCTTAGGTAGTGGCTCTGGATCTTGATGAGCTTCCAAATCAGTCAAATTACTATCCAATTCATTGGTTGTCATAGCAAAGTTTTGATTGAAGATGGCTCAATGAGTTGCATGGATCATCTTACAATAGGGCCATCTAATGATCTTCAATTCTGATTGAGGGGATCAACAGAGTCGTGGGGTAGGGGAGGGGGGGTAAAACAAGGGTAGAGATGGGTGCTCAGGTGATATAGGTGTGTCAAGGGGCGGGGTCAAGAATTAGATCAGAGCAGCACAAGTCTCAAAAACCTTTGATACCCCTGGCAAATTCCTTAACCTGATTGAGTTTGTTTTGTAGACAACCTTGTTGAGAGGTGATTTGACTAGGGATCCAAAGTTCACCCATACTATTACTCCTTGTCAACGGTCCACCACTTGTATGACCAACGTGAGTGAGTTGGGTCAAGATTGGATTGTTGAGTTCAAAACTAGCGTCTGGAGTTGGTAGTGGTTCCAAGTGTGGAGATGGATCAATGGAAGCACAAAGTTTATGATGATGATGATGATAATAATGGTCATGGAGAGGAGGTGAGGATAGGGAACCAAGACTAGAATTTTTTGGTGAGATCTCCAAGGGTTTCACAAGTAATTTGGAGGATGGGTACTGATGAGTATCTTGATGAATCACGTACTGGTGGTATTGCGCTAATGCTTTAGTCCATAAGTCTGAATGACTCTTGGGTGGTTCGGAGATTGGGATGGAAGGAGGAGGAGGTGAAGTGGAGGTTTGATGGTCAATAGGATCAAGCTCAGGTTCTTGATGGATGTCACCCTTGATATGATGGGAATGGATTGAAAAATTGCAACTGAGGCAGGAGGATCAAGTCGTCTTACCATTGGTTGAGCTGGTGACGTTAGAGGAAGAGGCTCTCAAAGGTGGACAAGAGGCGCAAATGGTACTGTAAGAGTCCAAGGGGTTAACTGAATGATGTGGATCAACTCAACTAGTTTGATGTTGACTAGATTTCAAGTTGGTAGAGAATTGGTGATGATGATGACCAACACCACCAGCCTGGTAGGTTTTCTTCTGATGATTTAATGAGGTTTGACGACTGGCGGATGATGATGAAGATGCCTCCACGGCGGCCACTGCCGCTGGGGAGCCCAAGTTGAGGTTTGATAACCTAGAGGTAGCATCTCCAACAATCAAGAATTGTTTTCAAATTGGACTAGTGGGACTGTTATGCTTAGTTGATACTGGCTTGGAGGATAGGTGCCTGACCCTGGATAGAAAGCCATTGTTAGAAGTTTGTGAATGTGGGGAGGAGGTTGAATGGTTGGAGTTCAAATTGATTGAAGTACTGTATCAATGACCAAGAAAAATTTGAGTTAAACCTTTAGAGGTAATAGTCTGACCTGGAGGCTGTATATAAATGTAGGGAGGGAGGGAGGGAGGGATCTTCACATGGGAAGGTGGAGGAGGATCACTGTAGAGTCAAACTTACTGGGTTTTGAATTGAAGTACTTGGTGTGCTATTGAAGCTTTTGGAGAATAGGGTGGTAAAAAATAGAGGATGTTTAGATTTGGAACGCGTTGTTGATCCCTTGTTGGAGGTATGATTGGGTTGGATTATATATTGATGATGGTTAGGATCCCTGAGATGACTTGATGTTGGTGAACAAATGATACTAGAGCAACTCCTACCACTCAGACCACAATGAGGAGGGTGAGGTGGTGGTGATGGGTTGAGGATGAAGGTTAGAATAAGGTTGACAAGTCAAACGTGATTTTTGACTTGAGCTATCTTCTTGCATTCTTCTTTGGTTGGCCAATATAGGACTGAGAAACGGAAATATAGGATAGCAATCATGACTCTTTTGGTGTATAAGTCAATGCTTCCATTATTGACTGAGAATAGATTTTCTGATTGATGAATTGCTGCTCCATTTCCATTTGATCCCAATCTACAAAGAGAAAAAGCGTGTTGGATGGCTGGATTGCCTTGAGAATTCTGAGAATTGTTCTGGAAGATTTGGTGGTTTTCAATTTTCTCCAAAGGTTTCATGAATAAAGGCAACAAATTTTGGAAAATTTGCTGGAAGCTTAAGTTGGGGATGAGATGAAGCTTTTGCATTTCATACATACGGTTGTACAGGGTGTGTATTCTTAGAAACATGTATTGCTTTTCCAAAAGCAAATTCAAAGCTTACCAAGTTGATTCCAAATCAGATTCTGAATCAAAATCTAAATGGGAGTCAAACAGTAGCAAAATTTCAGTAAGCCTTTTTGTGTTTTCAACTTGCTGGCGGGAAGTCTGATTGGAAATGTTGAAAAAGATGGTGAAGTGATGTGGGGTGATGAGATGATGATGGGATTTTTGTTAAGATGGAGATGTGAAAAGTGATAGAGATGTGAAGAAATGGAGATGAGATGTGTGTGATGCAATGGAGATGGATGTGATGTGGGGTGATGAGATGATGATGGGATTTGTGTGAAGATGGAGATGTGAAAATCAGAAGAGATTTAAAGCAATGGAGATGAGATGTGTGTGATGCAATGGAGATGGGACTGTTATGGATTTTCTGATGTGGATGAGTGTTTTAAATGTGATGGGTGGTGGATGGATGATGATGCATAAATGGCAGGTTTGATGTTTGAAATCTGCCATTTTCATGAAACCCGCCATGTTTAAATACACCATTTGGGGGGTATGTGTATTTCATAAGCCCGCCATTAAAAATGGCGGGTTTGGTCAAAAAAAATGGGGGGTTTCTAATGGGGGGCTTGCTAACTTTGATACGCCCTAATATATATATATAATATATATATAAATAAAATATATGTATAAATACAATATATATATATAAATAAAATATATAAATAAATAAAATATATAAATAAATAAAATATATAAATAAATAAAATATATAAAGAAATAAACTATATAAAGAAATAAAATATATAAATAAATAAAATATATAAATAAATAAAATATATACATGAATAAAATATATATATAAATAAAATGGAATGAATAATTGAATTCAAATAGCTTTTTTTTGCCATTTACTACCCAAAATGGGTTGTGTGGCGCGGTTCAGGACCTAGAATAGGTTGCAAAGTGCGCCACACGACTCGGTTTTGGTAGTGAACAATGTTTGCAAGGTTGAAAATTTATCATTGGCCTTCTTTTGTTTATTTTAATAAAAAAATAAACAATAAACAATAGAATAATCAATAAATTAATCAATTAAATTAAAAATATAAATAAATAAAAAATATATAAATAAATATAAATAAAGAAAATGAAATAAACAAAAATAAATAAACAAAAAATAAATAAACAAAAAATTAATAAACAAAAAAGAAATAAACAAAAAATAAATAAACAAAAAAATAAATAAACAAAAAAGAAATAAACAAAAAAGAAATAAACAAAAAAGAAATAAACAAAAATTAAATAAATAAAAATTAAATAAATAAAAAATAAATAAACAAAAAAATAAATAAACAAAAAATAAATAAAAAAAAAAATAAAAAGTAAATGAATAAATAATAAATAAAATAAATAAATAAATAAACAATAACTAAACAAAAAATAAATAAACAAAAAATAAATAAACAAAAAATAAATAAACAAAAAATAAATAAACAAAAAATAAATAAACAAAAAATAAAAAAATAAAAAATAAAAAAATAAAAAATAAAAAAATAAAAAATAAATAAATAAAAATAAATAAATAAATATAAATAAATATAAATAAATATAAATAAATAAATAAATATAAATAAATATAAATAAATATAAATAAATAAATAAAAATAAATAAACAAAATAAATAAACAAAAAATAAATAAATAAAAAATAAATAAATTAAAAATAAATAAACAAAAAATAAATAAACAAAAAATAAATAAACAAAAAATAAATAAACAAAAAATAAATAAACAAAAAATAAATAAACAAAAAATAAATAAACAAAAAATAAATAAACAAAAAATAAATAAACAAAAAATAAATAAACAAAAAATAAATAAACAAAAAATAAATAAACAAAAAATAAATAAACAAAAAATAAATAAACAAAAAATAAATAAACAAAAAATAATTTGAATAATTAATGAAATTAGAAATATGAATAAATAAAAATATAAATAAATAAATTGAAATTAAATTAAATTAATAAATAAAAATTAACTGATTAAATTAAATTAACACTATAAATATAAATATAAATATAAATATAAATATAAATATAAATATAAATATAAATATAAATATAAATATAAATATAAATATAAATATAAATATAAATATAAATATAAATATAAATATAAATATAAATATAAATATAAATATAAATATAAATATAAATATAAATATAAATATAAATATAAATATAAATATAAATATAAATATAAATATAAATATAAATATAAATATAAATATAAATATAAATATAAATATAAATATAAATATAAATATAAATATAAATATAAATATAAATATAAATATAAATATAAATATAAATATAAATATAAATATAAATATAAATATAAATATAAATATAAATATAAATATAAATATAAATATAAATATAAATATAAATATAAATATAAATATAAATATAAATATAAATATAAATATAAATATAAATATAAATATAAATATAAATATAAATATAAATATAAATATAAATATAAATATAAATATAAATATAAATATAAATATAAATATAAATATAAATATAAATATAAATATAAATATGAATATAAATATAAATATAAATATAAATATAAATATAAATAGGGCCTATCAGAGTTAGCAAACCCGCCATTAGAAACCTGCCATTTTTTTTGACCAAACAGGCCATTTTTAATGGCGGGCTTCTGAAATACACATACCCCCTAACTGGTGTGTTTTAAAATGGCGTGTTTCACTAAAATGGTGTATTTTAAAAATCAAACCCGCCATTTAAACCACCATTTATGAATCATCCTCCATCCACCATCCATCACATCCAAAACACCCATCCATGTCAGCAAATCCATGATAATCCCATCTCCATCACATCACACACATCTCATCTCCATTGCTTCACATCTATATTGCTTCACATCTCCATGTTCTCACAAATCCCATCAGCATCTCATCAACCAACGTCAAATTACCATCTTTCTCAACATTTCCAATCAAACTTCCTGGAAGCAAGTTGAAAACACCAAAAAGCTGACGGAACTCTTAACCACTGGTCCACTCCTTCCTCCTCCTCACCAAATACCCATCACCTCCACCTCACCCACCGGCTCCCCTCCTCCTTTGGTTGGAACCCCTGGTTAGCCCCCCCCCCTCCTCCTCCTCATCAACCTCCTCTTCCTGCCCCTCATTGGTTTCTGATCCTTTGATAATTCAACCTTTAGGTACCCCCCCCCCCACCTCCATGCTCAATCCACCAGGTAAGTTCCCAAATTCTGCACAGCAACTTACTTTTTCCAGATGTTAATGGGAAACCAGTCACTGAACCTGAGTTTTCCTCTCATCATCCTCCCACCATCTGTGGATATCCAATCCCTTGTTTCTCAAGCATCTGAAATTGCCTTACAGGGAAACCTCAATCCTGCAATCTTGCATTCCAATCCCCAGTTGATCAAGAAATACGTCCAAAGCATTTTCCAAAAATGATTTGGGTGGCTTCCTCCTCCTTCTTGTCCTTTGCTTCCGCCAGCAATTGAAAAATTGATTACCAGCGGCCTCCTCCATCTCCTCCCCCGCCGGCAATTGATCAGTCAATCACGGGCGGCGGCCTCTTTTTCCTCCTCCTCTGCTGCCGCTGGCAATCAATCAATTGCAATCACGGTCTTCTCCTCCTGCTCCTCTCCTGGCGGCCTCCTTGTCCTCTGCTGCCGCCCGCAATCAATTGATTGATTTCTGGCACCCTCTTCCAGCTCCTCCTCTGCCGGCAATCAATCAATCAATCACAGGCGGCGGCCTCCTTTTCCTCCTCCTCTGCCGCGACCAGCAATTGATTGAGAAATAGATTGATCACGGGCAGTGGGAGAGGAGGAGGACAAGAAGGCTGCCAGAGGCAATCAATTGATTTCTATTTCATCCTTCTCCACCTGCTCCTCTGCCGCCTCCAGCAATCAATCAATTGATTGCCAGTGGCCTCCTCCAGCTCCTCCTCTACCAGCAATCAATTGATCAATCATGGGAGGTGTGGTGGTCCAAAACTGTGCTATAGCCACCAGACTCACTTTTGTGCTATAAAAACAGCTCAAACCTTCAGATAAACCTCATAAATGGATTCTACATCCAAAATAACCTATATTCACTCATCAAAATTAGCACCCTATCCCTCATGGATTAAAAGATACAGTCAAAGAACCCTTCAACTGTGGAAAGCTCATACCCAAACAGGTGTCACAGCTCTGTGGAAGGCATAAAGACAGACCTTGCAAAACCTCAAGTACATACCAGTAACAGCTTACCCTCAACACCAGAACCATACACCAACCCTGTCAACTCATCCAGGATACAGCAATACAGATACATGAGGTAGTGCAACTAGTTCAGCTCCTGTCACCTCACCAAGGATGCATTCAAAAATAACTACACAAGGCTATGCAGAAGTATACAGGACAATGTAGGCAAGAGGAAGTGGAACAAGTCTCAACAAGTTCTAAAAAAACAAGAAAATACACATAAAAAAGACTATCCAGAAGTATACAGGACAGTTTAGGCAGGAGGAAGTGAAAAAAGTCTCAACCAGATCCAAAAAAACAAGCCATTAAACCTACAAAAGGCTATGCAGAAGTATACAGGGCTACCCAGAAATACATGCAGGCAGCCAGAAGCATGTATTATCAAACAATCCCAGAACCACACACAAACGTATGTATTCAGAAGCATGTGATACCCAACAACCCAGAAGTAAAAGTACCACAGGGCTACCCAGCAATACATGCAGGAAGGAAAGACCATGCTGAAACAAACAAAACACCAGTAATGCACAGAAATACATGAAGGTAGAAGCAGTAGCAACAAACAAACCACCAGTAATGCACAGAGATACACAAAGGTAGAAGCAGTAGCAGCAAACAAACCACCATTAATGCTCATAAATACATGAATATAGAAGCAAGTGGCACCAACAAAACCACTAGTGGATGCACAGAAACACATGTAGTGAGAAACAAGTAGCACCAGACCAACAACCAGTACTGCACAGTAATATATTGTATCTGCACTTCACAGCAGTTTATGCAGGGCTTTGCATGCATGAAACCCCTGTACCAGCTTTTCCCAACCAGAATAATTGCCTCATTTTCATGCAGTGTCTTTTGTCCAACCAGCAGAATTGCCTCAGGTTAATGCAGTGTCTTTTTCCAACCAGCTAAAATATCTCATGTACCTGTATCCCACTTTAACAGGGGAAGCCCCAGGGCACCCTCAGGGGCAGCCCTGAGCATCCCCTGAGGACCTGATTTTCTATTTAAGGAGTGCCTCTCTGCCCTAACCAGGTTTTATCTCCCATCACCCATCTCATTCCATCTGGCCACCTACCTCTCCACACAGATCAAACCACCTAACAGGCCCTCTTGGCCCATCCATCTGTGGTACCTACCCAGATAAATATTAGTAGTGAATCAGTTATAAAAGGAAACAAGAAATCAGAAACCAAGTTATTCCCCATCTTTAGCCAATTAAACCACCCACCAGGTGCTTGAATAAGTGTTCTTCTGTTACCTAAATATTCAGCACCATATTAAAGAAAAACCAACCCTTAATCAATAAATAACCCTTACAAAGAAAGAGAGCACAAAAACAAGAAACCACCAACCTTTTCTCTACCCAGCCCCCTGTGGGTAAACTCATCCTTTGGTCTTCTCCTGAACCATCCCTTTGATAAACCCTTGAACCCTTTAACATTGGGATATTGGTTAAGATCAAACATATCTGATCAATAAACAACCAATAACCCAATAAATCTGGTCTATTCTTCAACAAAACCCTACCAATAACAATTAGTAAATAATCTAGGTTTGATCTGAGACCTATATTAAGTTTCAAAGAAAACAGCCATTAATTCAAATAAATTATTGTGCAGACTTACTATAGTACTAGAAGGGAAGGCAATTCAACACCACTCTTAGTATTTACTAATACTCTAAAGGAGTAGGAGTAATACTAAATTCCCCTTCAAGGACTGCCAGCAAGCTATTTGCTACTTTACTTATATAATCCCACAGGAGTCTCTACAGTGGCAGCCTTTTTTTCCTCCTCAACTGCCGCCAGCGGCAATCAATTGAACAATTGATTGATTGCGGCCCCCTTGTCCTCTGCTACCGCTGGAGATTGATTTATTTATTTCCAGAATCCTCCTCCAGCTCCTCCTCCACTGGCAATCAATTAATCAATTACAGTTGGCGTCCTTGTTTTCCTCCTCTTCTTCTGCCACCAGAAATCAATTGAGAAATCAATTGATTGTGGGCAGCGGCAGAGGAGGAGGAGGAGGAGGCTGTTGCCAGAAATTGATCAATCACAATTGCGGCCTCCTCCTCCTGCTCCTCTCCAGCCACCCGTGATTGATCAAGCAATTTATTTATTTCAGCCTCCTCATCCTCTGCTTCCGCAGGCAATCAATTGATTAATTTCTGGCGGCCTCTTCCAGCTTCTCCTCTTCCGCCTCCCAGAATTGATTGCAGGCAGCCCCCTCCTCCTCCTCTTCTGCCGCAGGCATTCAATCTTGGGAGGTAGCGCCCACCACCTTCTCCTCCTCTGCCCCACTGGCAATCAATGGATTGATTTCAGGCGGCGGCCTTTGATGTATGGATTTGAGTTCCAGGGGGGACAGGTACATTGGCCCATCTGGCAATGGAACACTTACTTTGGTGGTTCAAGAGTCACCCACCAATGTTGAGGTCATGGGTTCAAATCCCATTTTGTGAAACTAAATTTTGGCTTGTCAAGCTTCTGCCGCCCTCACAATGTTGTGCAAAGAAGAATCCCTTCTTGATCCTCACCCCAAGCTGAGAATTTTCCTGGGATGGATCAAGATGGGAGGAGATGATTTGAAAAACATACAGAGACGTGGAAAGAATAGGGATTGCATCCCTCAAAATTTTATACAGAAAATTGAATCTTTTATTCATCCTCACCCCAATCAAAGTATACAGTTGGAAGGTCACATGATGGGAGCAGATGATTTGACAAACATACAGAGACATGGAAAGAATAGGGCTTGCATCCCTAAAAATGTTATACAGAAAATTGAATCCCTTATTGATCCTCACCCCAATGAAAGTATACAGTTGGGAGGATATGATTTGACCAACATACAGAGATTTGGAAAGAATAGGGCTTGAAACCCTCAAAATGTTATACAATGAATTGAATCCCTTCTTGATCCTCAGTCAAAACGTAGTATGTGGATGGGAGGAGATGAATTGGGAAACATACAGTGACAAGGACGGAATTGGGATTGTCAGAATTGGTTGAAAGGGAAATGTTGGGGTTGATAGTTTTTGAATTGCTTCCTCATCTGTTTGGATGAAAGAGCCAGACTAAGTTGGTTTAATTTTTTAGTTCATTGGCCATCAGGAGATAACCAGTAAAATTAGAGGATGGAGGTTGGAAAACTTGTGTTTCATTGTCTGATCCAAAGGAAGCGTCATAGTTGGAGGCAATTGTGAGCCAGTTTACAAGGATGATGTGATCAGCTCTCTTGAGCTGACTTGAGCCTTTGGAAGCCAGTGAGGGGGGATTGTTGGATTTTGAGGTCCTGGGGAATTTTTCCTTTGTTTGAGTAGACTTGTGGGGGGAGCTTTTCTGAGGGGCATTTCAAAAAAAGTAAGAGGGATGAAGGGATGAAGTGATAAAGTGATGAAGCAATGTGATGAAAGGAGGGATGAAATGATGAAGAAATGAATTTATGAAGCAATGAGAGTTAGGATGTGAAGGAAGGGGGGATGAATTGATGAAGGGATGAAGCAATGAAGTAATGAGAGGATGGATTTTATAAAAGTGATAAAGTGATGACAGTGATGAATCAAGGTGAGAGTGATGAAGTGATGCATGGATGAGAGGGATGAAGCAGAAGAGATGAGATTGATAAATTAGTGAGAGAGATGAATTGAATTTCTGGATGAGGATGGAGGTAGAATTTTTTCCAATGAGGTCAGAGGATTAAACCAGGGGTTATGATTTTGAATGACCCATTGTTGAGCTGGTGAAGGCCTTTATATACTTTACTTGAAAAAACCCGCTTATTTCATGTTAACTTTGACACATCTGATCTTAAATAAGTGGGTTTTTTTTATTTTCAATGGCCAGTTTGAAATGTTGGATTTGGGTTGAAACCCGCCATTAAAAAATGGCGGTTTTGCGTAACTCTGATACACCCTAATATAAATAAATAAAATGAAATAAACAAAATTTACAAATGTTTTTATTTTTATTTATTTATTTTTCCATTCAAAACCCAAAATTGGTTGCATGGCGCAGTTAGCAACCCCAAATGGGTTGCAAACTACCATTCACAACTCACCTGAGTAGCCAATGGCCATTTGCGACTCAAATGGGCCTTGAATGGCCGTTTTTAAATCTCAATGGCTGTTTGCAACTCAAATGGGCCGTGAATGGCCATTTTGAACTCTAATGGGTCGCAAATGGCCATTTTCAACCCAGAATGGGTTGCAAACTGTGCCACGCAACCCTTTTTATTTTGTGCGGTTGCAAATTTAACATTGCCCATACAAAAATTTGAAAACAAAATTGAAAGAACAGTATGCATTGATTTTTTGAAATTATTTGGGATGTGTTGAAAACACCTTTGGTGAGATTCTAGCAGGTCTAGTTTTTCAAATATCGGCTTTTGTTTTTCAAACCTGATTTAGTATTGTTCAAACATTTATGGGTAGCAGAGGAATTCATGCCAAATTTGGTATGGGTTGTTTGCATACCCCAGTTTTTTGAATTTAATCAAGGTGGAGGGTGAAGGGAACTGGACAAAATTTGGATTCTTCTTTCTCAAATTTTTCTTTCTTCCTAACTATAGAGGATCACATACCACCACTATCAAAAAATTTAAAAACTCAAAATTCTTTTCATACATGGATTTTAGTGGAGATGAGCTACTTTAATGTGAGGAGAGAAATCAGCATACCAACAGAAGTTTTGAATCATAAAAAATAAGATGTCCTTAAAATAATTTACAAATTTATTCTTCCAAAAAATTTAAAAAAGTTTGAACCATTACAACCCTTATTATAAATAACTTTTAAATCATTTTCAAGAGTTCATTTTATCATCATTTTCTGGTTCATTGGTTGTTTTCTAATAGTTCATGTTTTTATTTGTCCAAAAAATCATGCAAACCTGAACCAAATATATTCAAGATATTTGATTAATTCAAACTAATTTCTGCTCCTGAAGTTTTTTATTTATATTTCTCCAACAACATAGTCTGAATAAAAAAAATATATATTTCAACTAAATTTCTCCACTGAGAAAGAATCAATTTTTTTGTATTAATTAATCTTTCTATCTTTTCACTATTAAGTCTGAATAAACATCATCAATTCAAGAATGTTTTCAAAAACCAATGAATTTTAGACATAATTGTAAAAGAAATCACACACACAGATTTTATTTTTGTAAAATTTTCCCTAGAAAATTCCCATAATATAATTTATGTATCATTCAAAGGATGTGAATATTTTCAAAAGGCTTCAGAGGTGGAAAACCATTGACAGAAAATTTTACAAAACAATCATCAAAACCATGGCTTCCTATTATTTTTATGAATTGAATTCAATCTTTAGGGGAAATGGAGAACCTCAAAACTTACCCCAAAATACTTAGGATTCTGTCCAAAAAATTGGTTTTCATGGTATAACTTCTTATTTCAAAGAGGCTTTGACATAAAATTCCTCCTATTTGCCTCAAAAATCAATGCATAATATTTTTTTCTAATTTCTGGAAAAAGGTTTGAGATATTTATACCGCTTTAAAAATTCTGAAAATATTTCATGGATTTTCAAGAATCCTCTCTCCTTCACCAAAAGATATTTGACAACACTTGCTAGCAAGCATCCTCAAGGGTATCAGGCCCAATCTATGACCAAGCTGAGGTCAAGCATTCATCAAGGAAAGGCTGATCTTTGACCAAGCTCCACAACACAGTCACTTTCCACCAAATCTTTGATTTAAGAATGGAGATGGATTCAATTATAGAATGGGAAAAGATTCAACTAGAGCTTCCTTGATGATGCTTGCTAGCAAGTGTCATGCAACTTCTTTTGGTGCTTGAATCAAAATTGACAAATATTATTGTTGCAAAGCCCAAAAATTGAATGCACATCAGGAAGAAAGCATATTTTCAAGAAATCCAGAAATTTTTAAAGCACACAAATTTCACAGGGAAGATGTTTGAAAAATACAAAACCCTCAACATTGGTCAATAGCCAATCAATTTATTTATTTTTTCACAATCAAATCAATATCAAAAAATCTTGAATCTTGCTAAAAGCTTTAGTTGCTTTCCATATCACACTTATCTGAACCAAATTTCTTAATTGTTAAAAACAATATATGGAATTAGAAATAAATTTGTTAATTCCCAATACTTCCCATTATTTCATGATTTTCAATTCAATTTATGCATTAAAGGAATGTGGTGCATTAACCTTCTGTGTCCATCCAGGAATCAATTTGATTTTCAACTCCAAAATCTCAAAAAAATCAAAACAGATCTCCCTCACAATCCCCGGTGCTACACACACAGGAAATTAATAAAATAGAAGTTTTTATGCAAAAATAAGAGAGATGAAAATGGAAAATTCATCAAGAAAAGTTAATGTTATGTTGCAAAATTTTTCCCCACAATTGAAGGAATATTACAATGACACATTATATCCCACTGGAAAAACAATTTCACTTTGGCTTCTCATTGAACTAGGAGCTTTAATATGCTGGGAAATTCACCAAATGGAAGCTGTCACTGCCACTCAATTCTCTGGTAGATGAGTAAATTTACCTAGAAAAACCAGATGTTTTTATTGAAAGGAAAAACAATGAATTTTTAATCAACAAAGCAATCTATCGGCTCAAAAAATCTGCCAAGATGTGAAATGAAGATTTGAATACCTACCTGCTGTCCATTTGCTTTGAAAAATCACCATTCAAATCTTTGACAGAAATAATCTCAGTTTAATCTCCTATACATTCTTGTTGATGGTATGATAATCACCAAAAACAATATTGCACAAGCAACAAATAAAATCAATATGATGAGGGAAATGGACAATCTGGGTTCAGTTAAATCATTGTTGGAATACAACTGAAGAAAAACCCTCACATGATACTTGCTGAACCAACACCAAATAGCTCAAACAATTCTTATATCCTGTAGTCAAGAGGATTCCCAAATAGCAGCCACCCTGCTATCCACAAAATGTTCCTACACTCCAGCCATTAATTCTGAACACGCTGCATTTCTAAAGGAAAGTTTTGTTGATTTAGTTGTTTATGTTCATGTCTCTACTTTGCGCAATGCACTTTCCCTGTTCTTTGCCACACTGTAGGGCTCTTAGCTGGACACATGGAAAAGCCATCCATCACTCACTGGAAAGGTTTCCGTCATGTGCTGCAATACCTAAAAGGCACCCTGAATCTAGGGATATAATAAAGTCCTTCAGAATAGAAATTTTGTTGCCAATAAAATTTATTTCATACCATGTGGATTTCCAGATGGAAACTGGGCTGGATAGAAGCCCACCAAAAAGTCAAAAACTTGGTATGTATTCACATTCATAAACAGCCCAATCAGCTGAAGTTCAAAACTGCAACAAATTATTTCACTCTCCTCTACTGAGGCAAAACAAAAATAAAAATTTAAGGCTGGAAAAAGAGCTGTCTGGATGATAGAATCTATCAAATTCCTGAATTTCATGTCAAACTTACCAATTATCCTAAATTGTGAAAATCTCAGGGCTATTTGTCTCACTTCAAAAATTTTTTTTATGCAACAACCAAGAATATTGAAATCAATCATCACATAATCAAAGAACTTGTGAAAGCCAAGAAGGCAAAAATGGACTACTTCCCAAGAAAAGCAAAGGTTGAAGACCTCCTGATAAAAACATTGAACAAAAGGAAACTGAAATATCTTAGCAATCTTTTAGAGCAAAAAATTTTGATTATTTAACAAATTGAGGAGTTTTGTTTTAAATATCAAGCCCAATTGACAGTTCAATCAAAATTAAATCAGTTTGTAAAAGTTTGGAATAAGTGGAAAACCCAGACCAGGCTGATTCATTCCATGGGATCAAAGATAGGTTATAAAATCATAGGTACAACATTCTGAAAGCAGAGAAAAGAAATAAATGAATCAAAAAAACATAAAAAGAAGGTTCAACAAGCCTGATGAGTACCTCTTATGAGATTGAGTAGAAAATACAGTTGGGGTTCCACTTAAAACTGATCCAACTAAGGGGAAATTTTGGCAGTTGAGGTTGCAAGGGATTGGCTGGAACTGATTTTGATTTGAATCCTTAGCTGACCTTTGTAGGTGGATGTGTTGGTGATCAAATTCAATGTGGAGCAAATGAGACAATGGAAACCAATCTTTGAAGAAGGTTGATAGAGGATGAGCCATCCTCAAGAATTCTGAGGCAAGAACAAGTGTTTTTGTATTTTGAGTGTGAAAGCCAGGGTAAACACAAACAACAGACAATAACAGGACAGAAGAATGACAGGCACACAACAGACTTGACAGATGGCATGAGAAATAGAAAACAATTCTGACTTCACATTCTATGCACAAAATTGAATTTATTCAAATAAAAAACAAGCCTAATACAAACAAAGAGACAAAGAAACATCAACACAACGCCTCAACTCAACATTTGGAGATTTCAGTACCCAATGTACCTTGCCATTCTTGAAAGAGCTTGGGCTGGCTGGTTTTGTTAAACAGTCTGCCAGCATGTTTTGAGAGGATACCATCTATAGCCAGATCACTCCATTGTTCCAGTTGTTTCTTATGATTTTGAGTTTGATATATATGTACTGAGCGTGGGATTTTCAACCAAATTTCTTGATATTGTCTACTAACCCTTTATTTTTATCCAGATTGATTGGAGGCTTGAGAGATGAACTCCAAATTTCTGTTAGAATGTTGTGGAGCCACCAGCCTTCCAGATGACTTTCTTCAAGAGCTTTGCACTTTGATTTGGTTGAGGACAGAACTATGCTGTTAGTTTCTTCCTGCTAGTCCAATACATGGGAGAGCTTCTAAAGAGAGATATGAATCTGGTTTGTGGGAGTCTTGTGACAAGATTTTTTTCCACAGGTTGCATTGCTGTAAGTGACTAGGTGGTTAGCTGAGGATTTAGCTCTGAAAACAAGCTTGTACTCAATTGTTTTGAGGAGGTACATCCACACATTAATCACTTCTTTCCAGTGTGTTATCCCAGGATTATTGCTAAAACAGGATAAGTTTGATACAGCAAAGCTGATATTTGGTGTTGCCAGATTTGTGATGAAGTTGAGTCTTCCAATTGGCAACCTGTAATTTACTTCTTGCTTCATAAACTCTTCAATTTCCTCTGCGGTGGCCAGATGAAGATTAAAACCTGAGGTGCATGAATTTTTCAGCTGTTTTCTGTCAAGGAGGCTGAGTTCTTCCAGGCCCTTTTTGATATGGTTGGGTAACAAAAGGGAGATAGTGTCTTGAATTGAATCAACCTTCATCCCTAGCAATGTGTTGACCTTGTTTTCTGAGTAATCTTTAAATTTGGCAAGGAACCAATGCTTCAAGTCTTCTGTGTTACCTATGAAAATAAGTTTTTCAATGTGGAAAAAAAGGGCTGTAATTGATCTTCATGAAGGTAGAGACATTTATCACTGTTGCTTTCCTTGAATGCATTGGCTTTTATCCACTCACTCAAGGTTTTTTAACAGTTTAAAGGTGTCTGCTTTAACCCACACAAGGACTTCTTGAATTTGAGGTACTTTGATATTTGCTTGGAGCCCACCAGAGTTTTGATAAATACATTTTTGTCCAGGGGAGAATGAAGTAATGCCCCTTTTACATCAAATTGAAGGATACTGAGTTGCCTGTTGACTGAGTAGCAGAGAATTTCTCAAAGAGAAGCCACCTTACCTGTGGGAGCAAACATTTCAAAGTGATTGATGCCATATCTTTTATGAAATCCTTGGACACAAACCCATGCCTGTAGCTTTCTATCTCTGGTATGGAGGTAGTGTTTGCATTGGAAGGCCCATTTTGTGTCAAGGGGGTTGGTAACTTTGGATTTTTTTGAATCCTCCCATACTCCCAGATTTTTGATATTATGGAGCTCCTTGTGTATGGGTGGTATCCAAGCTGGGTTGTTGAGAGCTTCTTGTATGTTCCTTGGAATTTTGGAGTGATAATAGGTGTAGTGTTGGGGTGGCTTAAGTGCAGTTTGGTTTTTCAGAGTACGCCTCAGAGTTTCCAGGACATCTGAGGAGGATATTTCTGATTAGGAGTGGTCAGACCCATCTTTGGGTTTGATGGATGGTTTACTATCATCTTCAACTTCCATAGTTTCTGCAGTAATTTCTTCTGATCTTGCATCTGGTCCCAACAGAATCTTTCCCTTGAAATCAAGCTCATTAGCAGGTAGCTCCAAGATTTTTGTTGATTGAGTCTTCAGGAACCTGAAATTTTTGGTTTTGATGATTATCCCTGCTCAGGATAGGATCTTTTAGGCAAAGAGCCAATTATTTTATCCAATGAGAATGCCTTTGTTGCCTTTTTATCCCAACTTGGAATGAATTATGAAATCCCTAAGTACACCACTGGAGTTCCAATTGGTTGAAGATAATTTGCAGGAAGACTTATATCCTGGAGCATTTCCCAGGGTTTTTCTCCTCCCTTTTTTGATGGAATCTGTTTTAGTTGAAATCAGAAGCTTTGCATGACAACATGCCAGAAACTCTTGGGTATATAGGTTGAACAAAACACTGAACGTACTTTTCAAAGGGGCTGCTGTAGTAGCTGTTTTTTGATGGTTTCTAAAGGGGTTTTTGTGATTTTTGCCTTCTTACAAGCTACGCACTCAAAGCTACTCCCAGTTTTTTTGTCTATGCTGTGACCAAGATGTCCTTCCATTTTTTGATGCTTTCATTCCCCAGTTCCATGTGGAGTTCAAGTAGTTCAGGTTGAGAAAGGTAGCAGGAAGATGGCTGTAAGGAGTTTTTCAACCCAACTTGTATGAGAAGGGTATTTTTTTCTATGATACCAGTAAGAATCAAATTTCCATTATGGCTAAGGGAGAAGAAGGAGGGTTTAGTTTGAATTTTTACTTTTAGTACACAACCTTTGTTTAGCAGAGATCCCAGAGATATAGATTGATGGTAGCTTTGGTAAATCACTCTGCATTTTCAAGGCAAATTTTCATTTTAAAATGAGAAATTTTTGCAATTCCCAGACCTCTGATAGGCAAGCCTTCTCATCTTTTTCCAGTTTTGATGGTTTCACTTCCTGATTGTTTGGTTAGGGAGACAAATGAGTTCTTGTTCCAAAACATGTGAATTTAACATCTGGTGTTGAGAACATAACAATATTAAAGATGAACATTAGATTTGTCAGTTGCGTAGTAAAAGGAGAGAAAGTGGGATTTGGCTTGGAAATTCTTCTTGGGTCCATGTCTGGCTTTCTTTGGTGGATTTTCTGGTTTTAATTCACAAAATTTCACCCAGCAGGAAGAAGGAAAATGGGACTTCACTGCTAGATTATGTCTCTTGTTCTTGCATCTGGGATACTCAGATTCTCTTTTGTTGCTTGAGTAGTACAGGTCTGTGTTGGTATTGGTTGATTCTGGAAGTTTAGCTTGAACTTCATTCTTGTGCTGCACAAGATGATCAAGTACAAGTGAAACGGAAAGTTCCAATCCTGAATGCATGATCTAAGATTGTTTAGCCTTTATAGATTCAGGTAACTTGTCAGCTTGCTACTATTGCAGAGCAAGCTGCAAAAGTAACAAAAATAACATAAAAATAATAATAATACAATTAACCTAAGAATGAGTAGGAAAACCTTAAATATTATTACAGAAATGGGTTCTCCACACAAAATAAGGTAGGGTCACTCACTGACTCCACCCTTGAAATCCAACTCCTTATATTTTTAAATAATTAAGGAAAGAAAAACCAAAATACTAAGGCTCCATTATTGAGCTGTTTGGCCAATTAAATATTTCACACACATTGTCACGTATAGTTTTCACACCTAAAATTCAGTCAAAATTGAGGTGTTGTATATATTTTAGGAGGTACGGACGGAAATGTGTTTTGTCACAATTCCCGCACGCAGCCACGGCAGCCAATGCACCTGCGCGCGGCTGAGATACAGCCTTGTCACTCCGTCGAGGTTGTGTACGCAGCCCCGGGCCTCTGACAAGTACGCCGCCGCGGGACTACGGGTTGACAGAGTGACAGGCGGCCTGAGAAGCTAAGGTACCGCGTAAACATGCTACAACATACACGGGAACTTCCTACATATGTAATAAATGTTCCTGTGGATATTAGACAGTCAAAAAATACATAATATTATATAAAAATACATAAATAATCCTTATACTTATTTTTTATTTAATATAATTCAAAGTACCAAGAATGGAAAAAATAAGACAATGACAACTTCTAAAAGTATATTAAAATACTTTAATATACTCTTATGAGAATTACTAGACATCAATATCTTCGTGACATACTAAGGAAACTAATTATGTAAAAGTATTACATGAATTAACATGACTTATATTTTTAAGTAATTATCTTAGTAAATCAACTGGAACTCGAAAATAAGGAGTAAAATCAATATTATGAATTTTACTCCAGTTATATAATACATAATGAGAACTTACCTGACATCAAGATGTCCTTAGAAATGTCTATTAATATAATTGTTAAATTACTGGGAACATTTACTAAGCATAATTAATTAAATAATACAGAAATAGGACAGATTAGTGTTATTCACACGTCCTAATGTCTATTATAAGGTGGAATAATTCCCATACCCTGAGGAATTAGATGCTACCCGTGCAATAGCACCAAGAACACTGAGAGGCTATCTCTGGTTACCCTGCTAGCCTTAGTGTCCGTCCCTTTGAGCACCTACAACCCTCAGAAGGACAATATTGGGACTCCAAAAGCTATAAATAAAGAGCTCTTTTGAGGATATTGATGGGCAGAGACCCAGTTATATTCATATCCAGACGCTGTGCCAAGGTAATCAAGTACTTATAAGAGATAAGTAAGTGATTTATGGCAATGTCTGATCAGTAATATCCGTCCTCAACCTCTTTTTATCAATTAAAACTGCTGAACAACCTAATAACCCCAGAATACAGGTTTAACCCATCAGTACACGTCACAAACAGATACCCAAAGGATTTAATAATATACTAGTAAGTTTTATTATCCTTTCTCTGTTGTGGTAGCTTGGCTACAAGGCCCTACCACTCCACTGTGTATTTTATATACATATTATCTTTGGGTAAAATATTCTTTAAACTAAAGAGCCCAAAGTAACCAGGACTACATGTTTTCATACTGAAAACCCTGAAGAGAGTGTTAAAATGCGGATGCACTCAGGTAATGTGCATAGGGGTGTGTAATCCAAATGGGATGCAAAAATGGGCCTTCACGGCCCAGTGGACATCACATGGGCCACGTGGGCCTATGTGGGTGTGATTGGTTTTGGGCATTTGGGCGCCAAAACACCTGTTTATGGTCTTTTGGGACACGGGCCCCCACGGGCACGCCAGTTTGGATGGGCCACCCAAGCCAGATGGGCTTACTTGGGCATAAAAGGGCCCAAGCTCTATTATGGACATACTTGGCCAGATGGGCTGGCCCGCCAAAGTATGTAATTCTCACAATTTGGGCTTGGGGCGGCCCATTTGGGCCGCCGCCCCTGTTGTGGCCCGCTAGGGGCCGCCGCCCGTGTTGCGGCCCACTTTGGGCTGTTGACCGCGTTGCGGCCCGTTTGGGGCCGCCTGCGTTCCTCGGTACGGCCCACGTGGGGCCTGATGGCCCCGGCTTGCTCCCCCTCCCCTTGCTTGCCGTTGCGAGGGGGATGGGGGCAAGCTGGCTGGGTTGAACCAGCCATCAACCGACCGCTACAGTGCATTCGGTCAGGGCAGGGGGGACCTGACCACCCCCTTGCCCAAGGAGGTGGCGGCGCCAGCCGCAAGGGTAGTGACCGGCAGGTGGGGGGAATTCATCACCCCCCCACCATTGATTGTTTGATGCGACCAAGCAGGGCAGGGGTGCTCTCCCCCCCCCCTTTACCAAGGGGGAGGAGCAATGGGCCTGGGGGGACCTGATCACCTCCCAGGCCAACTTACTTGACAACGCCCTGGGGGTATCAACCCCTAGGGCCCCTGGTGAGGGGATTTGACCGCCCCCACCAGGGATTTGAGAGAAAGAGGGGGGGACAGCATGTCCGCTGGTCACACACCCCCCATGTGAGTCTGAGACTGGACCCAGGTGAGCCCTGGGTCCCACCTGGCCCATTTGAGGGGCCAGGGGCTGGCTGCATGAGGAAACCAGCCCGTAAACAAGGCAATAAAGGTCATCATGGCTGGTTGTAACAGACAACCAGCCAAGGGGATTGAACAGTTAAGGGGCTGGTTTAGCCCCATTGAGGTGGAAAAACCAGAAATAACTGGAATAGGCTGGCTGTAAGGGTACAGGGACTGATGCCATGTGGGCTGATGTAGTCCAAACCAAGTAACAAGGCCACCAGAGCATGTAGAGCTCTTTTGGGGCGGAAAATTTGCCTTTTGGCATGTTGTATCATGGGCTCACAAGAGGCCAATCTTTTGTACTTAAGGAGATCTTCTCCCTGCTGTTTTCCATCCATTCATTCATCATTCCAATCAAAGTCATCCAACATATTGCCCCATTGTGAGAGCCCCATTAGACAATATTGACACCCAGTGTCCAGCATTTCTTTTGCTTTAAATACTGCTCATTTGCCTAAGCTAATTTCTGGCCATAATTCTAACAGAGAGGTGTTAAAGATCCCCAATATAATTGTGGCCCCTCTATAAAAATATTTAATAATCAATTTATTCATATTGATTTAAAACAATAAAAAATAACCAAACCACTTAACCTTGCAATAAGCTTAATCCAAATATTCTATGGATTTTTGCTGCATTTAGTAAATAATATATTTATTATTTACTCTATCACCTCTGCTAGCTAAAGGATAGAAAGGGTCTTGGCATCCAGGAGGGCTGACATAACTTGAAGAGAATTAGATAGCTAAGGATATCACTGTGAAGTTCAATCCCTACTTTGTCAAGTTTCCCAAGATGCAATTTTACTGAGGTGAAAAATCCATTGATGTTGATTTGATCAAAACCATGATAGAGGAAATTGAAGAACATACTAGCTTGATTAGCAGCGTGACTGGAGGCAAAGTGGTTCTTTGTGGCCAGCCAGATCAGTTTGGTGGAACCTTCATTTTCTAAGTTGATGATGTTGGTATGACTTCCCAGATCAAGCTTTGACATAATGTAACTGGCCATTTAATTTTCATTAGCTTTTTCAACTTAAGTGTCACTGGATTTCATAATTTTGAGAACCCCTCTCATCTTGAATAATTTTTACCACCTTTTTCCTCCAAATGAATTAGTTGGTCTCTGTGAAAAGTGGTTTTGATTCCATTAGAGATTTCAGTGCCAGAGATTTGAAGTTCCCCTCTCCTCCTGGTCCAGGTTCTTCTGTCATTTGATTTCTGCTGTTTAAGCTGGATTGATCCATTTTTGGCTTTTAACTTTGTAAAAGTTTGAAAGAATTGGCAAACCCAGACCAGGCTGATTTATTCCATGAGATCAAAGATAGGTTAGACAGTCATAGGCACAACATTCCAAAAGCAGAGAAAAGAAATAAACGAATGAAACAAACATAAACTGAAGGTTCTACAAGCCAGATGATGACCTCTTATGAAATTGAGTAGAACAAAAAGTTGAGGGTCCACTTAAGACTGATCCAACCAAGGGGAACTATTGGAAGTCAAGGTTGCAAGAGATTGGCTCAAACTGATGTTGAGTTGAATACTTAGCTAACCTTTGTAGGTGGATGTTTTGGTGATCAAAGTTGAGGTTGAGCAAAAGAGAAAATGGTGACCAATTTTTGAAGAGGGTAAAGAGAGGATGAGCCATCCCTAAGACTTCTGAAGCCACAACAAGTTTTTGTGGGATGTTGAGTGTGACAGCCAGGGGAAACACAAACAACAGAGGACAACAGGACATAAGAATGACAGGCACGCAACAGACTTGACAGATGGCATGAGAAATAGAAAAAAATTCTGACTTGACAGTCTAGGCACAAGATGGCAGTGAGTCAAATAAACAAAAAGCATAAGACAGAAAGAGAGAGGAAGAAACATCAACACAGGTGAGGAGGCCAAAGACCTGATGTCATACCCTCCATGTCATTTCCTTCTCCAGATTGTTTTCTTCATTAATACGGCATGATTTCTCTCCTCTCATTTAATACTTAAACAAGCCACTATGCAGAGCCAGGGGGGGTTTATCCATTGCTTCCATCAACTTTTTTGGGGAACCTGCTACTGTGAGTAATTTGATTTTTGTTTTTCTATTATACTTACCCTTCAATACACTCTGATGTAGTCTTCAGGTTTCTAAGCTATAGTAGTTGATACAACCTTAGCAGTCCACTAAGATTGCTGAATTTGTTTTATTATTCCAACACACCCATCAGTTCAAATCTTTACTAATTATGATGGATAATAGTTTTTTAGTTCAGGGTTGAATTAGTCAAAAAATAACAAATATTCAGAGGGTAATTATTTCTGGCTTGTAGTTCTCTGCTGAACCAGTCATGAAAACCACTTATCAAACCAAAAAACTTACTAGCACAAGGTGGTCAGTTGCAATATTATCTTTCAGGCTTTGAAATTTAGTGTTGTCACTACTTTTTCATTCTTCCTGTTTGAAATCCATTCTTTTTGCTTGCTTAAGTCACCAAGGTCATATCCACCTTGGGTCCCTATTGACCCAGTTGTGAAGGTCTTGTATGTTAGATTTAGCCAAATCTCTCTTTCACATCTGCGTCACACCTTTCCTTCACATGTCACAGATTGGTCTCTATACCTGGGCCAGCACTCATGTGTGGAAGGATCCTTTTTCTCCATCCTTCCACATCATCTCCTTTATGCTGGCCCAGGTGGGCTTGTTCTTTCTCTCTTTCTTTCTCTCTCTCTTTCCTCTTCTAAGTGATGTTTTCCCTTCCCATCTCTTCCTTATTTATGATCTCTCTCCAAGCAATCATATACTTATTCTTCCACATCATCTCCTTTATGCTGGCCCAGTCTCAATAGGTTATGAGCCCAGAGCCTACCTGAGTGTATACTTGCTTACTTAAGAGACTTGTATAAGATGTGAATGCTTTCTGTAAGACCATCATCCCCTGTAAGCCTACCCTACAATCACGGGTTCAATCCTCACACCAATTGCACTTTCACCTGGGTATAGCCATACCTATTTCTACATTATGTAGCAAGGGGGGGTTGTTGAGGTTAAACCTGCTAACCTGATGTATCACCACAGTACGGAAGCTGTGCAGTTGAACCTAGACCAGTAATACCAACTAACCCTGGCAGCGACAAGCACCTGTAGCCTAGTTGGTAAAGGCAGCACTCTAGTATATGTCTCAGTCTATCTGAGGTTGTGGGTTTGAATTCCAGACACATCTTCATTATCACAGTGTCAACATCCTTCAGGTCTTACGTGCCTGAGAGCCCGGATATACATGCTGACATCTGGCATTACTGATGTTTCAATTGACTTTGCCAACAGTTGCTCGTGCTACCAGAGCTGCTCTGAGTGAACAGGCACACATTGAATTGTTGAAAATGCTGATGGGATTCGGCTTCTTGACAACAATCAATTCAGGCCAAAACAAAATGAAGCAGAAATGTAATCGCTGCTCGGGAGAAGCTGGGATTGCAATTGATGTAGAGGTGCCATGTGGCCAAGGTCAAGCAGACGGCGCACATGCCAAACGTAACAACGACCTGGACTTATCTTGGTACGAGGAGAAAAGATGAGGGGAAACGGTAGAAATAACCAACAAGAAACAAATCCTAGATGCCGGATGTTTTTTGGCAAAGTCTCATGGCGATCATTCATTGCCATTTCTTGTGTTTTGAATTTTTCATCACTCGACTCGAAAAATAATTCAGCTCGTCGACTGTGAAATTTCACAGTCACTTTGGCTTTTTCGAACAACTTTGGCCCAATCCGTACTCCGTTAGCCGATGGGCTTCGCCGCTGGGTGACTGGATTGAAAAGCCAAAGTTTTTAGAAGGCGCCGACGAGTTCAAGCAATTCGGTTGTGAGTCAAGAAATGAATTCGTGGAAGGGTTTATTCATGCTTCGTCAGTATCAATGGATTTGTAATGCTTTTTCATCAAGCGACACAACCTCTCACCATTTGATAGTTGGTGTCGCAACAGGCTATGAAAGCAGGTGGCCGATTATCAACTGAGACCTGATCGCACGAGAAGCCAAGGAATATAGCCTGTCGGTCATACACCTGGGTAGCCTTTGCGACTGGTTCGGAATGAACAGCGTTTTGATAACATAAAGAACAGACGAATCAAATTGTGTATACCACGTGTAAAGAAATTGAAATCCTGTCTTCATCCGCCTAAAACTCACGACCGAACCAATTAGCTTTTGGGATAGTGGACAACTCGGAAAGCTCTCGGACGCAATAAGCGTTCGTTTGACTCGAATGATGGGCGTCGAACGGACAATTGTACGGATTAGTTGCTTCGGCGGAATGTAAAAATGGACTCATCCCGGCCAGAAGCATCGCTAGACCTTTCAGTGAGATGGAAGACTGCATTTTTTGGAAAGGGTCTTGAAATGGAGATTTGATCGCGCTGGGTGCGTTAGGGAGGGATAAGGATGATTGTTTGGTAGGAATTCGAGTTGGGTTGACCTATGGTTGGCTGGGCGTAAACCCCTAAGAGGGGAGCTGGGTGTTTTATGTCTGTACCCATGGGATGGCCGGCTGAATATTGTGCATATCGACCTGCACTTGCGAAGGGCATGTCATAGGCGGCAGAAGTGATGCGTTGGATCAATGCGGCAGCTGCATTGCCAGCAAAGCCGATGATCTTTGGATTCTCGTCAGTGACCGGCGTCAATTCTTTAATTCCATTCAATGGCTGCGTGGATTTAGGCAACACCGATTTTAAATGGTTATCCTTCTGCGGCATTTGTCAACCGGCGGCCGCCAAATCGGCCACCGCCCTCCAGGAGGGAACTATACACTGGTTGAAGCATATTGTACATACACTCGAGTTGCTGTAGTGAAAATGATATCAGTCTGGAGTCAACTCTCACATCCCACAGGTGCTGGATCCACCGCCCCGGTCAAAATAGGCTGGGATGGTTTGGAGCGGCACAGCCGCCCAGGCAATCGTAACTCTGTTCTGAGTCAAACCGCTTCTTGCTCGCAGCCCAATATTTCATCAGGCAGGCCCACCGGAACCCAAAATCGGACCCGATGGACACCGGATGATAGATGTAAAACTTTGATGTCACTGAATGAAAAGACATTAATGGCGTGGGTGTAAGAGCATCTCCAATCGTTGGAGAGCTCGGCTCGTTAGGTAGCGACTCGCTAGCTAAAAAAAATAGCTAGCGAGCGATTTATTGCACGCATTTTGCAATCGTGCGATCCACAAGGCCGCGGCAGCTAGCTAGCGACTCAAATCACACAATCTTGTGTCATGTAGCGGGTCTCTGCCTAGGACCATTTGGCCGTTTTTTCGTCGTTTTTTTCAATTTGCGCGTGAAGTTGGGGCTGAGGTGAGGGGAGGGGATAGCGGAGCTGCGATGATGGTGGAGGTGGTATCGAAGGACATTGAAAGGAGATCTGGCGGGGCGGCGGGGTGGAGGATGGAGAGGAGGTACTCAAGGATGGAGCTAGCGAGCTCGCTAAATTCCCATAACTTGATGGAAAACCTGGCGAACTTATGGAAATGGCTTGCTGTCGAGCCCTTATATTTGCACGATTGTGAAAATTGCTTGGTAAACTTAGCTAACAAGCGGGTTTACCAAGACAATTGGAGATGCTCTAAGGCTGTAACCTGGGGCTTTGGGCGGGGCATGAGCCTCATCCCAAACCCCAGACCCTGAACATGACCCGGAATGCCCCAGGAGGGATCATCGTCCGTACCATAACCTCACTTTCTAACCCCCGAAACCCCCAAACTCCAAATCATCTAACCCTCCCTCAGCAATAAAGGACCTGTTCCTCTTCTCACCCTCTCTCTCCTTGAGGCCATTGGCCAATGAAGCGTTAGCCAAGATGAATGCTAAGGTGGAGGGAAAACTAATCACAGCCACAGGTGCACATGTGATGGAATCCGGTGATGTAGTTTTCTATACTAAAAACAAGATACAGCAAAGATGGTTGATGGAAAATAAACACATTTGGTCCAAACAGGTACATGCGGATCTTGAAGCCACTCCAAGCACTTGGTCAGTTTTGATCCATGGCATCCCCAAAGAATTTGACCCAACTTCCGAACTCAGCAAGACAAGCATTGCCACGGCAAATCACCTAAAAAAGGAAGATATTATTTGCATGAGGTGGCTATCAGACAATATGCACAAGGCCAAGAAGGCAGGATCAATTGTACTCTCACTAACAAACAAGGACTTAGCCAAAAGACTCACTCACACAGGTATCTTCTTAGATTATAATTATCATAGGGTCACCAAATTCAAACCCTATCCTGCCCAATGCTTCAAGTGCCTTCAAATGGGACATTATGGGAAATGGTGCAGAGAACAACCACACTATGGGAAATGCAATGATGAACACATGACAAAGGATTGCCCCATGTGACCAAGCAAAATAACCAAATGCGTAAGGTGCAAGGAAGGCTTGCACAACAAGGAGGAAGGCATTGACAATGCTAATCATTCAGTTTTCAGCATGGCTTGCCCTTTCAAGATGTCATGGATACAGGCTAAGAAATCATCTATCCCTGCTTGTTGATGGTAGAACAGACATCAACAAGCCAAAATACTGATACCCTCCGGTTTGATCCCCTTGACTCATCTAGGTTGTCACCATCTCAAACCATGCCACAACAAACGCTTATTACCAATACCACTGACACTTTGCTTTTCCTGCAACTCAACTGTCATCTCTCAAAGGAGATAACCCATACCATCCTAAATCATGACCACTCAGCGGACATCTTGGTGTTGCAGGAACCATGGATAGACTCTTTCACCCTTCTTCCTCCCTTGCATCCGGGCTCTCATATGTTTCCTGAGTTTGAGCACCAGCCAGCAAACTGGAGAGACAGACACAAATGTTGTATTTATCTCAACCAATCATTACCGTTGGATTCCCTGGCGCAGCTACCAATCAACTCAAAACACCTATTGGGTCTGCAAGTCAGTGATGAAAATGCTGGCTCCCTCACCTTAGTCAATATGTATAACCCCCCCCCCAAGACCAATGAGGGTCTGAAGGACCTGTCTGGCTGGCTCAATTCACATAATGACCAACAATTTCAAATCTTTATCTTCATGGACTCCAATCTCCACCACCAAATGTGGAATCCCATTGGGTACAATTCCTCTCACCGGGAGGCTGCCAAACTGGTAAGACTTTGTGGCAGATTTTGTTTTCACTTAGCCTCCCCTAAACACACCCCAACCTTCTACTCATCCAAAGGAAAAGAAACGGTGATTGACTTAATCTGGACCAATTTCAAGGCTTCAAAACAAACAATTGGAACCCGTGTAGCGGATGAAAATTATGGATCTGACCACCAGGCCCTGACGGTAAAATTAAGCCTAAAGGGCAATATCTACCAGCAATGCTGGGCCAAACCTGTGTGGGATGAACTGAACCATCAGGAGGTGTGCAAGTCCTTTGACCGCTTGGCAGGTGGCAACACTACTTCATCTGATGTGAACAGGATTGCAGCGCTATTGACCTCAGTGCTGCAGGTCACACAATTCAAACCAGGCAGAATTGTTAAGTACCAAAACACCAGGTCAAAGGCATGGTGGGATGCAAAAACTCTTAATCCCATTCTGAACACCAGAAATTGTGCACAGAAATTGATGATCTGTGGGCAAAGCAAAGAGGCTTGCTGGTGCTACAATGAATCAAACAAGTTCTTTTTCTATACTGTCAAACAAAGGAAGTTCAAACATTGTAGGAACTATTTGGAAAATTCTGAATCATCAGTTGCCTTCCAAGCGCTGAAAAGGACTAAACCCCCCACTGGTGGCCAGATATTGCCACTCAGACAATTGGACGGGTCCTTTGCAATGGGCAGAGAGGAGAAGGCTGACATGTTGTTTGAAGGTACCTCCAATTTTCTCCCTGAGGCGGACTTATCTGATGTGGAACCGGTGGATGGGGACCGTGCTGCCATCATTGACAAAGATACTCTGAAGGAGATTGAATTCACCATCAACAAGGCTGCAAGACAAAAAGGCCCTGGCCTGCATTGAATCCATAATGAGATGCTGAAACTGACAAAGCAAGCATTGGGACCTCAGCTGGTTCATTTATATAACCAGATATTGCGCCAGGGGACGTATCCCAACTTCTGGAAAACTCCTGTCACGGCAATTATTTGGAAAATGCATAAGCCGGATTATACCAAGGCAGAAGCTTACCCACCAATAGGTTTGCTAAATACCTTGGGAAAAACATTAGAGTCAATCTTGGCAAGGCAACTGGTTGAGTGGGCTACAGGTTTGGGGGCGCTCTTGCCCAATCATTTTGGTGGAAGGAAAGGAGTTGGTACTGATGATGCAATCCTGAGCCTAGATACATGGGTACAAGATTGATGGGCAGAAAAGAAGTCTGTGGTTGCCCTCTTCCTGGACATACAATCTGCATACCCAACAGTCCACCCAGATAGACTTGTTCACACACTTAGATGCAAAGGCTGCCCCTCATACTTATGGCTGATCATTTGGGACTTCCTCAAGGGGAAAACCACCACCATGAGACTAGATGATTATGTATCATGCACCAAACCAATTCCCAGGGGCCTGCCACAGGGGACCCCCCTCTCAGTAATCCTTTACATCCTGTACAACTTGGACTTATTACATTTCTCTGCTGGCTCTTTGGGTGACAGCCATTCAATCAGATATGTTGATGACGTAGTCCACTTAATGGCAGAAAAAACTCTAGACCAAGGTATATGCCAGATGAGTCACTTAGCTGAACACTTGCTGGATTGGGGACAAAAGCATGCGGCGGCTTTTGATAAACCAAAGATGCAGATCATGATTTTGTCAAAAGCAAGATCATTTCCAACACCTCTGACTGTTTTAATTTTTGGTGAGGTAGAATTAAAGCATTCAGAACATTTCAAGTGGCTAGGGCTCACAATAGACTCCAAGCTATCTTATCATCAACATATTGGTACCATACTCCCAAAAGGGCAGACCACCTTAAGAGCCTTGAGCCAATTAGGCAACTCAAGATTTGGTCTGCCAGAACAAAACAGAGTCAAGCTTGTAGAGACCATGCTACTTCCAAGGATAACTTATGCAGCCCATTCCTGGGCTTGTTCAAGGAACATGTCCCAAATACAAGCATTGGAAAACTCTTTGGACAGGGCCTGTGCCAAATTTGCAAAAGGGATCTTTTGAAATACTGACCAAGAATGGCTGGAGAAAAATTACACCCATAGACTGGTGATGGAGGCCATTTGGATGGCTGCATTCTTATTCTTCCCCAGAAAACTAAACTTAGCAGGTGGGCCAATTGACACGGGTAAAGATATGTTATGCTGCTTGCAGTTGTAAAAACCAGACAACTCCGCAATAGGAAAAACAATTTGCAGGGATCACCTCAAATCTTTTGTCACACATAATGCGGAAACAATCACAATCCAATTGGAAGCTAAGATCTGCACGCTGCTACCAAACATAAACTTCCACCATCTAGATTTACTGTCAGAGCAACAAAGACAGTTGTTGCGCAAGCCAACAGGCGGAATGGCCTCATCTTCACAGATGGTTCCTTCCATGAAGAAGAAGGAGGTGGGGCTGCAGCGCTTTTAATTGACACCAAAAACATCATTTCCTTTTCCACAGGGCAAGAGAGAATCCATTCCAATCATGAATGTGAAATAATTGTGATGTTTGTGGCTGTTCAGATCATCAAAGACCTCAACCATGAAAACCTCAACAGTTTCAGCATTTTCACAGACAACAAGGGAGAAATTGTTAGACTCATGAACCCCTTGACAGCTAAACCTGGACAATATTTGTATAATGAACTGATGAACATGTGGCTGTGTTTAGACCCCAATATCAGCCTTGACGTCTACTGGTGCCCAGGACACTTGGGAATTAAGGGAAAAAAATTGGCTGACAAAGCAGAAGGCCCAGCGGTGACCTCTGGCAACACACTCCCCTTCAAACTTATTGACAGTCTCAGAAAAACCAGGAGGCTGATCCTGAGCAAGGTAATCATGCCGGGATGCAGATTAAGGAGTCGCATTCCCAACATGGGCATTCAGGCTTCTGCAATGCTGAGCCAACTGGCCTCCAGTTGCTGCGGGCTCAACAGATATCTTTTCAGAATAAGGAAAGTCTCAGAATCAGTATGCCCCAAGTGCAACTACCGCAATGAATCTGTCACTCAATTTTTTCATTTATGCCCAGCTTATTCAACCCAAAAGTTGGTCCTTAGATGCAATCTGAGAAGGAAGATAATCAAATAAAACCCAAGAAATGTCAGCTCTGCCCTAAAACTCCTGAAGGCTTGGCCAGCTTTGGAGATTTACGCTTGGTCATCTGGACGCTTCACGTTCTTGGAGTATGAAGAGGAAGATCAGACCCTTGCAATGTGTCTGGAACTCACCCAAAGAAGAATCATGGACTTCTGAACCTCAAACACTGGGGCACTTTGAATGGAGGGCTCTGCCCACTATGTCATTTATGTCTTTTTGGTTGATTGTTGCCCCTGTTGGGCCCCTTTTTTCTTCTATTTCCTTTCTCTGTCTCTCTCTTCTCAGTTCCTTCTCCCTATGTGCTGCTATCAGATAATTTGTAGGCAGCTGATGGGGTGAACCTGTAGGCCTCATGACTGGTTTTACTCCCCCACCCATGACACCATGCATATCCAAAGTGGCCTGTGCGTAATGCGAATTCCCACTATAAAAAAAATCCCACAGGTGCTGGATCCACTGCCCTGGTCAAAATAGGCTGGGATGGTTTGGAGCAGCACAGCCGCCCAGGCAATTTTAACTCTGTTCTGAGTCAAACCACTTCTTTCTTGCAGTCCAATATTTCATCAGGCAGGCCCACTGGAACCCAAAATTGGACCCAATGGACACTGGATGATAGATGTAAAACTTTGATGTCACTGAATGAAAAGAAATTAATGGTTTGGGTGTAAGAGCATCTCCAATTTTTGGAGAGCTTGGCTTGTTAGGTAGCGACTTGCTAGCTAAAAAAATAGCTATCAAGAAATTTATTGCATGAATTTTGCAATTGTGCAATCCACAAGGCTGCAGCAGCTAGCTAGCAACTAAAATCACACAATCATGTGTCATGTAGCGGGTCTCTGGCTAGGACCATTTGGCCGTTTTTTTTTTCAATTTGCGCGTGAAGTTGGGGCTGAGGTGAGGGGAGGGGATAGCGGAGCTGCAATGATGGTGGAGGTGGTATCAAAGGAAATTGAAAGGAGATCTGGAGGGGCGGCGGGGTGGAGGATGGAGAGGAGGTACTCAAGGATGGAGCTAGCAAGCTTGCTAAATTCCCATACCTTGATGTAAAACCTGGTGAACTTATGGAACTGGCTTGCATTCAAGCCCTTATATTTGCACAATTGTGAAAATTGCTTGGTAAACATAGCTAAAAAGCAGGTTTACCAAGACAATTGGAGATGCTCTAAGGCTTTAACCTGGGGCTTTGGGCAGGGCATGAGCCTCAACCCAAACCACAGACCCTGAACATGACCCGGAATGCCCCAAAGCCCTAGGAAAATTGCAATTGTATCACGCAAGGGCGGACCCAACCCTTATTAAGCGGGAATCTGTGGAAGGGACAATGGTGGGACCCAGTCCGACCTGCTACCCAAATTTTTGAAGACTGTTGCATGGGCCCAATTTATTGAAACAAGGGTGCAAAATTGGCTTGTGCCTACCCTTATTAAGTGGGAATCTGTGGAAGGGACAATGGTGGGACCCAGCCCAACCCGCTACCCAACTGCTTGAAGACTGTTGCATGGGCCCAATTTATTGCAACAAGGGTGGGTGCAAAATTGGCTTGCGCCTCAACAACTTGTTAAAGTTGAAGGATATTTTCTAGAGAGTGGTAAATGCTCTAAAAGAATGGCAGGTTTTTGGTGACCAAAAATAACCCAGGGCTTTGGGGCATCTTGGAAAGCCATCCCAAACCCCAGGGCAATGCCCTGGGGCATCACAAAGGGTTAAAGCCTTATGTGGGTGTGTTCAAACCCACACAAAGGCTCAGTCATGTACTGTGACAAAAATCTGGATGGTATATGACAGGTTGATAGCATTGTGGGTTCCACCTGCCACAAACTCCTCAAATGGTGCTAATTGGGTTACAGATTTTGCATGGGACAAAATTGCATATGACACTACATTTTTCTCCCAACCAAAATTTAGCAACATTCAGGGTGCTCATTGGGTCAGGCTGGCCCCTTTGGATTAAGCCCAAAACCAGGCCAGATACAAGTGTGCTTTTACAGGCCAGGTATGATGCAAGATTTGCTTGGCCCAAACCCAACCCAAGCCCAAATTTCCAGGCTTTTTGCGGGTTTGGGCTAGTTGGTGGGCACCGTTTATTTTTAAATTGAAGGCTTCTCACTGTGCTTTCAAATAGCTCAAAGTAATTTTGGAAAAAGGGGAAACACCTTCAAACCATGAAAATATGGAGATATGAGGGAAAAAAATCATTTTTTTTTGATAGAGAGAAAAGTGAAAGAAATAGTATTCAATTCTTCATTCAATCTTGAGTAAAACTTAGGGCCCCTGGAGCTACTTTTTTTCCGAAGTCATCCAAAGCACAACCACTTGTAGAGAAGGCCCAAAAGATTAAAAAATAAAAATGAATTAATTATTACACCAAAGTAAAAAGAAGAAGAAGATGATTTTCACAGATTCTGATGTAATAGAGGTGATCGGAAGAATCAACATTGTTTTGCTAAACAAGCTAATGTTGGAAATTGAAATGAAATTTCTTTCCACCAGTTGATTAAGCTAAATTCAGGATGACTTTCCAGTATCTCAATCAAAGGTTTTTGAAGGTATAAATCAAATTCAGCCAAATGAGTTCTTGATTGAGTTTGTGTATCTATCTCTATAAAACAATTGGAAAATATTACCACACCTCACCAGCATCAGTTTTAATCTTCAAATGTTGTATTCTTGCATTTATAATGGGCAATCTGCATGCTTCCACTGCAAAAAGTTCATCCTCTACTAGGAAAATGCCTCTCCTCCCCTATTTTGGGGCATTATGCACTATTCTAATTTTGAAAGCTTTCAGAAACAATTTGTTTTTTAATTTAAAATAGGATTTTTCCATAGTTTCACCAAAAGAAAAAAAATTGTTTTTCCATCAATTATTTGGGCAAACAAGACTCAAGCAATACATACATATTTTCTCTCAGGTTTTGTATGTAATTATGAACTGATTCAATATTCATAGTCCTTGAAGTGGTGTATTCTATGTATTTGAACCTGTAGCAGGGATCAAAAAAATGGCAAGTGCTATTAATTCATTCATGTTGGACCAGTCCTTGCAAAAAATATCAATTGTGGGCTGAATTATTGAGGTAATATGATCATTTCCAACTTCTGGAGATGAAGCTTCTAGATGATATTATTCATCCTTCAGATGAAGTAAATATATGTTGCAAGTTAAATATTTTTTACCAGAAAGTCAATCTATGCTTCATACCTCTTCCATTCCATGTTCTATCTAATACTCCTGAAAGTAACAGCAATCCCGCATCTCTGAAACCTTGGTTTCACCCATTTGGACGAAGATACACCACCAATCCACCCAAAAAATACTTATCTGATGCCATGCAGTCAGATTTTACTCTCTTGATTGGTCAAAAACTCCCTTTAAAATCCTCCTCCATGTTGAATTGGGTGCCCACAAAGAAGCCCAAATTTCCACCTCCTGACCAAGCCAAATGTTCAAAGCCCACTAGGCTTCCTCAATTTTTTTTCTTTTCAAGGGGTTAGGCCAAAGACAACCTTCAAACAACTGGGAAGGGGATATCCTGTGGGATGCTCAGCCTGATAAGCAACCTGGTGCATCATGTATGCAAGTTCTCTCAAACAATCCCCCCCTTGCTCTCATTCACCTATTCCAAACCCCTATCCTCATTGGCCCTGCACTCTCCCATCACTTATCATGAAAGCCCACTAGATTCCAGGACCCTTGAAATCCTTTAGCTACTTGAGGTGATAGAGTTAGAATAAATATATTATTGAAGGTTGGGTTGCAATTATGTGTAAATATATGGATAAAGAAAATGCAAGGAGGTGGTTTGGTATGGTGAAAGGGTGATTTGATTAAGAAATAAATTATTAATTTAATAAAAAAAGGGGCCACAGTAGATACTGGGGATCTTTAACACCTCTCTTCAGGGGTTTCAACTTGAAATCCACGCACCCGGGACTTTGGTACCTTATCATAAAGAAAATATTACCCAAAAAATAGGTAATACGGATGGGATTGGGTAGCAAAATAGTCAAACCAGAGAGGAATAACTTAATTTGTAAGTAATTAAAAACACAGAACCTGAAATGACCAAACTAGAGGGTGGGTAGTGGATCTTTTATGATTCCTTGAGGGCTTAAAATCATGAAAAAATTGAATTATAAGGGTGGAATTTTAAATAAAAAGGTAAAAATAAATGAATCAATAACTTAATTATATTTAAAAGTAATTGATTTCAGGGTTATGATAAATTCACAACCCCCAGTTGTGTGGGAGTTGTGTAGGACCCTACATGGCCCATTTGACCCATGGGGGCCCATAAACACCTCCGCAGGACCCTGGGGGCTTGTTGCAACAAGGCAACTAGCATTGGGGGGGATTTGATCATCCTCCCACCAGCCATGAAGAACTAGGCCAGTTGCAGAAAGGTGACTGGTGGTTGGGGGGACCTCATCACCTCCCCACCATTGAGGGGCGCCCTCCCCCCCCCTTTACCAAGGGGGAGGAGAAACATGGATGAGGGATCTGACCACCCCCAAGCCCATCTTCCAAAAGCAACACCCTGGGGGCATTGACCCCCAGGGCCCTGGTAGGGGGATTTGACCACCCCCTCCAGGGGATTTACAGAAAGAGGGGGGGCATGTCTGCTGGTTCCCCCCCCTCCCCAGTTGTGTGTGGTGCCACACAACTACAAACCATTGTGTGGCACACTACACAACTAGGGGGGGGGGCTGTGTAGAGGAAGCACAAATTGGTTGTAGTCTTGCAGTGTTACACACAACACATTTGAGTAATGTAAACAACTCAAATGGGATGTGAATTTATCATTACCCTTGATGTCAATATGGAACAGTTTCTGAAATAATGATAATCAGTAGCTGGGGGATATAAATGCTAAAGGAGGACTGTATTTATACCTTTCTGGTTTATCAAGGGGCCCCATGAGGTTCATCAGGGTAATTGAAGGGGAAGAAACTGTGTTCTGAGGCTAGCAGTGCATTAATGCATGGCTGAAAGGCTTTGTTTGGTGTTTTAGGCCAGATGAAATTTTAAAATATCAAGAAATATGATATTTCTTGCATTTGTTGCATGATTATGGCAGGGGAAATGAGCCTGAAATCCATTTACATTAGAACTTTTCCTAATCCACACTTGTAACAACCCATAACTTGTGCAAAACCATGGAAAAATCAATCCACCCAATTGGTGCCAGCCAAAAGTTGACTCTTAGCACATAATTCTGCCAAATGTGGTAACACATAAGTCAGAAGTCAAAAAAAAACTGGAAGTTTTGATGTAAACTTTATTTTATTCACCCCTAATAACCCATGAATTTTATTCAACAAATATGTATGTTGTATGTAAATCTTTACAATGCTTCACCTCTATTCACACCATCCCATATTAACCATTACGGCCATCTACATATCTCCACCATCCCACACCATCTCCGCCACCAAGATAGTGATTTACATTTCTTGATATCCTCACTGTATATCTTTTTTCTTCCTTTATTTACTATGTCTATCCTTCAACTCAATGAAAACTCAATCCCCCCATATCAAGACCTGTATGTGTTGCAACATGGCAACCCTGTTTATTTCTCAAGAACCCTGTATATCTACTTTGCAAAAATGCTAGATCAAGCCAAAATCAACCTTTTTGAAGCCAGCCTTAAAAAATTTAAGAAAGAATGTGATGGCAGAAGAAATACTCAACAAATCACACAGCAATGAGTAATTTAAAAACAAGGAAGAAGAATGGCTTGAAAATGCAGGAATCCTGATTAACAAGCACATGTTGATCAAAAAACTCAAGAATCTTCCTGCTTATAGTTTCTATTTGATATAAATTAAGAAGAAAAATGTCTCAGCCCTGCTGAATTTAGTTGGAAATGTAGAAACAGACAGAAAAAATGAAAAAGAACATAAAAAAAAGCCAAAGAAAAAGCAACCATCCAATCAAAAGATGGATCTTCCTTGGAGTTACCCCCCCAAAAAACAAAAATTTGTCAATCAGAAAGAACTTGGAAATAAATGCCACACTTGCACAAAAGGTAGAAGTGCTTGACTGGTACTACAAGAACGGCAAGAACCAAAAAAAAGCCAATAATCTTTCAAAAATCTACCCTGGCTTTTGTTGAAGCAGCTGCATATATTATCATGGATCAACAATGAAGAGAAGATTTGTTTCCCGCTTACCAATACCAATGGATCTTTTAAGAGGGTTAAAGGCCAGAAGAATGGCAATTTCAATCAAATAATTGAAGAATTGGTCCAAATGGCCCTTGCTGCTAAGTTGATGGTCACTGGAAATGTCCTTTGAGCAAAGTGGAAAGATTTTTCCCAACTTTACGGTATACCCACAGACAACTGGCTTTCTTTATCAAAAGTTTGGCTCAATAGCTTCAAGGCGCAAAAATCTCTTCATCAATTTACAAAACATGGCAAAGCGGGATCTTTTGACCTCCAAATTCTTGGGAAGGAGGTAATGCATGTTTTTATGCTTATGAATCAACACAGTATGAGTGATGTATTCAATTTTGATGAGAAAGGTTTATTCCATGCATAAGTGAATTTAAATCCAAATCAAATTACAAAAATTTACTCACATATTCACTTACATTAATTTGTTAACAGGATGCCTCCCAATAAAGTTCTGGAACAAAACAGTGAGAAGGGTTTCAAATCTGTGAAGACAAGACTTAATATTGGGGCCACTTGAAATTCAACAGTACTTTTCATTGGGAAGTTGAAACAACCATGATGTTTTCAAAACAAATTTGCCCATCAACTTGGGTACAAATATTACTTCAACAGCAAGGACTGGATAACCACCTTGATTTTTCAAAACTGGTTCATTGGGTGGAATGCCAAACTGAAAATAGCAAATCAAAAAGTTCTAATTCTTTTCAATACCTTTTCTGAAAATTTGATTCCACCAGATGGCCTCTCTAATATTCAACTCAAGTTCTTTACCTCCAACATCACCTCCCACATGTAAACCCTTGATGCTGTTATTATACAAACTTTCAAAGCTTACTACCCACACCAATTCATTTCCCATTCAATACAAAACTTCAATAATGTTGTCCCGGTGTCACAAGTTTACAACATTGATCAGCTATTTGAAGTGTAATTGTGCCAATTAGGCTGGGGATCTATCAGCCCAAGTACAATAAGGCACTGCTTGGCTCACACCAAACTTACTAAAAAGAAAAAAATTGATTCAGCTGAGGACCTCCACAATGCTCAGAGAAAACTTACATTTTAAATGCAAGAGCTTGAGAAATTTGGACTGATCAATGCAAAAAATTAAATATCTCCTGAAGAGATTCTCAATCCAGCTGATGAAGACAGCTTTTTTTTAATTTCACCAGAAGAGATATTCCTATCCCATCAGAGAAAAAATGATAAAGATGAGCTATAAAATGATAAGTTTGAAGCAACAACCAAATCTAACAGCAAAGCCATTTCAAATGAAATCAAAACCACATTTCAGTACATCAGTCACCTCAAATCTCCTGAGGCAGACTCATTCAATGACTCATTGGAGTTATTCAATTGCTGTTCAAAACTTGAATTCTCTAAAAGGCAAAATTAGTCCACATTATTGGACTACCTACAATAAATTTTATTTAATTTTTCTTTTCCAAGTGTTTTTTCTATTTAAATATCCCTCAAAAGCTGTTTTCATTCTATATATCCATAAAAATTTTTAAAAAATGCAATAAATGAAACATGTGCCATATTTTTCAAACTTCAACCAAGCCACCTTCCTTTTCCAACCCACGGTTTTCATGGGTTAGTACAATATTCCTGTCTAACCCATGAAAAAAATGGGTGATTATAGGTTTCTCTCCAATCCCATAAGCCTTTCAAACCCATATAAAAAGCAGTCCACAGAATGGTATGGATTAGGCCAAGTTAGACTGTATACGTCTTGTTAGTGGATTCATTTGTATCTGTGTAGGGTTTTAGAAATTCTCATTAATTGAATTTAATTTTCTGGAAATTTCAATTTTATGTAGCCTATGCAGGTGTAAATTTTTTCAGGATTGAGAAGTCTGTGAAAGTGGATTTTTGCCATTATTGTGATTTTGGTCAAAAGTGTCAAATATTATTTTCAAATTTTTCATTCAAAACTTATCCCAGAGGTTTGGTGATATGTCTTATGGATTGCATGCATATTATATATGCATTCCTTTCCCAAGTCAGTTGAAGACCCTCTTTCATGGATTTTGTGGACATTTTGCCTCTGAAAGCTTGGTGTGCAGTTTTCAGCCAGTGTACTTCCCATGGCCCATCTTTGACACAGCTTTGAACCAGAATTTTAGACACAAGGGCTGCTTGAATTTCTCAGGAACCTTAGTGTTGCACATGGCTGCAGGGGGGGGGGCATTGGGCCAAAAAAAAACATTTCCATAAACCCTAAGCTATACATAACACTCAGTTTCTGAAAGAATTTTATTAAGTTGAAATATAAATGATGTTTCATGTGAAATGTTCAAATGGCCAAATGGTTCCAGGTTGGTGTCAACGTTATTTTGGAACATCTAATTAAGGTTTTAAGGAACAGGATTTTGAAGGTAGTTTCAGTTAGTGATCATACCTGGTTTTGGGTGGGGAATCCACATCTGCAATAGTAATTTGGCTTTTACTGCTCATTTTTGGAGTTATTTTTTATTTTTATGATTTTGAATATTTTTGGTAATTTTTTCAGCTGGCTCTGTAATACTTGTTAAATAATTTTCTGCCTCTCTACTACAGCTACGCTAATCTCAACTGTCACATCCACTGTGGCGCGGGCAACGGCGCGGGCTACAGCACTGTCACAAATCCTCTCTCTTCCTACACGAGTTAGTCTCATGTTCCCGGCGCTGGCCAGGGACCTGTTCCATCAGCGAATCGACCTCAACAACAATCCTCAACAACAATCCTTCACCAAATTCCAAACTACAACTTTGACCTCACCCAATCATCTTTATATCATCTAAACAAATCCTTTCTTATCTTTTATCTTTTCTTTTTCTTCTATTTTCTTTTCTTTTCTTATGATTTATACTCTTTCTCAATTCGAATCTCATGCTCTTCAACTCCACTGTCATCATGCTCTGACTGGTAAGACTGTAATCTATCGCCAAATCCTCAATTCCTGTAGACCTGACTATTGATATTCTTTCCTTTGAAGTTCCTCTTGTCGTGTTCCTCAAACAACTTCATTGTTCCTGATCCAGCTTGCTTCACTACCGCTCATCTCAGCCGTCTTCTGCTTGATGTTTGTTTCTTCATCTTTTCCTTCTCAACTTCTTATTTTTCTTTCACCATTTTCTTACTGATTTTTCTGCTGGCTTAGCCCTCTTTGTTCAACATCAATTTAAACAATTTGTCAGCCAATCAACACGGTTAAAAGCCGAAGCCAACCCGACAAATCTAACCAACTCAATGGAGGGATCCAGCAACAATGGCTTTTGACAGATTATTCTCAAAGCTGGGCTTGAAGCTGTGCCGATGTTATCTGAAGAAAAATACTCTATCTGGAAGGACAAGATGACCATGCTACTCAAACTCAAAGGTATCAAGGAGGCTCTCGAAGACGATTCCGAGACCCTCAGCTCAATTGATGATATGGAAACTAGAGTTATTCTCCTCTCTTGAATCAATTCCATAACTCATAATAATGTTGTCAATCCATTGAACATCTCCTTGGCCTGACTTCTCTGGCAAACCATCAAAGAACAATTTGCTTCTTCTCAAACGGCAAATTGAGCTTGAGTATTCAACGAGTTTCTTTATCATCAATTCAAACCTGATTCTATCAATCTCTTCATTACCAAAACCAAGATATCTCTCAAGAAAATGATAGATGTTTGAATTGATCTCCCTGATGATATTCTATCCTACCTCATTATCTTTAAATTTCCTCCTCCTCTTCATTCTCTTTGCCAATAAATAATGCACTCAGATAAAGCGGTTACAATGGATCTTGTCTTAAATCACCTCACTCAACTTGACATTGAATCCAGAGTCAAATCCAAGGAAACCAAATTTAATGACACAGCTCTTATCTCGTCCCGCATTCCAAAGAAACCTGTTCCCGCCGGGCAAAGATGTAGGAAAGGATTTCATAATCCATCGTCACCCAATCACCCAGCGGAAAATTTCTGGCATATTCATGAACACCTAGCTCCCAAATGGTGGAAGGAATCACAAGCTCGTTGGAGAGCCTCACTCAAAACAAATTCAAAAACCAAAAAAGTAGCACATTACGTGGCGCTCCTCACCACTTGGATAAAGGAAGTCAATCCTCAAAATTGTATAATTCTAGACTCAGGCGCTTTTTGTCACATGTTCAATTCCCCCAATTTCTTCTGTCAGCTTGAGAATACTCCCGGTGAAGAATTCATCAGCACTGGAAAAGAAGGCGCGAAACTCCCAATCAAAGGAAAAGGGACCGTCAAACTATCTTGGAAGAATTCAGTGGTTACTCTCTCTAATTGCCTTTTTGTCCCGGATTTAGTGGTCAATCTCATCAGTCCCGGAGAGTTGATTACGACAAAAAATTGCTCTCTTACCTGTGCTCAAAATCAATTCCATCTTTCCACTAACTCGCAACGGGCTTTCTCTGGATTCATCCAAGAGAATCTGTTCATTCTTAATTCTCCCTCTTGTATTGGTAACAATCTCAAATTCTGTCATCTCACCCTGAAAAATGCAAATCTCAACAACATCAACCACCTTCATCAATCATTTGGACATGCAAGTCTGCACCCACTCAAAAATCTTTTTCCCACTCTTTCAACCAAAATTATTTCCAACTATCAATGCAAAGATTGCGTATTTTCTAATATTTCCAAATCTCCCTTCAAGAGCACGTCCACTTCCGCTGTGGTGACCAATCCAATCCCCGACGACGACGACCAAGAATAGGAAGAACTGCCTGTCACCTTCCATCCAATCACTAAGATCAATCTCAAACTCGACCACTCCTCACCCATCGGGCAACGACAGCCGTTGTGGACACCCGCAACCGCTGTCGCGGGTGTCCATCTGGTTGCCCGCGGTCATTCTCGACGCGGGCGACATTTCTTTTTTTTTCCTCTCATGTCATTTTTTTTTATTATGTTTTCATTTTCCCGCACCTATTTGTAGTATCTCTTGTACATAGTATACAGGGCCTCATGTCTATAAAAGGAGGGGCTCTCCCCTGCCTTTTGGCCCAGGATATCATCAGACCATCATCATCTCATCTCATCTGTTTCCCCCATCATCATAATCAACTTATCAGTGGGCATCCTTCCCCACTTATCTGAGCAACTTATCCGGGTATATCCATGATTGCCCCTTGATCCTTTGAGCCTCCGTACTCAAACTCTGTCCCTTGTGACCTTGATCCTTATCACCAACCAATAGCCTTGCTTGTTGAAGAAGAATTCCTGTCTGAATTCTTGGGTGTGTTATACCACTCTGATCCCTTTTTCCGACCATACTGGTCTTGGTCTCTCCTTGATCATCTTTCTGGAGCCAATCACGTTTGATTGAAGAGGTTTTATTAAGCTTAGAACCTGGAGTGTTATACCTCCCTTCTTCTTTAAGGTTGAATTTCGCCACGCTATTCTTGAGTCCCTTGAGAAGTGTTGGGATATTCTTGCTCAAATTCGTTATTGATTTGCTTCTAGAGCTTCATAAACAAATTGCTTTTGTTTTGTTCAGCCTCCCACAGTTATCTGGTACCCTTCAAGCGCTTGATTGCGGAGAGTTGGGCAGGTTCATTGAGAACCTGGAGGTTGGTTGGGATTGAGTTGATCTTTCCTAATCAGCTGCTGATGACCAGAGTTATTAGCTTGTGGGCGTTGTTACTTACAACTGCCTTGTTCTATTGAACTCTGAACAAACCTTGGCTTATTTGTTCAAGTCTTTACCTGCACCATCTTGCCTCAGATAGTGTTGTTTCCATTGCTACCAACAACTCTTATCCTCTTCCCTTACTTTGATTTCTCATCCATAAGGTTCTGGACCTTGATTCCGGTTACATTTAAATATTATTTTAACTCCTAGGAGGGCAGCCTGAACAGCACCTTTCCCCTCCACAGAACTGCCACGGCTTAGCACCGTTTGGAGTCTTACATTTGGTCCCCCGGGCCGGGATCAAACCAGCAACCTTGGGATTTACAGTCCCAAGACATTTAAAATCAACCTTGAAATCCGATCTTTTTTTCTTTCTCCTATTTTTTCCTCTTCTCAAATCTGATCCGTGGAGGCAACTTATCCTAGAAGTAAGTCCTCCCAATTTGTGCACCGCTTGGGCAAGATACTTGTTGTTTTTTGGCAAAACCCTACTCTTGCCACACTTGTGAGCCACTTTGGAAATCTGCTCTTTGGATCCCCTAGGAACTTTGTTATTCAATATGGCATCTCCCGCTACTCCAACCACCTCTGTCCGACCTAAGATGGTAAAGATAAAACCTCAGAACAAGAACTTAGGCTTCAACGGTACAAATGTTGAGCGATTCTTGGACTCCTACGAAATGGCTGCTGAAGTGGATGGAGCTAGTGAATTTGATATGGCTTATCAGTTGCGATTCTTTATCTCCTCTGATGAAGTTATGGAGGTAATCAAGTCTTTCAAGGGATTTGAATCCCATAACTGGACGCTTCTCAGGAAGGCTATGTTGGCATACTGGGGTAAAATAGATGTGGCTAGGTTTACTCTGCAGGATTTGGATTCTCTGGTTTCTCAGTGGATCTCCAATGGTGGTATTTCTTCAGCCTCTGACTATCAGATTTTTAGGAAGTCTTGGGATCCCATTCAAAACTATCTTATCCGAAACAATCACATTGACACAGTGGAAAAAATTTGAGCAAAGTTCTTCCAATCTTTTTTGTTGGCTGTGCAGGAAAGGATTAAAGAAGAACTGGTCAAATCTGGATCCATGATTACCACCAGGGATAATCGATTCAAGCTCCCTGTTTTTCTCACCCTTAGGAGTACTGTGGATAAATTCATGAAAGGTCAAACTGCTCTTACCTTTGAAAAGCCTAGAACTACTGAACCGGTCCATGCTCCTTCTTTTCAAGAGTCAAACGATATTATGATTAAAATGGAGGCAGATCGTAGGCCTAAAGCAGATCCTAATTCCAATCGAGAACCTACTACTATAGATGAAATCACCAAGTTACTTAGAGCCTTTGAGAACAAAATAGATCAAAAGATTTCTTCGCTAGCTACTCCTAAAACTCCTTCTTCTGTCCCCAAATCAACTCTGGTCTGTTACTACTGTCATTGGGAAGGCCATGGAACCGGACGATGCCAAGAACTTCAGAAGGACCTAAAGGAAAAGTTGGTAGAGCAGAGGCGGAACAATTACTTCCTCCCTAATGGTGCCCTAATCCCTTTTGACTCTTCTCGTCCTATCCGACATGTGGTGGCCTCTTACCAGCCATCACCTCCTGTGAAAGCATCTCTTGCTTCCTTTGAATTTTGATCATCCTGTGGTACCCTCCAACCTTGGTATCCTCCAGCTATTTCTTCCTCTAGTCTTGCTGGGACTACTTATCAATCTGATCCAGCCAGGAAACAACATGAGGAACCTAAACCTCATAAGGCTCCTTCCTTGCCAACTTCAATACTTTGAAAACCCGTTAAACGTCAATCATCACTTTAGCCTCCTTCCTCTGATGTAGAAGACATGGAGGTGGAAAAGGAACCACTCATGGAAAGGTTCCCAAATCACCCTGATCCTTCTCCCTCACCTCAACCTTCTAATCCTATCTTAGATTCTACGTCACCTGAACTTCCTCCCTCCATCCAGCCCAAAGTTTGATTTGAAAGGGGCATCTCCAAGGATCACCCCAATGCTGTGGAGGGAGTATAAAAGAAAATTTCTGATCTCAAAATTCCTGATCTATCTGTGGCTGAACTCCTATCGATCTCTCCATCTGTTGCTGAAGGAATGAAGGAATGGGTCTCTCGTTGACGTGTGGAAATTGGCCCTGAAGAACTCAAAGTCTCCTCTGGCACTTTAATGGAGGACTCTGGTGGAACCAGTCCTTCTTTGGACTCCAATCTTTATTCCTGTCCCCTTGGCTTCCTTCCTTGTTATCTTGGTGACTCAGCTAAAACTGTTTCTCCTCTTGTGGATTCTGGATCTCAGCTTAACTTAATCTTGGATGCTATGGCCTGCAAGCTCAAACTTAGTCCTAGGGTCAGCTTCAACTCTGCAGTGTATGGGATAGGAAATCAAGCTTGTGAACTGGTTGGTATTGCTGAAGATGTACCGGTCAGGATTTGTCAAAATATTGTTGGAACCTGCCACTTTTGGATCACTCGTTTGGACAGTCCTCTGATCTTGGGACGACCCTTCTTAATGGACTTTGGTGCAACCCTGATGTTTTCTGATCAAGTTGGGGAGAGAATTCTTCTCCCTGATGCTGATGGCAGGAAAATTGAAGTTCCTATTTGCTCTTTGGATTCTGGTAGTTGGGAAAGAGATTTTCCTGGTAATTCTCCCAAATCATCTTTTAAGGGGAAGCAGAAGGATAACTCTAGTTCCTCTCATTTTTTAGGGGAATAGTTGATCCTACTAATAGTTTTAGTTCTTTTCAGCCTCAGAATGCAACTCAAGGGTCAACTCCCATCCCTCAGGCTTATTTTTCATTCCTTTCATCATTCTCTTCTGAGATCAAGAATATTAAAAAACAAAAACATATCAAAATAGAAAAATCCAAAAATATTTCTTCTCCATCTCCTTCTCTCTCTGGATCTGTTGTTTCTTCTTTTTCTTCTACTTTTGAGTCTGATCAATCTTCTCTCAGTTCCGGTTTGAATCTCCGCAATGAGTCTAAACTAGATCCTAATTGCAATTCCGTTTTTGGTGATTTTGGTATGAAGGAATATGGGCTTCAGTGGAGGCAATTTGGGGTACAAGTAAGTCCTCCCAATTGTGCACTGCCAGGGCAATCTTTTACCGTCATTTTCGAAACCCTACCTTGTGCCACACATGTGAGAAACGTATTATCTCCTGGTTCTCCTTTTATGGAAAAGGCACCCTTCAAGGATATTGCAGAACATTGGACTTGGAAGACGTTGGAACTTGGACTCAGCTTTCGTAATCAAGTCTCTCTGGTCAACTCTTGGAGGAAACAAGAACTTCTCTCTTTTGCCACTAAGTATAAACCAGTTGCTAAGAAGATCCAAGCAGTCAACCAGCCTATGCCTCTCAACCTCAATCCTCCCCTTATGCGTCCTCCTCTATCTTGCAATCCTTACTGTGGTCTTCCTCAATCTCTTACTGGTCCCTTTGTGCCTAATGGACGGGTCACTGAAGAACGTCTGAAGGTGGTCAACTTTGGTCCAGATGGATGGCTTTTTCCTGATGAGTTAAATTTAATCAAAAATGTCTTATCTCTAAGGGAAAAATCTATTGCTTTCTGTGAAGAAGAGAGAGGTCTCTTGCGGGAATCCTATGGCCTCCCTTATATCATCCCTGTAGTTGAACATGATCCTTGGCAAAAGAAAAAGATACCTATTCCTGCTGCTAAAATTGACAAATTCATCAAGTTGGTCCAGGAACAAGTTTGAACTGGCCTGTATGAACAGTCAACTTCTAGTTACTCCAGCCCCGTCTTCTGTGTCCTCAAGAGTAATGGTACACTTAGAATAGTTCATGATCTTCAACCTCTTAATAAAGTTACTATTAAAGACTCTGGTATTCCTCCTGCTACTGAAGAATTTGTTGAATCCTTCACGGGGAGAGCTTGCTATGGTCTAGGGGATATTATGGGTGGCTATGACGAACAATCCTTACATCCTATTTCTCGTCCTCTCACTACTTTTGATACTCCTCTTGGTCGGTTTCAACTTACTCGATTGCCTCAAGGAGCCACCAACTCGGTTGCAGTCTATCAGGCTCAGATGATGTGGATCCTCCAGGATGAAATCCCTGATCATGCTGGTATCTTTATTGACGATGGAGGAATTAAAGGTCCAGTATCTGACTATGATAATGAGCTCTTACCTTGGCATTCAGGAATTCGTTGTTTTATCTGGGAATATGCTACTACCTTGGAGAGGATTCTGTTTCAAATCGAGGAATCTGGCCTTACTGTCTCTGGATCCAAACTGGCGGCTTGTGTCCCTGCTCTGGAAATTGTTGGTCATGTGGTCTGCAAGGAAGGAAGAAGGATGGCACCAGCCAAAGTCAACAAGATCATCTCTTGGCCTACCCCAATCAATCCAACTGAAGTTAGGGGCTTTCTAGGTGTTGTCACTTATGTTAGAATCTTTATCCCATCTTTATCCAAAATCTGTGCACCCTTGCGTCGTCTAACCAGAAAAGATGCTGAATGGATTTGGACCCAAGATTGTGAATGTGCTTTCCAGCTACTCAAAAGGATAGTTGGTAAAGACATAGTTTTGAAAAAGATCTCTTATGGACCTGGAGCTGGCAAGATCAAGCTGGCTGTTGATTCTAGTTATCAATATGTTGGGGCCGTCCTTACTCAGGAAGATGAAAATGGTTGGGACCGTCCTGCTCTTTATGAATCTTTGTTGTTTTCAGATGTAGAATCTAGGTACTCCCAGCCCAAACTGGAACTCTGTGGTGTGGCTCAAATGATGAAGAAACTTCAAACCATTCTCTGGGGCCAACATTTCGAATTGCAAGTTGATGCTCGATCCATCATTGAAATGATCAACGCTCCCAGTCTTCCCAATGCTCCTATGACTCGTTGGGTGGCCTTTATCCAGCTTTTCTCTTTTGATATTGTTCACAGGCCGGGGAAATCTTTCACCATGCCTGACGGTTTATCTCGACGACCTCTTGGGGACAACAAATCTGATGTTGGGACCAATTTCAATGAAGAGGAACCTTTAATGCCACCTATTTTCTCTTTTTCTTCTCAAAATTATTCTGGCTTTCAACAAGGCTTCTGGCTTAAATTAGAGCAGTACCTTTCAACTCTTCAAAAACCTCCTGATCTCTCTGCTAAGGAATTTCAATCTCTTAAACAAAAGTCTTCTAATTTTTTTGTTCAAAGCTCTAGACTTATGAAGAGAGGCAATCCTTGTGCTCTTATTGTTGTTAATATTCCCTCTAAACAAGATTCTATCCTTGAAAGTCTCCATGAAGGCCTTGGTCATTGTGGGGAAACCAAAACTTATTGACGACTATCCGAACAATTCTGGTGGCCATCTTTGAAGAAATCCGTCTCCCAATGGTGCAAGAGTTGTGAAGTTTGTCAAAAACGTGATCTTAGGCGCCCAGCTGAAATTCGTTATCCTACTGGGGAGTACAATGTCTTTGGAAGGATTGCTATGGATGTGGTTCATATTAAGGCAGGTGGTGCTAAGTACCTCATTGTGGCTAGAGATGATTTTTCCGGATGGGTTGAAGCAAAATTTCTTAAGAACCTTAGCTCTGAATCAGTGGCAGCTTTACTCTACGAGACCTGGACAATGCATTATGGCCTGGCTCAATCTTACTTTACTGATGGTGGCTCTGAATTTGGGGGCAAGCTTTCTGAAATGATCTAATCCCTTCCTGGAAAACATAGAGTTACTACTCCTTATTATCCTGAAGGCCAAGGCATGGTGGAACGAGGCCATGCCCCTTTGAAGGCTGCACTTGTTAAACTGGCTGGTGAAAGTGGCAAGAATTGTCGCAAATTCCTTCCTCTTGTTCTCTTCTCTGATCGAATCTCAACCAAAAGGACTACTGGCTACTCACCTTATGAAATCATCTTTGGTCAAAGAGCAGTCCTTCCTTTGGATCTGGAAATAGAATCTTTCTTGGGTATCTCTTGGAAAGAGGTGTCCTCAACTACTGATCTGTTAGTTGCTAGATCCAAGCAACTGGAGCAAAGTGAAGACGTTCGTGATGAAGCTTATCAAAAGATGATGGAGTCCAGAGCAAAATCCGTCCAGTATTGGGAGGACAAGCACTCTAATCGAGTCAGGGAGCCCTTGAACCCTGGTGACCTAGTTTTAGCTTATAATCGATCTTTGGAGACCCAGTGGGGCAAGCTTTTCTCTAATTGTTGGAATGGCCCTTATTGAGTGGTTCATCAAGTTAGAGGTGGATCTTATGTTTTGGAGGAGCTGGATGGTACTCGGTTGGCCAGAAGGTTCTCTGCTGATCAAGTCAAGAAGTTTCATTGTTGTGGGGGCAACTTATCTCAGAAGTAAGTCCTCCCAATTGTGCACCACCAGGGTCATTTGCTGCGTTTTTGTTGTAAAACTCTACTGTATGCCACATATGTGAGCACCTGGGACGCCCTCCTTGTTCTATTCCTGTCGCTTCTAGGGCTCATTTGGAAGAATCAAGATATTTTCCTCAACTCTTCAGTTTCTCTCAAGATCAAGAAATGGCCAATCTTTGCTTCAAATTCTTTGTTCCCTGCCTTTTTTTTAATCCCTTCAAATTTTAGATGCAGACTAGGGACAGTCTGTAAGTTGGGGAGAGATGTGGTGACCAATCCAATCCCCGACGACGACGACCAAGAATAGGAAGAACTGCCTGTCACCTTCCATCCAATCACTAAGATCAATCTCAAACTCGACCACTCCTTGCCCATCATCTGATCCAACCGACGACCGCAAGCGACCGCTCGCGGCCGTCGGAACCTTCATCCCGCTGTCGCCGCCAATCGGGCGACGAAAGCCGTTGTTGACACCCGCGACCGCTGTCGCGGGTGTCCATCTGGTTGCCCGCGGTCATTCTTGACGCGGGTGACATTTTATTTTTTTTCCTCTCATGTCATTTTTTTTTTTTATTATGTTTTCATTTTCCCGCACCTGTTTGTAGTATCTCTTGTACATAGTATACAGGGCCTCATGTCTATAAAAGGAGGGGCTCTCCCCTGCCTTTTGGCCCAGGATATCATCAGACCATCATCATCTCATCTCATCTGTTTCCCCCATCATCATAATCAACTTATCAGTGGGCATCCTTCCCCACTTATCTGAGCAACTTATCCGGGTATATCCATGATTGCCCCTTGATACTTTGAGCCTCCGTACTCAAACTCTGTCCCTTGTGACCTTGATCCTTATCACCAACCAATAGCCTTGCTGGTTGAAGAAGAATTCCTGTCTGAATTCTTGGGTGTGTTATACCACTCTGATCCCTTTTTCCGACCATACTGGTCTTGATCTCTCCTTGATCATCTTTCTGGAGCCAATCACGTTTGATTGAAGAGGTTTTATTAAGCTTAGAACCTGGAGTGTTATACCTCCCTTCTTCTTTAAGTTTGAATTTCGCCACGCTATTCTTGAGTCCCTTGAGAAGTGTTGGGATATTCTTGCTCAAATTCGTTATTGATTTGCTTCTAGAGCTTCATAAACAAATTGCTTTTGTTTTGTTCAGCCTCCCACAGTTATCTGGTACCCTTCAAGCGCTTGATTGCGGAGAGTTGGGCAGGTTCATTGAGAACCTGGAGGTTGGTTGGGATTGAGTTGATCTTTCCTAATCAGCTGCTGACAACCAGAGTTATTAGCTTGTGGGCGTTGTTACTTACAACTGCCTTGTTCTATTGAACTCTGAACAAACCTTGGCTTATTTGTTCAAGTCTTTACCTGCACCATCTTGCCTCAGATAGTGTTGTTTCCATTACTACCGACAACTCTTATCCTCTTCCCTTACTTTGATTTCTCATCCATAAGGTTCTGGACCTTGATTCCGGTTACATTTAAATATTATTGTAACTCCTAGGAGGGCAGCCTAAACAGCACCTTTCCCCTCCACAGAACTGCCACGGCTTAGCACCGTTTGGAGTCTTACACCGCTTCCAAACCTTTCAAACAACTTCATATCAATTTGATCGGTCCAATCAACCCTTCCTCTAGAAATGAAATTAATTATATTATGACTATTATCAACAACTTCTCTGGTTATATTTCCGCAATACATCTTCAAAACAAATTTGACGCGTTTCAACAACTCAAAATTATTCTGAATCATGAAAAAAAGAAAAAAAACTGCTTCCCTGCTACTATCTGTACTGATGGAGGCGGGGAATTTGCTTCTTCCAAACTCAAGGACTTTCTTAAAACTAACACAATCCAACACTTGATTTCAGAACCGTATCACCACAAACACAACAGAAAGGTTGAGAGGGCAAGCTGCACTCTTACCAAATCCATCAGAGCCACTCTCCAAAGCTCTAAATTACCACTAAATTTTTGGGCTGAAGTCGCCAAGTCAGCATGTCTTGCCTTGAATCATATTCCTAAGGCTCCTAACGCTCTCTCTCCCTATCATCTCTTCATTGGCAAAACTCTTCCTATCAGCTTCTTCCACCCCATAGGATCCAAGGTAGTATACCTCAACAGTAGAATTAATTGTGGCAAAAAATTCAAAGATAGAGGACTACCGGGTACCCTAGTGGTTTACAACCCCAATTTTTTATCTTATCAAATAATGAAACCTGACAGTTCCATTATTTCCACAAAGCACGTCAAAATACTAAAAATCAAGTCGCAATCAAAGAATGCAGTAAACTCAAATCCCGCCAATGAATCCTTACAAATCAAAATTGATGATGATTTACCAATCCCAACTTCAAAACCTTCTGTCAACACCAACAATCCGGATCCATCATCTGAAGATTCTCCTTCCTCCAATACTCTTTCTCCTAGTACCTCTCCGTCCTCTCCTTCAACCAAATCACCCAATTTTGGTTCCTCTGACCCCGAGTCAGACACTTCCAAAGACTTGACGCATCAACTCATTCTTGGTTACTCTCTTTGTGATCGATCAACTTTGAACCCTCCGCAACGGTATGGATACCATCACTACTACGTACCTAAATCCTTCAAACAAGCCAAAAGGTGTACCAACGCTCTCAAGTGGGAAACGTCCATGGACAACGAACTCAATGGAATCAAAACACTCGAGGTCTGGGAAGATTATACTGGTCCAGCTCCCAAAAATCCTCTGAATACAACCTGGGTGTATCGCCTCAAAGACAACTGCCATGGAGACCCTCTTATCTACAAAAGCCGACTCTGCGTCCAAGGATTTGATCAAATTTACGGATTGGACTATCAAGACACTTTCTCACCAACTGGCAAGGCAGCATCCTTGCAAAGAGCTCTACTGTTTGGTCTTTTTCATGCTCATCCTATTACACAGTTCGACATGAAAAGCGCTTTCCTCCATGCTCCTCTTTCGGACAAGGTTATTATTTGAAGACCCAAAGGCTTGAAAAGGAAATCGGAGTTTCTTATCTTGCAAAAATCACTCTATGGCTTAAAACAAGCCCCCGCTAACTGGTTCCATACTCTAACTGCTTGGATTTGAGAACAGGGATTCCACGAATAAATCTCCAATCCCTGCTTATATATTCACTCTGACTCAAACTTGGTCCTCTTTTTTCATGTTGACAATCTAATTCTGGTTGGTCGCGGGGACAATTTCCAAAATAAATTCCTCAAAAGATTTCCCAATTCAATTCATCACGAACCAAATACAATCTTGGGCATGAAATACGAACGTGTCGATAACAAAATACTCTTGTCTCAGCCAAAACACATCGAGCATGGGTTGGAAGAACTAAAAATGACAGACTGCAAACCGTCATCCATTCCTCTTTCAGCCAATATCAACTTAACTCCGGCCTCTGACAAAGATCATGAAGAATTCAAGTCTCTTAATTTTAATTACAGATCGGCCGTATTCCTTATCAACTACATCGCGTGTCTCACCCGTCCAGACCTCAGTTTTGCGATTTCCAGTCTTGCCCAATTTTGTGAAAAACCAGGCATTAGCTATTGGAGGGAAGTCAAGAGATGCTGGAAATACCTCAACGCTACAAAAAATTTGAAGCTCACCTTACATGTCAATCACAACAGCACTCAAATCAAATGTTAAAGTGACGCTACTTGGAGTGACAACTTGGAAACAACACACTCACAGTCCGGACATCTTTCTCTCCTCTTCAATTCTCTCATTTTTTGGAGCAGTTACAGACAGCGCAATGTTACTCGTTCCACTACTGAAGCAGAACTCAACCCTCTCGCCGACTCCTTTCTGGAAGCCATTTTGATGAGAAATCTGGTGGCTGAACTCTGGAAAAAGGACACTACTCCCAGTGTTCATTACATTGACAATAAAGGGTTGGATGAAAAACTCAAAAAGTTTGGATGTAACTCCAAAACTCGTCACATCAATATCAAAACTAAAGCTCTACGTGAAGAACTCAGTCTTGGAAATTTAATCATCAAGCTCACTCCAGCGACTAACATGAAAGCTGATGGACTCACAAAGGCGCTTCCTCTTTCATCTCTCTCCACTCTTCTTCAGTTAATAGATCCATTATTTACGGCTCCGACTCCAATCTCACAAGTCACGGGGGGTGTTAAATAATTTTCTGCCTCTCTACTACAGCTACGCTACTCTCAACTGTCACATCCACTGTGGCGCGGGCAACGGCGCGGGCTACAGCACTTTCAAAAATCCTCTCTCTTCTTACACGACTTAGTCTCATGTTCCCAGCGCTGGCCAGGGACCTGTTTCATCAGCAAATCAACCTCAACGACAATCCTCAACAACAATCCTTCACCAAATTCCGAACTACAACTTCGACCTCACCCGATCATCTCTTTATCATCTAAACAAATCCTTTCTTATCTTTTATCTTTTCTTTTTCTTCTATTTTCTTTTCTTTTCTTATGATTTATACTCTTTCTCAATTCGAATCTCATGCTCTTCAACTCCACTGTCATCATGCTCTGACTGGTAAGACTGTCATCTATCGCCAAATCCTCAATTCCTGTAGACCTGACTATTGATATTCTTTCCTTTGAAGTTCCTCTTGTCGTTTTCCTCAAATAACTTCATTGTGCCTGATCCAGCTTGCATCACTAACGCTCATCTCAGCCGTCTTCTGCTTGATGTTTGTTTCTTCATCTTTTCCTTCTAAACTTCTTATTTTTCTTTCACCATTTTCTTACTGATGTTTCTGCTGGCTTAGCCCTCTTTGTTCAACATCAATTTAAATCATTTTTCAGCCAATCAACAATACTTTCTGGCTGGAACATCAATGGATCCCATTTGTCATGCTTTCCAAAGATTCCTACAGCCCTGAATCTCATACAGGTCAAATACCACTAGAAACCCCTCCATTTTCCCCTGATGGTTTGAAACTATGAGAGGGTGATGTCAAGAAATATAATTTGAAGAAGCTCTTTGTATTTTAGTATTCTTTTTGTTTTTTTTTGTACTTCTCAACCTTCATTTTGTATAAATTATACAATAGTGAATGTTGTTCCAAATCTGGGTAAGTATGGGAATTTTCCTGGTGAGGTTTCCCAGTGTGAATGAAAAAGATGCAAAAGGTACATCCTAAAACTTGGGAGATCAATCAAGGATGCATAACTATAGCAGAAAACACTGATATTTACTGAGGGTGAAGAAGGTCATATTATTAGCATACTAAATATTAATAGTGTCTATTTTCCCAAGGCATGGCGGGGAAAAACTTTTTCATGGTGCAAGTATGCAATTTGAAAGGGTGCAGGATATCACAAGTGCTAGTAATGTGTCAGTAACAGATGGAGGCTGAAATTACAAATATCATTCCAATGATTCCAAAAGTTGTGATTGGCTTGATTATAGTAAAAGTTTTCTAAAATGAAGCCTTTTGATGTGCTTTTCCACCCCAAAATGTTGTGAAGCCTCTTTAAGGTTTATATGGGTGCCTGGCATGGAGGAACATGCAATTTCATGGCATGCTGGGGCCCAAAAGGCCTGTAAACATTATGCGAGGCCACAGGGAGCTAAGTCAAGGCCTCCAGACCCACCATGGGGCATTATAACCTTATGAAGAATTTAAATATGGACACTGATTGAGCAAATGAGATATGTAAAAATTCTAGAAATACCTTTTTTTGCAAGGAATTCAAATATGTCCTCATATTTGGGAAAAACCTTTAACCAATGTAGGAAAAATAAGAAAGACCATAAAACTTCAATTTCCTTGTAAAAAGAGAGGTTTATCCAGTAGAATATAAAAAGATTTTGACCAAGCATAAAACAAAAACAAGGCTGCATTTGGAAAACACAGCCATGTAAATTCATGTGAACATGTCTGTGGAATAGGAAAAAAAATTTTTTGTCTGTACATTACTGATGTTGGGGTTGTGTTGTACACGGCCATTTGAAATTGTGAGAAGACTCATGGGCTTGGGTGGAGGTTGAAGGGTCCGACTTACAGGGCCAACCACATAAGTGCAACCCAAGTGAAAAAATTGGCCAAAATTTACAATGTTTATCAAAAAGTTTACTTACACTTACAGCTTGGAAAAAACGACTGTACTCCACACCTGTGACAACCAAATTGAATTTTTTTTTTTGCATGGAAGGGCAAGTTACAAACTGGTTGCCAAACAAAGCATAAAAAATGATGAATGTACCCATTTTGTGCTGGGAATCAAAATATTTTGAAATATCCAAACCAAAATATCAGGTAGTACATAACTAATTATGAAAGATATACTTCTTTGAAGAAAATTTGATATTTTCTATGTAATTTGAATAACATTGTGCAATCAATAAAAAGTAATTGGAAAATGATTGATATATCTTTTTCAAAACAAGAAGCTTGATATGCTTAAATTTTTCAACAAAATTTTCATCAAGTACAAAAATAAAAATATCAAATTTAGGAAATTGATTATTGAATAAAATCAACTGTTGATATTTATTTGATCATTCATGCACTTGATGGAGTTTCCTTTGTAATTTTTAAAAATATTTGAATGCTTCTCATTGAATAATCCTATGTGGAATATTGGTATTTTTTTATTTCTTTCAAAAGATATCTACATTCCATCAGAAATTATAATTTTTATTCAAAGAAATCAATTCTTGATTTAATCATTTTTATTATTTTAATCAATGAATTATTTCTTGGAATATTCTTGGAATATTTCAAAATATTTGAACTAGCCTCAAATCATAGATATATGTATAGAATTTGGGTGATTATAAATTCACAACTCAAATTAGTCATGTGGCAAGCTAAACAACTACATGCAAGCTGTGTAGCCTCTTAATGGCTTGAGTGTAGTTATGTGCCCCCCACATGGCTGTCCAGTGTTTTTTGGCACAGAGCGCAACCATAATCAAGTTGTGTGGGGCTTTACACAACTACAAGTCTTGTGGCCCAAAAAAATATAAAATAAAATAAAAATAAAATAAAAAATAAAATAAAAATAAAAAATAAAAAAATAAAATAACTAATAATAATAATAATAAACTCAATAAAAATACAATAAAAACATAAATCACCCAAAAAATTGAATAATGTTGATTTTTTGGCTAAAAAAGCAAAAAAAATAAGAAATAAAATTAAGATAAGTAAAAATAAAAATAAAAAACATAAAAAACAAAAAAAAAACCTGAAGAAAACCAACGAAAAAAATACAATTTCAAATTTACAGGCCCCCAAGTAAAAACACCAAAAAAATTACAAGTTCAACTTGACTAGCCCTAAAGTAAAAACAACCAAAAATATACAAGCTCAACTTGACTTGCCCTGAAGTAAAAACACCAAAAAAAAGGAAAGTTCAACTTGTTTTAAGCTGATCCAATCACAAGAAGTAAAAATAATGCTTATGATGGGATCAGCCCAACACAATTTGAAATAACTTACAAATAAAATCTCATTGAAAGTACCCATCATAATGGTTTTAACTAAAAAAAGTCAACATAATGAAGTCTAAAATTTGATAAACCTTTATATTAATAGGATTACAAAATCAGCATCAGAACCCAAACCAAAATGATGAAATTAAAATTATGTATATAAATAAGAAATCAACCCAAGTTTATCTTTGAGGTGATAAACACAACCAGAGAATTTTTTAGAAATCATGGAAAATGGTTTGGAAACTATGGGCGGGATTGAAATCACACCTCCCTTAAGTACAAGCTGGCCCCAATGCTTATTTTTAACAAAGCAAATGAACATAGTATCTGATTGTTCTTTCAAACCCATTTTCATAGGAGTAAAAGTAAAACATGAATACAATGAAATGAAACATATTGGTCTTCCATAAGTATCAGCTATTATTTGACCCATGTCCAACTTTGAAAGACATTTTGGAGATGGAATCTTTTCATTGATTTCATTAACATAAAGTCTTTTTTCTATCTTTTCAACATCTTTCCTGCTGCCAAGGATCTTAGAATAGCACCCCTTATGTTTCCTCAATTTTCAAAGCATTTATTTTTTTTACTTTAAACCATCCATGCTGATTGTACCCAAGTGATTTAGCAATGACTCTAAATCCACAATTTCCATCACAAACTGGATCCCAAACCCCACCCATGAACATATGTAAGTTCTCAGGTATTTGATTGATTTTATTCACTTCCTACAATCAAAAAGTAGTCAGCCACAATTTTAATCTCATTGAAGGAATAAAAAATAACCAAAGATAAACTTCTGTTTAACTCCTCCATTTCTTCATCTTCCTCCTTTGAAAAGGAATCCAATTCCAAGGGTACAGACCCTAATGAAATTTCAGTCTCTTCAACTGAACTATACAATTCAGATGAATAGCAATCCTTGCACTACAGAAATCATTTTCTCATCAGTTAATTAAACCCAACAATTGAAAATTTCACAAAAGAAAAGACTTGCAATATTTTGTCTTTTCTTCTTTGGTGCTCTTCTAATTTTCTTTTCATGCTTAAGTTCCTTTTCAAAATTTTCAAATTGAGAAGGATCTCTCTGGGTATCTTTAAATTTTGGCCGGCCTCTGCTTGATTGCAAGGCTTTAGGTTCAAGTATTGGCTTTGAAAAATAATTTGTGGTCTCCTTGATCAAGTGATTCAACAGCCCGCAATGATCATTTTCAGGATAACCCAAGATCATTGCATTGAGCTTCTGATGTAACTGAGAATTTTTGAGCATTTCATTAACATTGACCTTTCAAAATTTGAAAGGATCAAATATTAGTAAAGTAGGGATAATTCATCAAAAAGAATTAATCCCATTAAACCAACTTGCAGAGCTAGAAATGCAAGGGTCATAATCCAGCCTCCACTGAGGATGAACATACTCAGGAACAACACATTCTTAGAAGGCTATTAGGTCAGATCTTTGGTGGGAACAGGGAAAACCCACATTCTTGGAGTATGAATTGGTGCACACATTGCCATCATTGTTGCGCTTTAATTTTTTGAAGTGTTCCCCATCAATTTTGAATGCCTCTAAAGACAACTTGTATCCCAATGGTAACAGTTCTTTGGGAATTACTATTCCTATCTTTGGTTGAGAGTTTTAAAGGGCCCCCTGAACCAACTTAATTTGATTTTAAACAGTTCCCTCTAGGCTTGTCAACACATACAAAATGTTTCCCAAAGAATTTTCACGGAATTGTTTGAGAGTAGCATGGGCCCCTTCAACCCAAGAATTTTTTTTATTTCCAAAGTCAGAGTTTTCACAAGTCCAAGATGTTAAAAACTTCTCTTTGATACAGAAGATATTATTATCCATATACTCAAGCACATCCTCATGGTCTTCCAAGAAAAAAACTTTATACAAGTCACAATTTAAGCAACCCAAAACCAGGAAAATTAACAGTAGAGGCAGTGATTTGGAACTTACTCTAAGTTCCACATCATTGACCTCTTCCTCCTCCTTGGCTTTTGAGGCCAAATACTGAGCCCAAAGCTACATAAATCTTTTTGAACCATCAATGTCATTATTAAAGTGCACTTTATGTGAAGATTTTGGTTGAATGCTCCGGTCAAGATATGAAGGAGGAAAAAGAAAAGGAGCTTGTGACGCCAAGAGGAGCGGATCAAAGAGTCAAAGGGGCACTCTGGTTCAAGGTTCTGTATGAACGGATGATCTTCATTCACTTGATCAGGCATCACTTAAATAGAATAAGTACAGGATGGCTGACAAGTGGTTTGAAAGGAAAAGATGACATGAATAGAAAATATTCAATATCAGACCACTAGAGTCTGCAAAACTTGGAGGACCGCATCAGGCTGAATTGAGACAGGGAATGACATCAAGGATTCAAGATAAAGAACCCACTAGAACTGTGACTAAGTAGCACAATATAAAGAGGTCACTAGACAAGAGCACTCATGAGCAAGATGTTAAGTACCCACTTAGATTTAAGATAAAGATGTCACTAGATCTATAACTAACCAGTATAGAAAAAAGAACACACTAGACTTAAACACTCAAGAAGTGGTGATAGAATAAAGAGTATAAGGCTTGAAGAAAGATTGCTCTGGAAGTATTAGGCAACACATATCACAAGAACAGAATTCTGACACTTTACAGATTGCTTGTTTGTTTTTAGACAAGTGCCATTGAAAACACTGTCTTTTTTACTCAGGGAAACTTTTTTCTATAGCATAAATCAAATATTTTTCATAGTCTGTCAAAAAGACTTTGGGAAGTCTCTCAGGGTCATAATCCAGCTCCTCTAGTGCATTTAAAGACCAACTGTAGAACTAAAATTTTTCTCTTGTTATAAAAACAAGAGCTTTTGTGCAAGTTTTCTGGTTGGAAATAATTCCTACAACGTGCAATAGGGGGATGTTGTAATTATTTGTCTTATAATTACAATCCATCATAGCTATATGATGGGATTTCTTGAAAAGATTTAATTACTCAGGGTGGGCCAAGACTGGGCCTCCAAGTGACCCTCTCCACTGAATTTTGCTCAATGAACCCAACCTGAATCACCAAGTTTTTCAAAGAGGACCTCAATAACACTTTCTCCCTTGATTTCTGCTAGCTTTACCTTTCAATTAGTCTTATAGATTTTTTGGTCATCAACATATTTGCCGCCATTGATATTTCTCAATTTTCTTTTCATTTGAATAGTATTGAGCTTATCTTTCCTGCTTTTTTTAAATTCACCAAGGACATCCCAGATGTCAGCTTGCTACTATGTAAAGAGCAACCTGTCATAGCAACACAAAACTATAAAAAATAAGAATATATCAATCAACAAAAGAAGGAGTGAGAAATCAATAAATATTATTAAAGAAATGGATTCCTCACCCAAAATTAGGTAGGGTCACTCACTGACCCCACCCTTGAATTCCAAGTCCTTACATTTTTAAAATAATTAAAAAGAAGAGTACTAAAAATTACAAAACCAGTATGGCACCTTTTGGCCATTCTAAAATTTCACACGTGTTGTCACGTATAGGGTTTACACCTAAAATTCACTCAGAATTGAGGTGTTGTGTATATTTTAGGAGTTACACATGGAAATGTGTTATGTCACAATTCCCGCGCGCAGCCCCGCATCATTACATACCCCTACCTACTGGTAGTAGCAGTTTCCCACGTACTAGAGACCCGCGCGGAGCTGAATTCTGCCATGCACGCAGCGGATCCTACCCCAAGCGCATCTGTACTGACTGATCCTCACGTATGGATCTGTCCTAATTAATCTGACAACCAGGTACCGCTCAAAAGAGCTACAACTTAATCAGGGTTGCCTGGCATATGCAACAAGTTGACATATGCATTAGTAATAATCTAAAAATATAAAAAATTAATTAAAATTGATAAAAATTAAGTTTAGAAAATTTTTTAATAATAAATTAAAGATCAAGGATTACCACATAAATCATTGACTCTGATCTTTGAAGACCACAAAACACTACAAGGAGTTTTCATGAAAATTATTAGAAATTATCTACGTAATCATCAGATAATAGAAAATTAGTAAACGTCCACATCTGATCACTTTAAAGCAACACTAATAGTACAAATGAAGGATGAGTGCAGAATGATCAAATTTGCGCCATAATAGATTAACATATCCTGTGGCTAAATTAGTACAGAAATCCAGCAGATCTAAGGTCAGCTGATTAACAGCAACAAGTGGACGTTCCCATATTGCTCTGACTGGCTTGCCAGCCTCAGCCCATGAGAAGAACCCTGTCTACGCGCCCAAGAAGCTCAAAATCACCCCAAAAAAGTATTTATACAGACATCTTTGGATCCATTATTCCATCATCAGTTTACCAGGAATTATTATTATCAATCAGAAACCGTGTCATTGTTAGTCAATTGCTTATGAAGAGTCTAAGCAAGTGATTTATGACCAAGTCTGTAGTATTATTATTCATTTCTTATAACCAATCAACCCTTGAAGTTTGGTCACGCAATCCACTCCATCTTCTCTGAAACCCTTCCTATTATTGCAGGATTTTCGTGATAAAGTGCTCAGAGTGAGTGCTTCCCTTCCTTTCTAGGCCGGTGTGCTGTTATGCCTGGCCATTAGTGGAATAAGCCCTTTCTAAGGCACCCATTTTCATTCCAAGGTTCTTAAACTGCCTAAGGAGGCCCCTTGAAGAGAGGTTGCTTTGTCTGTAAAGACCCACAATAGTATAATACTGTGGCCCCTCTTTTATATACCTACTGAAAAAATTTTATTACCAAACCAATTAAACCTTGCAACTGCTCTTATTGCATTACTTATTTGAGCCTCTAAGCATTTATCTTTGGAATAATAATAATTATTATTATTCCAGTATTTTTATCACTCTCTGTAGCTAAAGGACTGCAAGGTTACTGGTATCAGAGAGCTGACACCAGAGATTCTAGGCAGGTGAGGATGCACTGAGGGGTTTGGAGATGGTTGATGGTTATGTTGATCATATCTGTAGGACATTTTCCACAAGGGGCCTGCCTTTGTGAAAATTGCATGGATTAAAAACTTGGACCCAACCTTCCTTGTGCAAGTTTGCCTTGACTGTTCCATGAGCAACTTCCCAGAGTACAAACCATGTCTATCACAGGCTAGATCCACATATTTGTCACGCTTTGAGTTGAAAAATGTTAAAGCATAACCATGTTTGATTTCCAATGTTTGACAATATTTTTGTGCCTCTTCCCTACTAGGAAAAGCTCTCACAGGAGGTGGGTGAAGTGGATCTGTCATATTTACAAGCCGCCAATCATTTTCCATCAAATTAAATCTGGCAAAGGCCAGAGTAATATTAAATGTTACTCACCACCAGAGGTCATATCTATTTGTGAAACATTTTTTCTGCAATTGTCACCCTAGATGAGGATGCAATTGGGACTTCCAAGGTTTCATTAACCAAATAATTTTTTTCCACAGCTTTTTTCATGGCACTATCAATGTATTCCTTCAACGCAGCCATGAAACAAAAAGTAGATCTTTCCACTTTTCCCATAATTCAATGAAAATGCAATGGTATTTCAGTATTCAATCCAACTTTCAATTGAACAACTACCAATTTTTCTCACTTTTGAGTTGAGAAAGATCAAGTTAACCAACGGTGTGGTGATTTTTTATAGACACAGAGGCAAGTAGGCTCAGCAGTGGAAATTTTACCAAAAGTGGCTCAGAAGTGGGTGGAATTCTGCAGCACAATAGGATTGGAAAAGAGCATTGGCCTACTTTCTAATTCAGAGAAGAAAACTCAAGGCTCAGAATTTGGTGTGAAACATGTTTCTGCAGCACATTAGCAAGGATGGTCCAGAGTTTTTCCTTTTGCAGACAACAGACGTGGTCAAACATAACTTCCCCTCCGCAACTTTGGATCTACAAGTGTGGAATCAAGTGATCAAGGCTTTGTAGTAGAAGACCAAGGCTGACTATAGGGTATGCACTGAGGTTTCCGGATTATTGGACAATCAACACTAAAGCTGATGAGGCCTCATGCAGATTGCTGGGTATCAGTTAGGACACATGCGGGATCAGGAGAGATCTGCTAAGGAAAATTTAAAGGGATCTGTTGTTAGTAATGCATTGGCACAACTCAACTGATAGGGAGATTGGGGAGCAGGATCACCAAATCTATTTTAAATGAATGGATAAGCTAGGGGATCGGAATAATGGAAAGAAAGATCATTGCGGAATTCAAGGGGGAAGTTAGATGGAAAAGTTGTTCTCTTTGTTGTTTTCTCTCTTTTCAGAGTAGTGTTTTGAGTTGTATATATAAATGGGAGCATTTCATGAACCAAAAATGGGGGGGGATCTGAAGTGGATGGCATTTTATTGTATTGTAGAAAGAAAATTATCAATATTGGGGTATAAAACAATCAAGTTACCAAATTAAGGCGGATAAATATAATTATGCTTTCAAGAGTTTTTGATTGTTTAAGTAACTTTGATTTTTTAATAGGAAAATTTCAAGTCTGGAGCTCATTGGGGAGTCTGCCTTTTTTATTACTATTAATTCATCCCATGTTAGCTTAAGGAGGTATCTGGCTTAGTGCAGAGTAGTTTTGCAGATAGCTGAGAGCAGAGTGAGGTGTGATTCTCAACCACTGCAGGCAGTGCAAAATTTCCTTGCAGAGAAGATTTTTTTCAAGTTGCAGAGGTAAAGGATTGAAAATCAAGGGCTAGTGGGCTTTCCAGAACTTGGAGTGGGATTGTTGCGGGGACTTTTATGGAACACACAATCTCTTTCTACAGCAGGCAGTAAAAATTTACTTTTCTTTTGTCCAACCGGCGGGTTGAGGGTTTAATTTGTTGGACAGGGACAATTTCATTGATTTTGTTTTCCAAAGGCAATGAAAGCCCCAAATTTGGGTTGATTCAACCCAAATGTAGTCCAGGGGGTCCCAAAAATTCTGGCACAACCCCAGGGGGGTAATATAACCGCAAACACACATTGAAATTGCTGTGTACAGGGGTAGAAAATCCAAAAGAGCCATTTAAGGGTGGTATATGACCCCCTGGGGGTTTCAAATATTTGAAACAACACCTTGAAGGCATGTGTACACGTGTATGTGCCCCCATGCGCACTTTGGATGCGTGCATGGGCCCCCAGGCGTCCATTGGGCCGTGTAGGGCCCTAAAAAACTCCTGCAAGACTGGGAGTTGTGAATTCATCATCACCCATAGAATTTTCCTATTTTCTTTTGAATTTGTGGTAATGTATCTAAATTTCACTGGAAATTCCAAGCCTTATGCATATAAATAAGCTGTTTTCAGTTGATGTTTTTATTTTTTTACTTGATGAAGCTTTTTTTGACAACTTTGAAAGTATTTTGATTCTCCTTGTGACATAGAAATATAAGGGAATATCAGAGTTAGAAAACCGGCCATTTTTTGAATGGCAGGTTTCAGTGTAATATCCCAATTTATAAAAAACCTTTAAAAATAAAAAAATACACTTATTTCATATCAGAGGGGTCAGAGTTACCTGAAAATAAATGCATTTTTTCAGATAAATTATTTCATGTTTTTTTCAACCTCAAACAAACATCCGTCCACATTATACAACCCTTGTTCCTTTAACTACAACCTCATCAGAAAAATCTGATGCATCAGTCTCATAAATTTATGGCTCTCATCTCTTCATTTCTTTTCTCATATTTCCATCCATCTTATAATTTCATTGCACATACTCTTCTCAAATGGCGCCTCAGCAAGTCCCCCCCCCTGCAAGTCCATGCAAAAGTCCAATCCACTAAATCAAACATCCCCAAGGAACTCTAAAACAAATAATCCTCCCCCATCAGCTTTCAAATTCTCCGTCAGCTCAAGAGAGCTGACAACACCATCCTGGTAAACTGGCTCAAAATTCCCTGAAACTATGACACTTGCTTTGGATCTGACAATGAAAAATGAGTTGAATGACCTTAATCCTCTAAGGTTAGTGGTTATCTTCTGATTGCTAATGAACTCAGGAATGAAACAAGATCTTTCATCAAAAAAGATTAAGGAGCAATTGAAGAACTATTGATCCAAGTAAAAAAAGGTCCACTCATTGTCAATATCCACTGGATTTGGTATGACCAACTCAATTATGGACAAGGGAATCAACTTGGTGGTTGATAGTTTGGACTCAATTTTTCCTTTTTATATTTGAATGGATGAAATATTTGGAAATAAGGCCAACATCAACCCCTTAGCTGATTTTGATGCCCAAAATTCTGATTCCATTGATGCTGAGGAATTGGCTGTAGCTGCTCAGCCAAGCAACCATGACCCTGATTAAAACTTGGAGTGGCCCCAATCTGATGTGGAGGAGGACATTCCAGCTCAACCACCTCCAATCATTTCCAAATTGGAATTTATGAACCCTACCAACCCTTCCTTGGATCCCTCAATTACTTATTTGGATTGCTCCCTTCCTGGGGTGGAAGAACTCAGCAAATTTTTCAATGGGGTGCAAGATATTCTGGCATGTCCATATCAACATCTTTTCAAGTAATTAAGCAATCTCTTTTCTTTTTTGATTAATCATGACTGGTTTAGAGTGTAAAGAAACAGCCTCATCCTTTTCTGAATGTTCAAAAGCTCAATTCAATGGGACCTTCCACATCACCTAAAAAAAGTAGTTATTAAATTCAGAAACAAGCCTCCTCTGCAAAGATAAAGAAAAAGGCCTCCAATTCAATCAATATCAACCCCAAAAATTCATTAAAAGAAGAAAAAATACCAATTTTTTGGGCTTTGAAGATATCATGGAGAAGCAAGATTCAAGTAAGTGCATTGATTCAATCTACTTGCTTTCAAAATCAATCTTCTTGATATTCCCCTCCAAAAAAAAGTGAAATCACAAATTGAATCCAAAAAACTTGAGTTTGAAAAGCAACTTTGGGATCATCAACTGACTACTGATTCCCAAAAGCAGAAAAAATGAGAGTTTTGATTATCAAAAAAAATTTTATGCCCTGTGGAAATTGAAATGGGCTGGGTTTCAGTTTCAAAAATAGGAAAAGCAGCAGGATTTACTGGAAGATTGACTGGAAAAGGAGAGGGAACAACTGCAAATGGAGAAGAAGGATAGGTTATCTGTAGGATGGAATGTATTGGTAGCAGTACAACAGTGAAGGAAATATAGAAGATTACTTGATTAATGGGCTTGTAAATATATTTACTTAGATAAAAATTTCAAAAAGAAAAAAAAATGATTACAAAGATGTTTGAGACTCAAAATTTGAAGTTTATGTCCAGAAAACACAAAAATTTTGTCAATCCCTTCCTCTGCTACTTCCAAAGAGATTTCAGAGTATACTCTTTGAGCCATCTTTTGATGAAAATCCCTATTCTCACCCTTTATCTGTATTTTATCAAATTAACTCCACCCATCTTGTTGGATCCCATCAACATGCTTTGATTGGGGTGAGGATCAATAAGGATTCCATTAATTATATCTATAAATATAGAAAGATTGGTTTTTCAAAGAATGGAAAATACTGAAATTGACCTCCCTCAAAAACCATTCAGTAGCTGGTGTTGTTCTCTGCAATCTTAGCCCCAAAACGGATGCAGGAAATTCATCTACTTCAGTCAGGCTTTTGCACCTGGAATTCCCCAAGTTTTGGGGCAACACTCTGGTAAAATTATGAGGATTACGGGAGAAGAATTATAATAGCAGAAAAAGGATGGGTGAGGAAATAACAAGGGGTCAAACATGATTTTGAATTGTATAGATTAAGAAAAAAATATTTAAAATAATTCAAAGACAACCTCTGACCAAACCCAAATAAAAAAAAAGAGGTGCAAAGAACATCATTAGTCATCTTATGACCAAGTTGGATGATCAACAAACATTGAAAAAAAACCAGTTGATGATCCTAAAAACAAAAAGCCATTTGATAAAAATGGTTGGTCAGGTGATGATCATTCTTGAAATTTGATGGGATGAAAATAAAACAAAATAAATTACCTTGTGTTGATCCTAGAAACAACAAAAAAATCCAAAACCAAAAAAAAAAAATTCATGAGTCACCCACACATAAGTTCATACCAAACAATCAAACCCACACCCCCAAAAAAACCTTACTTGAAAATCACTTGAGTATCAGTGATATGACAATAAATAAATAAAAACAACCCAAAAGCAACCCCTAAAACATTTAAAATAAAAAAACCTACCAGAGTTACACAAGAGGGGAGGTATGAGGAGGGTGGGCAAAAAAACTCATCAGCAGGGGTTGGGCAGCAGCAAGAGAGATGGGTGAGGGAGGAGGAGGAGCAGGAGGAGGAGGGGGGGGGATTACCAGAGGTACAAGAGAGGGGAGGAGGTGGTGGGTTGGTGAGGATGGGTGGCATGGGTGAGGATGGGTGGCATGGGTGAGGTGGAGGTGGATGGTGAGTTGGTGATGTTGGTGAGGTGGAGGTGGTGGGTGAATTGGTGAGTTTTGGAAGGTAATGGTGGTGAGTGAGTTGGAGGAATTAGTGGACTGGTGAGTGAGTGTGGTGAGATGGATGGGTTTTAGCAATGAGTTGGAAGTGAGAGGTGGGTGGTTTGGTGAGTGGTGAGGTATGAGGTGAAGTGGAGTGAAGTCTTTTTTTTTTTGTCTCAGTCTGCCAAAAAAGAATAAAAAATAAGAGTAAGAATAAAAATCAATCTTGTTTGGGTTGAACAAAAAAACATATTGGTGTTGTGGTGGTGAGTGAGGGATTTTTCAAATAAAAAAACAAGTCCATCAAGGTGATGTGATGTGGTGTGATGAGATGATTATGGTATGTGTGTGAAGCAATAGAGATGAGATGTGTGAAGCAATGGAGATGGGATTGGTATCTATTTGATGATGTGGAGGTGTGTCAAATGTTTATGGATTTTCTGATTTGGAGGTGTGGATGGATTTTCTGCATGCAATGGATGGTGGATGGATGATTATGCATAAATGGAAGATTTGATGTTTGAAATACAAAATTTCAATGAAACACACCATTTTGAAATATACCAGTTAGGGAGTATGTGTATTTCCAAAAACTTCCATTAAAATGGCAGTTTTGGTCAAAAGTAAATGGTGAGTTTCTGATGGAGTTTTTGATAACTCTGATATTCCCAATTTAGTATTTTTATGTTGTTTTTGGGAAATGTTCAATTCACAACCCATTTGATTTGTGTACACAACTCAAATGGGCTGTGTGGCCTCTAAAGGACTCAATTGAGTTGTGTAGCCCCCACAAAAGACTACATTTGAGTCGTGTGGGGTTTTGAATGCATCAAATGTAGTTTTGTAGCATTCCACACGCCTACCAACCTTTGTGGGCCAAAAAAAGGCCAAAAAAATAAGAAATAAAAGCCTGAAAAGATAAGATAAACAAATAAAAATTTGTGGGACCCAGGAATCACCTGGGTCCAGTCTCATCCTCACATGGGGGGCTTTAACTGGTAGAAATTCCCCCCCTCTGTCTTCAAAGATCATATTGATTTTTTTATTTGATTGTATCTTATTCAAAAAACACACTGTATTGTATTTTATTTGAGGGATGTATTGTATTTATCTTTTACCATTTTTTTTATTTTACCATTTAATTTTTTTTGGGCACATTTTTTTGATTTATTTCAAATATTAAAATGTTTATTTTTCTTTATTCATAGGGCAGTGCCAAACACACCCAAACCCCAGGGGCCATATACCCCCATACATGGGTCTAAGTGGTTGTGTTTGGAACAACCCTTTGGAGTTGTGTATGGGCCCCCATGTGTCAAATGGGTGGTGTAGGACCCAAAAATACTCCCACACAACTGGGAATTGTGAATTTATAATCACACATTGGTTTTTCATCTTGTTAAAATGGCATTTACAACCCCTCACAAATTTTTAATTTTCTTCAAAGAGTTATGTTTTATTTATTTTTTATAACCATTTAAATACTAGTTTGTTTTTTGATTTAATAATTTCATAAAATTTGAATGGCTAGCATCCAATAATAATATGTAGCATTTCTGTGTGCTTTTTTACGTTTGTTAGAAAGGTATTTATATTCCACTTGAAATATTCCATTTTGTGTGAAAAAAGAGGAATGATTATCATTTTTGTCATTTTCATTAAATTGGATGAATCTTTTTTCCAAATATCAGCTCTTGTTTGAATTCCTTGCAAAACATTGATATTTATTGCATTTTTGAAAATTAGATTACTCATTTGGTCTCCATATTTTAAGCTCTCCAAAACCATTTACCCAAGACAGACCACAAAGGGGGTCGGGAGGTCTCTATTTAGCCACCCAGGGCCTCAATTAAGGTTTAAAGGCCTTTGAGGAAATACAATTCATTCAAAGGCCTTTTCTCCCACCCCAGGAAACAATTTAAACCTTCAAAAGGCTGCACACCTTGCTGCAGTTGGAAGGCACACCAAAAGGCTTCATTTTAGAAAAAAATACCATAATGGTGCCAATGATGCATTTTGGTGTCATTGTAGAATTATTTTTTGCTAAAATGAAGCCTTCTGGAATGATTTGTGTTCCATTAGTAACTTGAATGGCATGATTTAAACCTTGGAAATCCTTTCATATTAGCACTAAAGGGAAAAGTTGAGATGATTATAGCAGGCTGGGTTATGTTTTTCTTATTCTGAGATGAAACATACTGGATGAGTACTAACCTGAAGGAATTTGGCCTTTTTATGAATTAAAACTGAAAACAGAAACCAGCCACCAGTTGACAGGAAGTGAGGAACGCGAAGAGGCTGTGAAGGAGGAACACCAAGGAGGAGAGGAATTGAGAGAGAACCGTGGCCAGCTGGTAAGGAGGAGGACGACTAAGAAGGGTACGGTCAGATCTTCAGGATGAGAGGAAATGTAAATCTGAATCACTCTTCTCACCAGATGAGAGAGGCAGTCTAAGTGGAAGGCAGACCACGAGAGCTGGGATGAGTAGACTGAAAGGTGAAGAGCTCTTTGTTGGAGATGATGAGAAGAGCGCTTGTTGGAGATGATGAGTGGGGCTTGAATGTAGAGTCTGAGATGACTGAAAGAGCCCAATTGACAAAGGTTGAAAGGGATGCAGAAGCAAAAAAAAAGAAATAGGAAGGACAAGAAAGAGTAGAAAGAACAAGAAAGAGAAGAGGAAGGAGAACGGAGGACAAAAGAGAACAGCACAATGATGAGACAATGGTACAGGTGTGTGACATGTAGATGTAGTGCGCGTGAGTGTGAGAACAGTTTCTTCAATTTCAACACCCCTGGTCATCTGATGAGAAGAGAGCTGACGAGCATTTTTCCACCAGACAGGTCAGGGATGTCAATGATGAAGCCTTGGTAAGCGCGTCAGCTGTCATTTCCAAGGTTGAGATAAGCTTTACTTTGATTTGTCCCGAGGCGTAAAGATCCCTCAGATACTTAACTTTTATGTCAATGTGTTTAGTTTTAGAGTTTGAGCCAAAGTTCCTCAGCTTGTCAAGTAAACCTTTATCATCAACGTGGAAGACTGTGGGTTCGGGAGATTTTCCCCACAGCTCCGTGATTATGTGCAACAGCCATGTGCTTTCTTGAACACTGTCTGATAGTGATGATAGTTCAGATTCTGTTGAGGACATTGCAATATTTTGCTGCTTTTTACTGTTCCAGGACACAGGACAGCCAAGCCAGAAGGCAATGTTGCCGCTTTGAGAGAGTCTAGAGGCTGGGTCATTGGCCCAGGTGGCATTGGTGTAGTACAGCAGGGATGATGAGGCTAAGTTTTTATTTGGCTGAAACACAAGAGGCGCCAATTGAGTGCCTTTCAGGTACTTCCAGCAGTGGAAAACTTCCTTCCAATGGTTAATTCCAGGTTTGTGGTTGTATCAAGACAAAAGAGAGACAGCAGCGGAAAGATTGGGTAGATTTTGGCAAGCAATATAGTTCAACAGGCCAGGGAAATTCCTGTAGTTGATGTTCAGTTTGTTGAACTCCTCCTGTTCTTCTTTGGAAACCGCACTTAGATGAATGTTGGACGTCATTGGAGTCGCCACAGCCTTGCAATTTGTGAGGTTGAGCAGTTTCAAGCCCTTGTCAATTAGAGAGAGTTGATTCAGCTTGGCAGAATCTTTGTTGATCTTGACATCCATTCCCAGCAGTGTGTCAGGCTCATGAGCAGAGGAATTGGGGAATTGTAGGAGAAAGTATTGTTCAAAGGCAGAGTTCCTGCCCACAACAATGAGATCATTGACGTGGAAAAAGATGAAGGAGTCGTTGTCCTTGTGGATAAACACGCAGACATTGGCGGTGGATTGTTCGTAATCCAGTTCTTTGAAACAGGAGGTGAGGGTTGTGTACCAATTAGCAGGAGCTTGTTTCGGTCCATAGAGAGACTTCTTCAGTTTGAGAAAGGGAGCTGAGCGTTTGGACCCTTTTGGGTTTTTTATGTAAATGTCCTCCTCAAGAGGTGCAAACAAGAGGGCGCTTTTGACGTCAAAATGTTGGACAGGAAGACCCTTGTCCAAGGCAAGAATGAGAAGTAGAAGCAGAGAAGGAAATTTGCAGGTAGGAGCAAATGTGTTGGAGAACCCTATCCCGGGAATTTGCAAGAACCCTTGTACGCAGAGACTAGCCTTGACCTTTTCCTTGGAGGACAAGGTGCCTGGTTTGAGAAAAGTGGCCCACGTGGTCAGTAAGTAGTGCTCAGGAGTTTTGTGGTGATCTTGCCAAACGTCATGAGGTTTGATTTTATCCAATTCAGCATCCTTGGCTACCCTGAATAGCTTCGGATCAAGGACGTCACTCACGTAGCTGTAATTTGTTGGTTTAACCTTGGAAGTCCTGGGTCTTAGTGATCTGGAGGGAAGACTCTCAGGTACAGAGGGGCTGTTGGCTTCGGATTCTAGGTTAGCTTTTGATTCTGGGTCAGCAGATGGAAGAGAGTCAGAAGCTGTTTTGGGATGGTCATCCTCTGGATTCTCTGGATCAGCGACAGAAGTGTTTAGTTTGGTGTTGGAAGTGGATGGTTTCATAGAGCCATCAGTGAACCATTTGTCAGAGGTGGATATGGCATTGACAGCTTTGGGAGTGTAGGTGAGAAATTGGACGTTCTTAGTGTCAACAATTTTATTCAAGAGAGTGAGTATTTGGAAAGATTCTAAAGAGGGATTATATCCAATCAGGGTGTTCAAACCCCAGGCGGGTGCAGTTTTGCACCCAATTCTTTGGCAAGCAGAAGGTAAGAGACAGGATTTCCAATGGGTCTAAAGTAGGGGATTGGCAGGGAGTGATTTTTGAAGATTTCAAAAGGAGACTTTTTGTTTCTATGAGAGGGAATTTGGTTCAGGGTGAGTGTAAAAGCTGACAGAACTTCACACCAGAGATATTTTGGAAGACCGGTGTCTAAGAGGTTTGTGCGGAGCAATTTGAGGATGGTTCTGTTGAACCTTTCAGCCAAGCCGTTCTGCTGAGGTGTGTAGGGGTCTGAGAATGTCTGATTGATGAGATTCTTTTTGCAGAAGAGATCCAATGTTTGGTTCTTGAATTTGGTTCCACAATCAGAATGAATGATGGAAGGATAGTAACCAAATCTTTTTGCTTCACAGTTGATGAGATGGACAAGAGTCAAAGGAATGGAGTCCTTGCTGGAAACTGGTACAGCTGCGCAGTAACAAGTATTGCCATCAACAAGAGTAAGGATGTATTTCCTGCCCATTTGAGAGGTGGGTAGTGGACCAATAGTGTCTAAGTGAATCTTGCAGAATGGTTTGTTGGCTTGGGACTTCCTTGACTTATATGAGGCACGGTGATCTTGGAAAGAGCACAGGCGTGACACTCTGTATCTTTCTTGACTGGCAAATTCAGCTTTTTTCTTAGTCTATGATAACTGATGTGGCCGATTGATTTGTGGAGAAACTCAGAAGATGACAGGAAGGCAGAGACCAAGTGGGAAAGAAATTTAATGCACGGAATGTTGTTTGAGTAGAAACCTTTCATTGCGAGTTGGTTATAAATATAAAAATACACTGTGTTGAGGTTGAAATCTAACAAGTACCCGTCTAACAACAACCTCCAAAGGGACAACAGGTTTACCAACAGGTTGGGAACGTACAAGACTTTCTTTAGCTTCAAACAACCAAGGTTTTTTCGCAAAGTGACTGGTCCTTCTCCCTTGATCACCAATGACCCTAATACACAGCTTGTGTCTATCAGTCCTCCTTCTTTGGATCTGTCTATGTGGGCAAAGAGTGAAGGATCAGCCGTCATGTGGTCCAAGCACCCAGAATCTACAATGAAAAAGAGAGAGTCGGAGCAAAAGCACGAGGGAGTGCTGACATAGGCAGATGGAAGGTTGTTGTTCTTAGGACAAAGGTGAGGATGAAGCATCCAACAGCGGTGTTCAGGATGATTTGCAAGAGTGTTGTGCCTTTTTGGCTTGCACTTCCCAGAAAAGTTGATGAACAGAGAGGTTGATCCCAAAGCTGATGTGACCGTGTTGTCCATGGAGGAGTTAATTTGCTGCTTGTTCATGTGAATACAGAGGTGATCCAAGACGGCTTTGGGGGTAATTTCAGAAGACACGTTAGAGTGTGTTACTTGCTGTTTGATGATTTTGAACGTGTCTGGTAGCTTCTGTAAGATCATGTACACCAAGAAGTCTTGGGGAAGTAGAATCCCAATTTCTTGCATCCTGTTTATTCCCGTTTTGATTTCTAGAAGAAAATATTGTATATCTCTCTCGTTGAACACTATGTTCTCAAAGTAACTGTAGACTCTGGCTCGATTAGCTGGTTGCGATGAAACAAAATGCTTCAATATGTCCTTCCAGATCTGTTTAGCGTCCTCCTCATTAGTTGTGTTGATTATGGTGGTATGAACTGAGGCGGATAGTTTGGAAATTAGAATCAAGAAGAGTATTGATTTGTTGTCAGACTCGAGAGGAGCCTTGTTGTTAGAAAAGGTGTCCTTTAGTTTGGCAAGGTTCAGTAGGGTGTTCATTCTGGTCCTCCAGATAGTGAAGTTTTCATCTGTAAGAAGAGGGATGGCCTCTATGGTGGTTTTTAGAATAGTGGGATTTATGCTGTCCATGTTGGTAGCTGGTTGTCTGTAGAGTGGGCAGTGAGTGTATCTGTTGATCAATTGGCAGACGCGTTTTGACTTTTAATTGTGAAGGAATTTGGCCTTTTTATGAATTACAACTGAAAGCAGAAACCAGCCACCAGTTGACAGGAAGTGAGGAACCCAAAGAGGCTTTGAAGGAGGAACACCAAGGAGGAGAGGAATTGAGAGAGAACCGTGGCCATCTGGTAAGGAGGAGGACAACTAAGAAGGGTACGGTCAGATCTTCAGGATGAGAGGAAATGGAAATCTGAATCACTCTTCTCACCAGATGAGAGAGACAGTCTAAGTGGAAGGCAGCCCACGAGAGCTGGGATGAGTAGACTGAAAGGTGAGGAGCTCTTTGTTGGAGATGATGAGAAGAGCGCTTGTTGGGGATGATGAGTGGGGCTTGAAGGTAGAGTCTGAGATGACTGAAAGGGCCCAATTGATGAAGGTTGAAAGGGATGTGGAAGCAAAAAAAAAAAGAAAAAGGCAGGACAAGAAAGAGTAGAAAGAACAAGAAAGAGAAGAGGAAGGAGAAGGGAGGACAAAAGAGAACAGCACAATGATGAGACAACGGTACAGGTGTGTGACATGTAGATGTAGTGCGCGTGAGTGTGAGAACAGTTTCTTCAATTTCAACATAACCTGTAAGCAGTAGAATAAGAATTCCTTGGGAGGAATGAGTCCAAAAGAGAAGGAGAGGAAATTATATGTGAGGATTTGTGAGGAGTCCTTGAGAAACGGTTCAACCAGGTAGGAGAGAACAGTTCCCAGGGAGTTGTCATAATTTAAAGTGGGCTGAAGACTGTATTTGAGATACAGGAAGCATGGGATCTCTAATGGAGACTGATGTGTACTCATCTGGAATTTATGGGAAAGTTAAATCAATAACATTTATCTGTACATGGCATTAGAGAGTGAGAGAATTTTGACCCATACAGGGAGAAAGGGATCTTGGAAGAGGAGAGTGGGTTCTGCAGGTATGCAGGCAAAACACACAGGTTAGAGATCAAGGATTATACAGAGATGGATGATGAGGTAGGCTGAGGTCTTGAGAGATTGAGTGGGACTGATTCTGGAGTTTTAACTTGTGGTCAGACAGTAATACCCATTTAAAGGAAGGGAAATCTACTGATGACAATGGAAACAGATTCTGGGGTGGATATTTTCAGTCTTCAAGCATGCGTAACCTGTCCTTCTCTTCAACTTCTCCATTCCCATCATCTCCTCAAGTTCAAAATCCCTGTTTTCATTCAAAAGATTACCTAACCAATTGATCACCAAAAAATTTACCAATGGCTATCACCCATTCCAATAATACTACCCATCTTGCACTTGGTTTATATAAAATGGAACAATATGCACCACCAGCATCATTCCTGAGTATAGTAAGTGTGAATGCTGATTAAGATACAAGAGGAATTCTTCAGGTATTGAATTTGTTGGAAGGAATTTATTGGTACAAGAGTGTTGGTGAAGGACAATACTGGGCCAAAATATGAAATTAAGAAGGACCCTGATGACAGCCTTATTTTGCTAGATGTTTCTACTACAGCTAGGCTGGAGGATGGTGATTTTTGGGTTTTTTGATGGGGGTTTCTTGATATTTGAGGCTCATTGCTTTTTTCTCTGGCCTTTTAATTGTCAGGTTATTTTCTGAGAAGTTTCAAGAAATGTAATAGAGGAATGAGATTGATTATACTAGAAACTGGAAACTGACAAATCACAGGAAATGAATCAACAGGCGTTCTAGATAGATGATGCAACATATAAATACCAACATCAGGCTTGAGGATCTTGACACCAGTGGACATGAGGTTTAGAGATGCATAGAGAGAATATAATGAGATGAGACTGAGAAGGGAGAGATTCTTGTAAGTTGAGGTCAATGTTGAGACACGTAGGAGGAATGAGTAGGTTAGGAATCTCACCGGGCACACGGATCATGAATGAGGAACAGAGTGGGCAAAGATGATGATGAGGATATTAAGATGAAAGAAATAAGAAGAGATGAGAAAGGAAAGAGGAAAGAGTGCGAATTGATTGATGAGTGATCAGTGGTTGTCAATGTTCTTGTCTTTGAGTTAAGATCAGATTCCCGTCATCCTGCCATTGAGCGCCGGAATCGAGAGAGGGAGACTACTCAGTCACTCTAGATTTGGAGTTTCCACATTCCCTTGACTTTACCTCTGCGCGCCCGCTGCAGTTGTTTCTCTCTGCCGTAGAATACTTAACACCCCTCCATGCCCAATGAGATGACAGAACTATTTAGTAGGATTAAAAAAGGAAAATAAACAAGACAGTAGAGCTATACTTTGAGACAAGGCAGATTTAGTCAATGAGTCTGTGATCATCGCCAAGCATTTCACTAGGGTAAGCCTTATGTTGTTGGCTTTGAGTTCCTCCCTCATTCCTTTTGTTTTTAGATCTAGATGTCTGGTCTTTGAGTTTGAACCGAACTTTCTGATTTTATCTTCCAGGCCTCTGTTGTCAATGTTCATAGAGATAGTTGTGATGGGTTGAGTGAATATGTCATATAGGGGAGCCTTGATCCAGGTGGCTTCGTGGTATGATTCTACCAAGGCGTTGAGTTCTGCGTTGGTGGATGACCAGGTTATGTTCCGTTGTTTGCAGCTGTTCCATGAAACAAGACTGCCAAATACAATACATAGGTATCCTGTTTGCAACTTACGTGTGTCAGGATCATCCGCCCAAGAAGCATCCAAGTATACTTGCAGAGGATTGGATTCTGGTTGGCAGGTTAGTGTCAGACAACGGCTTTGAGTAGTCTTCAGATACTTCCACGTTTTCTTTAGTTTGTTCCAATGAGGAAGTCCTGGCTTAACATTGAATCTTGATAGGCTTGATACTGCAAAACTGATGTCTGGCCGTGTGTAGCATGCTATGTGGTTGAGCATCCCGATTGCCAATTGGTAGTTGATGTTTAGGGCCTTAAAGGCTTTGTGCTCTTCATCAGTTGCAGGTTTGAGTTGCAGGTTCTGAGTGAGGGGTATGGTTGTATCTCTACAGTCGCATAGTCCGAGTTCTTTGAGCCCATGTTGGATATGGTTGGGTTGAATTAATAGAATCCTGTCCTCTTCCAACTTTATTTTCATACCCAGTAGTGTATCAGGATTCCTGCTTTCAGATCTGTTGAATTTGTTCAGGAACTTCTGCTCAAAATCTTGTCCTTCTCCCACAAGGATTAAATTTTCCACGTGGAAGAAGAGTCTTGATTGGCCGTCTTCTGACAGGTAGAGACATGGGTCGCATGCTGATTTGTGAAATCCAATTTCCTTGAACCATGTTGTGAGGGTCTTGTACCAGTTCTTGGGGGCTTGTTTCAGGCCGTACAAGGATTTCTTGAGTTTGAGGAAATGGGACTTGCGATTGGAGCCTTTTGGGGTTTGTATTATCACTTTTTCTTCTATTTTTGAGTGCAGGAACGCGCTCTTGACGTCAAATTGGCGTACTTTTTGCTTTGATTTTAATGTGTATACCAGCAGCATGCAAAGAGAGGACAGTTTTCCAGTTGGAGCAAAGGTTTTGAAATAATCTAAGCCCTCTATTTGATTGAAACCTTGGACACATAGTCTGGCCTTGTATTTGATAGGATCACCATGACAGTCCTCTTTGAGCTTATACGTCCACACTGTCCGTAGGGGATTCTTTGGTTCTGGCCCTTCATAGTCCTCCCAAACTTCTAGTGATTTGATTGAACTGAGTTCTGTGTCCATGGCCTTAATCCATCTTACGCCTTCTTCACACGTTACAGCATTGTCATAGCTTTTCGGCTTGTAGTAGTGAAAGTATCCATACCTCTGCGGAGGACATAGTGATGTACGGTCCCAAAGGGTTCTTGTGGTTTGCGTTGGTTCTGCGGCTTTTGTTTGAGAAGGTTTAGGTTGCTGGTTTGATCTGTCCAATTGATGATCTTTGGACGAGTGTTGCGCTTGAGGGTGAGAATTGTTGTCATCCGACAATTCAGAGTCAGAGTTTGGATTGTCCTCGGACTCTCCTGAAAATGATTCTTTGGCCGCATCTCTGTATTCCGTGTATGCTGGAGTGTTTGAGACAGGAGCAGGGTTAGGAGGTTGATTGGTATTCACGGTTTTGTTTAAATCTTCATTTTTGTTCTCTGATATCTTGTCCTTGGAGAGAAGGAGATTTGAATGTTGAGGATTCGCCATCTTGAGAAACTTAACGTGCTTTGTGAGAACGACAGAATTGGATTTAGTCAGGATTTGGTATGAATGAAGGAGAGGGTTGAAGCCTACAAGGATCCCTTCCGCCCCTTTTTCCTTAAACTTCTGACCTTTTTCTCTTCTGGACAAGAGGTAGACGCACGGGTTCCCAATTGGCTTCAAAAATCCTGGAGGCAGTTCATATCCGTGGATTCTTCCCCAGGGCAATTCATGGTGACTGTCTCTGTGGATTTGATTCAGCATGAGGGAACTTGCCTTGATCACCTCGTGCCATAAGTTTGCAGGAAGGTGTCCATCCTTTAGCATGTTTCTGGTGGATTTGATTAGGGTTCTGTTGGCCCGTTCCGCCCTTCCATTGTGCTCTGGGTGGTAGGGTTCAGATATGATTTGACGTATGTGTTTTCTGTTGTAGAATCTTTTAAGTGTTTGATTGACAAATTCCGATCCGCCATCTGAGCATACTTTGGTTGGATAGTAGCCTCTTTGTCTATGTTCTTTTTCTATCACATCTATCAGTATCTCTGTCGTCTCATCTTTCAATCCCATCGGAAAGGCACCAATGTAGCCCATCACATTGTCTACTAGCGTTAAGATGTAGCTGTGGCCGCCCTTTGATTGCGGTTTGAGGGGCCCCATGAGGTCTAGATGGATTCTTTCAAAGGCCTTGCTTACGGGTTGGGAGGTTTCTTTGAAGGACGCTTTTGTGATCTTGCCTTTGATACAGTGGATGCATTCAAATCTTTTCTTGACTTCTGATGGGATATTTTTGGTTATTCTCTCAAGTCAACTAATTGCTGTGTGTCCATGATTTTGGTGGATATCCATCAAATCATCCTTGTGAGAGTAGGCCAGAAGTGCGGATTTGGTGTGGTGTTGAGGGAGCTTTGGAGTCTCTAGCGTATAAAGATTGCTGACTACTTTTCCGCCGAACATTCTTCTTTCATCTTTCAGCACCTGAAACTTCCCTTTCTCACCCTTAAATATACATCCCGCTTTTTTTAGTGCTCCCGCGCTCAGTAGGTTGATGGTTAGACTTGTTACGTAGTATACATTTGATAGTTCCAGCGTGAAGTCACTGCATATGAAGATGGCTGTACCTTTTCCTTTAATTTCTAACTCGGCTCCCTTCTTTCCGGTTTTGATAGATTCTTCTTCGCAGGGGGACATCTCCTTGAAGTACCTACTGTCATTGACCATGTGGAGTGATGCGCCACTGTCGAGTATGAATTTAGATTTTGGGTCTCCGTGATTGATCCATGACGTGAGTAGTGCTAAGTAGTGTGCTGAGGCAGTTGTTTTGGTTTTTTGAGCCTTGCATTTTGTTTGGTCTTCTCTCCACCATTTTGGCGCCAACTCCAGATTGAGGTGCCAGCAATTGTCGGCTGATTGTAGCTTGTCTTGTTTGGGGTTGTTCCAGCCCTCTGTGCATCTTTGTCTCTCGCCGCTGTGCATGTTGTTAGTTAATGATTTTGTGTTTGCCAGGGCTATCTTGGATCTGTCGTTTGGTCTGTCTTGAGAGCCTTGAGCTTTTGATTCATTATTAAGTTGTGTAGGTGGTTAAGCACGTAGTCGACTGAGAGTTCCTTGTCCGTGTGCATGATCTGTCTCTTGAAATCCTTCATATTCTTGGGGAATTTGAATAGAATTAGGTAGGCCAGGATGTCTCTTGGGAGTGTGATTCCTACTTCCAGCATTTTCTTCAGGCAGACCTTAATCTTTGTTATGAATTCCTCAATTTTTTTTGGTTTGAATTTTATATAAAGGAAATCATTGAATATTCTTGCCCTGTTTGATGCTTGGGATGATGCCTATTTCTCTATGATGGCCTTCCACAGTAACTTAGCTGAGTTCTTATTAGTTGGCGTTAAAATGTTGTCATGAGTCAATGGTTCTAGACGGGAGATGAGAAGCAGTTTGATTTTGTCGTTCACATCTCCATCCAGGGTTGAGACTTCATCATTTAAGGCCTTTGCACAACCTCATACGTCCAGTATGGCGTCCATCTTGTCTTTCCAGACGCCTTAGTTGTCCTCGCTTAGCCTCAGAATGGTGTCCAGAGCGGTTTTCAGCATTGCTTGACGAAATCCTTTGGAGCCCGCCATTTTCCAGTTTCTTTGATTGAGTTGGTTGTTGATTTGATAGAGCCTTGTCTTTGGCTTTTAACCGTAATAGAGGAATGAGATTGATTATACTAGAAACTGGAAACTGACAAATCAAAGGAAATGAATCAACAGGCGTTCTAGATAGATGATGCAAAATATAAATACCAAAATCAGGCTTGAGGATCTTGACACCAGTGGAAATGAGGTTTAGAGACGCATAGAGAGAATATAATGGGATGAGACTGAGAAGGGAGAGATTCTTGTAAGTTGAGGTCAATGTTGAGACACGTAGGAGGAATGAGTAGGTTAGGAATCTCACTGGGCACATGGATCATGAATGAGGAACAGAGTGGGCAAAGATGATGATGAGGATATTAAGATGAAAGAAATAAGGAGAGATGAGAAAGGAAAGAGGAAAGAGTGCAAATTGATTCATGAGTGATCAGTGGTTTTTGATGTTCTTGTCTTTGAGTTCAGATCAGATTCCAGTCATCCTGCCATTGAGCGCCGGACTCAAGAGAGGGAGACTACTCAGTCACTCTAAATTTGGAGTGTCCGCATTCCCTTGACTTTACCTCTGCGCGCCCACTGCAGTTGTTTCTCTCTGCTGTAGAATACTTAACAGAATGCAAGTGTTAAAAAGATTCATCATGAAAGGAAACATTGGCTGTTGAGGGGGTGCCAAAAATTCCACTGCAAAAGGAGTCAAAGGCAGAGAGAGGGCTATGAAATTTCACTGGGTTCTCTTTTATCTACAAGCAAAGGTGTAGATGCTTCAATGGGTGGCAAGAATTTTTTAGAAATGCCACAAAAGCAGCCAAAGATTTCAAAGAAGGGGAAAATCATTGAATTGAAGTAAAATTTTGAAATTTAAACCACAAAAAATCTGATGGAACTGGATAGAAAGTGAAATCATGGTTTCAGGCCCAATCTATGACCAAGTTCAGGCCAAGCTTCAACCAAGCCCAGGTCATGCTTTAACCAAGCTCCACTGTACAGTTTCTTTGCACCAATGAATTAACTTAAAAAAGGAGTTGGCTTCAAATATATTTTGGAGAAAGCTTCAACTAGAGAGTAATTGGTAGTCCTTGCTAGGAAGTGAACTCAAATTTTTCATGGTGAAAGTCTTGGTGATATTTTGAAATTCTGCTAGGAATGGTTTCTGTTGTTTTGAAAGATGTTTCAAAGCAGCTTCCCATGCTTCAAAGTCAGAATTAAGATGCTCCTGGAGAATTGGAAGAAGAAATATAATTAAAGGAAGAAGAAGAAGAAGAAACTTAAATTCAAGAAGGGAAAGGAAAAGAAAGGGCAGTAAGGGAAGAGGAAATATGTAAGGAAAAGGAAAAGGATGCTGTTGAGGTTGTTAAAGTTTTGAACTGGAAGGAAGTTAAAGAGAAAGAGCTGGATAAAGATGATGAATTTTAATTGGTGTGACCAGTAAAACTTAGAAATCCAGAAAACCCCCTGTTTCCATCCAAATTCACACTAACATCCCAAGTCTAGCTTTTCATCTTAAATTATCTGCTAATCTTGGCAAGTTTCATCAAAGGATAAGCACTCTGTCTATCATTCAAAATATATTTTGCCACTTCCTCTGCCCACACCAACTCTCCACTTGTGCTTTGGTAAAATTTGATTCAAGTTTCTGCACTATTCTACCATTTCATATCAAATAAACCCATACTGCCCTTCAGACTAATCTCTTGTGGATATTCCATCTTATTCAAATAACAAGATGGTATAAAAATTGTATATATTGCACTATTTTTTATACTTCTACCTGGGGAACTTGTTTAATTAAGAATGTAAATTTTAGAAATTCTTTTTGGTACCAGTGAAATTTTAAATTGTGGGTTTCTTTTATAGACATAACCTAGAAATTGGACCACAGGAAATAAAAAAATTGGAATAGAACCTTGATCAACAATAAAAAAATGCAGGAACAGCAAAATAAAAAAGCATGCTTCACAGCATGGTGAACCAAAACTGTCCTATATTCATCAGACTTCTTTTTTGATCATGAATAATAATTTATTCATAAAATTAATCTCATAAATGAGTTCTAAACCCGTTAAACCCATAAACATAAACTGAAACCAACCTCAAAAGGCAAATCCATCACCAGATAATCCCCTCCAACCATATCAAAAGCCTATCACAAACAGCCCAAAAGCTGGCAAATAATGAAATATTTCACAGAAAAAAATAAATTTAAGCTTATTTGAATATGAATTAACATAAAATATGCTTATAAAACAACACAACAAGCACCATACTCCATGTAAGTAGTACACTGCAAGACTAAGGCCATATAACACCAAGGTTAGACTACAATGACTACTATGCCAAAAAGTTACAATAACTTCCTGGATCATTCAGTACAAGAAAGGACCTCTGAAACTACCTATGAAGCACCCTCATCCTCATTTTGCCACCATTTCAACTATAAAACGCTCATACATGAACCAAAATAAGCAGGGGATAATACACCCAAATCTGCCCCAAATCTCACCAACCAGCCATAATAAATCAGTAAAAACAAATTTTATGGAGATCCCACCACCAGATCAGGCCAATGAAGCTTCCTCTGAAGCACTGTACTCATTTTTCCACCATTTCCACAATACAACACTCATACACGCACCAAGAGAGTCAGGGGCTCATGCATCCCTGTCTACAACAGCTCACACCAACCAGCAATAATAACTCATTAAAAATGACTTCTGGTATTTTCACCGCCAGATATTTTCTCTGAAAATCCTCTGAGGAATTATGATATTCAGTTTGGCACAATTTAAACCACACAACACATACATATGCAATAACACAATAAGGGGCTGATGCAACCAAGCAGGTCTGGTGTTCACAAAAAAGCAATAATAACTCACCTCAAATGAACCTTCTGGAACTTTAACCGCAAGATAAGGCCTTAGAAGCGTCCTCAGAAAGATCAACCCAAGCAACATAGCATCTTATCCATCTTACAAGCCATATTCACTAGTCACCAAAGAGTGCATGCAGTAAAGGAGCATGCCTCATGTCTCAGTCTACAAAAAATCCATTGAAGCAGCGTTCAGGTGCTCCTTCAAGCTTCTATACAAGATAAGGGACCAGAAGCTTCCTCAAAACCACCCAATAAAGTAATTCGGCACAAGTAAAAATACCCAAGCCAAACACTCTTAGTTACCAAACAATTCAGGAACCTTCCAGGCATGTCTCATGTGCTTCTAACAAGAACAATTCACTCAAGCTTCAGTTAGATACTGCAAAATGTTATCAAAGATAATGCCTCGGAAGCTTCCCAATTAATACAAACAAAGGGAATTTTCCACCAGTTTTGTCCATAAAAGTTATACAATCTTATCTACCAAAGAGGCCTTGCAGCTGCCAAGCATGCTTCATGATTTTCCCAATCAGGAAAATTAACTAAAGCTGCTGGGAACAGCCGCAATATTTTATACATGATAAGAATCTGGAATTTTCCATATCTCACCAATCTAATCCAGTTCCTCACATATTTATAAGAATTGAGATTGCTAAACCCCAGAACCACTGATGTGTTCATTTCAAACAAGAAGAAAAGGAACAATCTTGGCTTGATGAACAACACAGAAAAAAAGAGGTTGTAATTTAATATGAGATTCTTGACCAACAGGTATGAGAGTAAGATTAATTGAAAGGTCAGCAAAAAATTGGATCCAGAATATTGGAGACAGTCCTGTTGACGTTAGCTTCTGAGCTATAGGGAAGTGACCTTGAAACCTTTTGATTGACTTGAGTGGGGTGACCTGTTAGTCCAGAGGGTCATTTGCAGTCTAAACATCAAGCATTTTGAATCAAAGATTACCAGCTTGTGGTCCTTCCGGGCTATGTTGGATGCATTGCTTCTAGGAATTCCAGTTGATTTGTGGGAGTGATGCAAGTGAGAATAAGATGAAAATTGGAGAGAAACTGAGAATAATGAAGAACAGATGAATTTTTCTCTGATGAAACTACAGTGATGAAGAGCCAGGCTGCTGAATTGAGTGTGCTCAGGTATTGGCTCATCCAAAAGTGGAGTGCCTTAATTGCTGTCAGGAGGTCCTGGAATTCAATCTGGTATGACACTATTCTCAACAACCCTCCTTGATTCAATGCGCAGGAAGTTTAGGTACTAACATGATGGATTAGTCTATGCGTTGAAAATCTATTGGAAGCCTTGGTGAGAACTTCTGCAACCATTTGATCTGACTTGAATAGTTGAATTCCAATTAGCTCATTGAACACATCTTCTCTGAGTCCCTTTGTTTTCAGGTTGATGAAATTAGTCTTTGAGTTGCTTCAAAAAATTTTTATTGTGTTGTCCAGACTTTTTTTTTCAATTAGGTGAAGGCTAGGTAGAATTGGTCTTCTCCACAGCTTTTGAATGAGATGGCTGATCCATCTGCATTCCAGCTGGCGCTTGCTGAGTGCATTGCATTCTATCTCTGTGGAAGAGTAGGTGATGTTCCTTTGACTCCGACTAGTCCAGAATAATGGAGAAACTTTAAAGAAACAAATGAAACCTGTTTGAGATTTTTGAGTGATGGGATTGTCTGCCCAGGTGGTGTCGCTGTAGCAAACTAGATTTTTGGAGTTGTTCCTTCTTGAAATTAACAGGTGCTGATCCTTGGTTTTGGCCAGGTATTCCCAGAATTCAAGAACTTCCTTCCAGTGAGAGATACCAAGTTTTTCAGAGAATCTAGCAAGGGAGGATATGGCATAACTTATGTATGGAAAGGAAAGTACAGAAATAAAGTTGAGTTGTCCACTTGGTGAGCGGTAGCTGACTCTCAGTTGGTTGAATTCTTCAATTTCTTCCGTGGTTGCAGGAGTGAGATGAATTCCAGGAGTACAGGGAGTGATTGTTGGTTTGCAGTCCAACAGATTCAGTTCAGAAATTCCTTTATGTTTTTGAAGAGGCAGTGAGAGTTTGATTCCTTCCACGGATCACTCAAACTTTATTCCTAGTAAAGTTTTGGGTGGATGCAAAGAGGAACTTTTGAACTTCCTCAGGAACGCATCCTTGAATTTCTGAACATTCCCCAAAACTAACAGGTTGTCCACTTGCACAAATACTGCTGAGATCTTATCTTTTCCCAGGTATAAGCAAGGGTTGTCTTTGGACAGAGTAAATCCTGGTTCTTGAATCAACCCACTGAGAATCCTGTACCAGTATTTTGGGGCTTGCTTTAGTTCATAGAAGAATTTTTAGAGCTTGATAATTGGGGTTCTTCTGGAGGAGCCAATTGGACATTGAATGAAGACTTCCTCGTTGAGAGGAGCATGCAAAAACACCCCCTTGATGTCAAAATGGATCATGTTGAGATTCTGATCCACAGCAAGTAGAAGGAGGCCCTGAGAGAGGCTACTTTGCTTGTTTGGGAATAATTCTCAAGGTAGTCAATTCCATACCTCTGGTTGAATCCTTGTACAAATACCCTTGACTTGTAGATTGGAGCCTCTCTGTGAGTTTTCTCCTTAACTCTGAAAGCAAGGTGACATTGATTAATTTTTTGGGATGCGGAAAGTTTTAGTCTTCCCGCACCTTGAACTCTTCACAGGAGTCAAGCTCTTTGTGTAGAAATTTGGACCACACCAAAGAGTTTAATGATTCTTCAACTGTTTTGGGAGTTGCAATGGTGTGGTAACCATAGCCCTCAGAAGGCTTCAGTTTGGATTGATTCCTGAGTTTTTGAGTCTTGGGGATCAGGTCCTCTGAAATTAGGTTCTCTTCCTCCTCTTTTCCTTGCTTGGATTCAGATGGTTCTTTGGACTCCAATTTGATTGGGTATTTGACCAGATGTTTGATGGCCACTGGTGTGACTGGACTCTCTGCTTGGGTGAAAACTACAGGTTCAGGGTCTTCTTGGCTATCCTCTTGAGTGGTAGGAAAATTGTCAGAGGTCTGGAGTTGGGTCTTGCTGAACCTGACATTTTTAGTTTCAATGATACTGCCCAAGGTTGTGAGGAATTTGTAGGAAAGGATTTTTTGTGCATAACCCACAAGTTGTCCCGGAATCCCTTTTTCATCATATTTCTTCTGACCATGGTTTGAGAGATCCAGAATGACTAAGTTGCATCCTATTGGTTTCAGGTAATCAGGCGGTAGAGAGCTTCCATGCATGAGTTCCCATGGTGTGAGCCCGTTGGAGTTGGGGATTTGATTCAAGGCCAAGGAGAAACTTATGATGACTTTGTGCCAATAGTGCTTTGTAAGGTTGGAAGACAAAAAGGTGGCCCAAACAGATTATTCAATTGTCCTATTTTCTCTTTTGGCCCATCCGTTTTGTTGTGGGCGGTAAGGTTCAAATACTATGCGTCAAATTCCCTTTTCTTAAAAGAAGTTGGTAAGGTCAGCCTTGATGAATCCACTGCCTCCATTGCAGCAGAACTTGGAATGATGATAGCCTTGCTTGTTTTATTCATTCAGGATAATAAATTTGATTATATCTCCTGTTTCATTCTTGTGTCTCAGTGGAAATGAGCTTATGTATCTGATAAAGTTGTTGACTGGGGTGAGTGAGTAGCAATACCCTCATTTTGACAATGGAGTGATGAGGCCAATTAGATTGGCATGGACTTTCTGAAAAAAAATTTCTGCCTTTTTTGAGGAGTCTTTGAAACTGGAGTGGGTTATCTTGCTTTTCTTGCAGCTGTGGCATGAAAAAATGTTTTTGATGTCCTGAGGGATTGGTGATTTTAGATATCTCTCCATTCTTTCAATTCCAGCATGACCAAGTTTTAGATGCAGTTGGTTGATTTCTTCAAGGGCAGGGTTGACTGTGTTGAGATAGATTTCCTCCAGCCCCATGTCAAGATACAGAAGCTTTTTCATAATTCTCCCTTGGAGCACATTAGCTTGTTTGGTGGCAAGTTTGAAGGTAGGAGGACTGACTCAATTGTCAACAATCAGTTCTGCGCCTTTTGCTAGAAATACTCCCATTGAGAGAAGGTTCACACAGGCATTGGGTGTCCATGCAGCATCCTTTAGTTGAAGAGTTCCTGATGTTGATTTGAGAAATGCACTGCCTCTTCCCATGATTGCCAACAAAGCTCCGGGTTTGCCTGTCTTGATGAAATTTGATCCATATTTGCATTTCATTGACTTGAACCATTTCTTTTTGGTTAGCATATGAATCAAGCACCCTGAGTCCAGGATGAAAGCCAATTGATTCATGGGAAGAGTATGTGAAAAACAGTAAAAGTATGAGAAGAAGTTGGACACCTCCTCCTTTTTATTTTGTTTTGGCTTCCAAAACTTGAATCCCTTGGGTTTGAGCTCTGGGTCTTCAATCCAGCATTTCCCATGTGGATGTTTCTGTACCTTGGGATTGTGAATTCTGTTTTTGCACCGGAGATAGTTGGATTATATGCTTCAATCTACTTTGGATGAGGTTTCCCCTTCTTTTACTCTTGCATAGATATTTTTCTTGTGTTTTAAAAGATGATCAAGTACTCTTTAAATGTTGATTTCCTTGTTGTGGTGCATTATTTGGGAGGCCATATTCTTCAAACTGGAAGGTAATTTAAACAATATCAGGTATGCAAGGATGTCCAATGGCAGCTCAATTCCAACCTCTCATGAGAGCTTGTTGAGGTGCAGTTGAATGTTGGTCACACATCTTTGAATTCTGTCTTCACTGAAGGGAAGATATAAGAATGAATTAAACCACTTGCTTTTTTTGCTGATTGGGAAGAGGCAAAGTAGTTTTTGGTTGCAGCCCAGATCTCTTTTGCGTTTCAAAAATTTCCAGGCTTGATAACATTTGTGTGTGTCACTGGTTCTAAATTTGCAAGGAGAAATGGGGCCATGTCTTAGTTGATTTTTGGATCCAGTTGGACATTTCTGCTTTCATTCTCCATGATGTGAAGGATCCCTTGTTGGTCAAACAAGCTTTTCATCTTGAATTTCCATATGGATTAATTGTCTTTTTTCAAGAGCGGAGTCAACTCAACAACGGTTTTGAGAGTGATTGTACTCATTTTGCTGTCACCCCCTGGTCCTGGTGATAGTTGATAGTTGGCCCTATCAAGAGCTGCTTTGGCTTTTAACTGTATAAGAATTGAGATTTCTAAACATCAGAACCACTGATTTATTCATTTCAAACAAGAAGAAAAGGATCAATTTTAGCTTGATGAACATAACAGGAAACAACAGGTTGTAATGTCATATGAGATTCTTGACCAACAGGGATGAGAGTAAGATTAATTTACAGGTCAGCACAAAATTGGATCCAGAATATTGGAGACAGTCCTGTTGACATTAATCTTCTGAGCTATAGGTAAGTGACCTTGACACCTTTGGATTGACTTGAGTGGGGTGACCTGTTAGTCCACAGGGTCAGTTGCAGTCTAAACATCAAGCATTTTGAATCAAATATTACCAGCTTGCAGTCCTTCTGGGCTATGTTGGATGCATTGCTTATGGGAATTCCAATTGAGTTGTGGGAGTGATGCAAGTGAGAATGAGATGAAAAGTGGAGAGAAACTGAGAATGATGAAGAACAGATGAATGTTTCTCTGATGATACTACAGTGATGAAGATCCAGGCTGCTGAATTAAGTGCTCGCAGGTATTGGCTGATCCAAAAGTGGAGTGTCTTCATTTCTGTCAGGAGGTTGCGGACTTCAATCTGGTATGACACAGTATTCTCAACAATATTTTCTTTGTCATCCAAATTTATACTGAGAAATTACAGCTATATCTTGGCCTGTTTCACATATTGTATCACCAGCATGATTGCCTCATGTAACCATATCCTGCTTTGCTTTGAAATTGCAGAGAGAGGCTCCGAAAATTCCTGAGGGGATCTCTGATAATACGCTGAGGAATTATTTTTCTATTTAAGGGAGGAATTTTTTCCCTATTAAAGTTGTATGGAATCATATAACATGGCATCTGCCCAGGAAATATGTCCAGCCTAACCAATCAACTACCCAGTAACAGATCATCAATTAATCAGAAAACATAAAATAGGAAATAAAAAATCAGTTAAACCCTCATTTTTTATCATTTAAACCAAAAAAAGGAGTCTTCAAAGATTTTTCTTGAAAAAACCTCTTCTTCTGCACCCATGATTAATAAAGGGAAAATGCCTCACTTTCTCAATCACTAAACTTATGTAAAAGGAATAGAACAACAGAAAAACCAACCAAACTTTTCTTTTTTTTCTTTCCCCCCAATTTCTGCATGCAAAAATATCGTTGGTTCCTCCTACTTGTTAAATAATTTTAGTGAATCCTCAATCCTTGAATTGGAATTTGAAACAATAGTCAGAAAAATGAAAAAGTCTTGAGTGTCAATTGGTGAATCCTCAAAAATAATAAAATCAAAACCAGAGTAGCCTTCAAATTCTTAAAAAAAAGCTCTATCAATAATAAAACTAGGTCTGATTAGAGAACTATTTTAATTCTCAAGAAAACAGAAACTAATTAAAAAAATCATTGCGCACACTTATTATAGTTCAGAAGGGCAGAAAATAAAAAAAACTTACTTTAACTCTATTTATTCAAGATTATTAGTAAAATAAATTCCCCTCAAAGTGTTAATTCCAGAAAGCTATTTGCTAAATAATCCCTTATCCCTTGGAGTCTCTACATCAGATTTCCAAATGCAGAAAGCTAATTGGTTGGGAAACAATAGATTTTTTGTAATACTAAAAGCAGATGATGGGAGGATGTTGTAAAAGGGTTTGCAAGGAATGAGACACAGTTTCCCAAATGTGGACAAAAATGAAAAAAACGTTTTTGGGACAGGAAAGTAATCAAAAAGTGCAGGAACAGATTGGGTAAGACATTTTAGGTAAGGAAGGTGGGATGAAGCCAATGGCCCATAGAAAAAATGGGTTTTTTTGGGAGAACACATGGGAGGTTTCCATAAAAAGATTTTCAAGGATGCAAGATTTGGATTTCAGATAAGGGGTCTAGTTTGGTTTGGGAAATTAGTTTGAGGAACTGTCAGTTGGAAAGAAGGGGTGGATCCCTCAACCAACCAAGGATTCAGAAAGGGTAGTAAAGGTGCAGGGGGGCATGAAACTTGACTGGGGACAACCACTGGAGAGTGGATTAGGAGTGGGGATTTTATAAAATATTTTTCTGCTTTTGTATTTAATATATAAAGAGGTTTTTAGGGGGAGGGAATCATTGACATATCAAGGGACCACAAGGGGTTTCAATTTACCAAGAGAGACTATGGAAAAATAAAGGAACCAAAATTTGCAAAAAGAATATTCTGAGAAAATTAATTGTCATCACCTTATTGAAAATTACTATTTTTTCTGCAGAAAACTAATTTTCTTCCTCATAACCTCACAAATTTGACTTTATTGTTAAACAGGACTGTAGTAGAAGCTTCAGAAGATAAATTTAAATGGTTACCCAAAATTATTTGGAGTGGCTTTCAGGAAAAATCCTTGCCTGGTTTTTCCACACAAAAAAGTCCTTGTCAAATCACATGTAGATAGTAACTTTCTTTTTTATATGTCTAGTGACTATTTCTGCACTGTAGTTTTATTTTATAGACACAATAAATAAGTGAATCACAGGCAATTTATTTTTTGGAAGATCCCTGGAGCTAGATAAAGAGAAATAAGGCTGAAAATTAGAAGTTGAAGGATTGGCAAAAAGGAAAGAATGTTAAATGGGTTGCCAAATTTGGGGAAATGATTTTTTTGAAAAACAAAATGATTGTGCAGATTAAAAAATGAAGAGGACGATTGGAGGATAAATGCAAGGCACGCATTGCAAGAGAAGATTACTAGATGCATAAAAGAAAGAAGGGCACCTCAATAGGAAGGCAAGCAAAAAAAAGTGCAGGACCAGATTGAGAAGTTTCTTTCTGAGAGGGCAGGTGGGATGAAGTTTTGGGGCCAAAGGAAAAACAGGTGGTTTCCTGGAATGCACCAGGAATTTTCCATGAAACAATTTTCAAGGATTCCAGAGAAAATGGGGATGCTAGTTAGGGGTTATAGCTTGGTGTCGGAAAGTGATCCAAGGGGCTTTCAGTTGGGGGAATGGGGGATTACCTTATATAAATGGATGATGCATAAATGTTGGGAAAGTATCAGGATACATCATTGGGCTACAGTAAACTTTCAGGGAGTAAAAAAGGGAGGGGCAGAACAGATGGTACAGGTCTGCTTTGTTTCTTTCATTTTATTTGCTATATAAAGGGGGAAATGAGAAAGGGGCAGGAGAACATCAAATAATCACAAAACCAGACATGGTTTAATCTTGCAGAGAAAAATATAAAATAACAAACCCAAAATTTGCAGAGGATCACTCCTTTTCTTTATCTTATTATTTTTTATACTAAAAAAACTGCAGAGTTTTCTTATTGAAATTAATTCTCCCCTGAAGGGAATTTAGTCTTATATAGCACTGTGGGAATTAATCCAAAAATTTGCGCCAATATTTGGAGCTGAGCCAGAAGGAAAACTATTTTTCCAGAATTTGGCACCAAAGAAGTCACATGCATTCCTTGGATACTCAATTTTTTTCTGCAGCGCTGTTTGTTTTATCCTCTCCCTGTTTGAATATTTAAAGAGACTTATTTCAATTTCAACTTTTTGTTCCTTATAAATTGTCAGCTCTCTGATACCAGGAACCTTGCAGTCCTTTGGCTACAGAGAGTGATAAAAATACTGGAATAATAATAATTATTATTATTCCAAAAATAAATGCTTAGAAGCTCAAATAAATGATATAATAAGAGCAGTTGCAAGGTTTGTTTGGTTTGGTAATAAATGGTTTTCAATATAATATAAAAGAGGGGCCATAGTATTATACCACTGGGGATTTTTACAGACTAGCAACCTCTCTTCAAGGGACCTCCTTAGGCAGTTTAAGAACCTTAGAATGAAGATGAGTGCCTTAGAAAGGACTTATTCCACTAATGGCCGGGCGTAACAGCACCAATGGCCAAGACAGGAAGGGTAACACTTGCTCTGAGCACTTTACCACGAGAATCCTGAAATAATTTGAAGGGTTTCAGAGCAGATGGGGTGGATTGCTTGACTATACTTCAAGGGTTGATTGGTTAATAAGAATAAAAAATAATACTACAGACTAAGTCATAAATCACTTGCTTATCTTCATATAAGCAATTGATTAACAATTACACAGTGTCTGATTGATAATAATAATGCCTGGTAAACTTGATTAACTGATCTGGAATAATGGATCCAAAGAGGTCTGTATAAATGCCTTTTTGGGGTGATTTTTGAGCTTCTCAGGGCACAAAGAGAGGGTTCTGCTTGTAGGCTGAGGCTTGCAAGCCATCTAGGAAAATATTGGAACGTCCACTTGGTTCTGTCAATCAGCTGACCTTAGATCTGCTGGATTTCTGTACTATTTTAGCCAGAGGATCTGTCAATCTGTTATGGCCTAAGTTTGATCATTCTGCACTCATCCTTCATTTGTACTATTATTATTAATTAAAAATGGACAGATATGGATGTTTACTGATTTTCTATCATCTGATGATCACGTAGATAATTTTTAATAATTTTTATGAACACTCCTTGTAGTGTTTTGTGGTCTTCAAAGATCAGAGTCAATGATTTACATGGTGATCCTTGATCTTTGATTTATTATTAAAAAATGTTTTAAAATTAAATTCATTAATTTTATTGAAGTTTTGATCTTTTTAGATCATTAGCAATGCATATGAAAGTTTGTTACATATACTAGGCAACTCTAACTAGGTTGTAGCTCTTCTGAGCGGTACCTGGTTGTCAGATTAGTCACAACAGATCCAGGCGCAGGGATCAGTTAGTACAGATGCGCGCGGGGTAGGATCCGCTGCGTGGGTGGCAGAGTTAGCTGCGCGCGGGTCTCTAGTACGCGGGAATCTGCTTCTACAAGTACGTAGGGATATGTAATGATGCGGGGCTGAGCGCAGGAATTGTGACATAACACATTTCCGCATGTAACTCCAAAATATACACAACACCTCAATTCTGAGTGAATTTTAGGTGTAAACCCTATATGTGAAAACATGTGTGAAATATTAGAATGGCCAAAAAGTGCCATACTGGTGTTGTAATTTTTAGTACTTTTCTTTTTAATTATTTTAAAAATGTAAGGACTTGGAATTCAAGGGTGGGGTCAGTGAGTGACCCTACCTAATTTTGGGTGAGGAATCCATTTATTCAATAATATTGATGGATTTCTCACTCCTTATTTTGTTAATTGAGATATTCTTATTTTTCATAGTTTTGTGTTGCTATTGACAGGTTGCTCTGTACATAGTAGCAAGCTGACATAAATTGATTATCAATTATTCTGTGATTTTAAAATTCTGCCTACCCTGATTGCATTTAAAAATTCCACAAGGAAAATTCTCCTGAATTGGATTGATTGAGCCCAGTCCCACCTGAGAATTTCTCAGCTCTGAAAGCTTCCTTGAAGAAACTCCAAGCTTCCTGAAGTCTTACTTTAATATTAATTCAAGTTTAGTGCAAAGCCTTGGAATAGTATGGTTTTTTTACAGTGAAATTATGATGGATTTTTTCATATTTCCAAGTTTGGCTCCCATTCTCAGAATCCAGTCTAATTGAAAAAATGGCACTTCCTTGTACTCACTCTCCCTAAATAGAAACTTCTTGTGGCAGGGACACCCCAGAAACATTTCTTTGCACTTTTGGTTTTGCCAAAACCACTAGCATTGATTTCCAAGTTCCTCCTGCCCCTCACAACAACCTTGCATCATCAAATGTTAAATTTTTGGCCAAGCTCATCCCTATTCCTGCTCTTGTGGTGCAGTTCTTAAGACTCCTCTGAAAAGGCTGGAATTAAAATTGAACTCCAACCTCATTCCCACAAAAGCTAAAGAAAAAATCAGGATATCATGGCCTCTGTACTACTGAAGCTCCCTGAAATAGCGTCCCAATATAATAAAAATGGTGGTCCTAGATTCAAAACACCCAAAATGAAGCAAAACAATAAATTTTATGTAAAAGTTACTCTTAAATTTATGCCTTTCATTCCAACATGTAAACTTCTCTTCTTCAAAAGTATGTCTTCCTTTCTAAGCAATCATGAAAAATTTCTGAATGACTGCAGTGGATTGATCTCATGGGTGTTTTTTTAATGGGACATATTGGGTGGTTAGGCAGTTTCCAGTTGGAAGTTACTAGTTGGAGTAGTTGAATTGGGTGCCTTTGAAGTAGAATGCAGGAGAAAAGAATAAAAAATATTTCTATGAAGGGGGAAAATTTATATTGACAGAACTTTGTAGATTGAGGATGAATAATTAGATATGAGGAATGTAAAAAACCTGGTGTTTGACCTTGAAGAAGGTATAAATTGGTGGATATAAATATGATTCATTTCTAAATAATGAATTTGATCAAAATATTTAAAGTTGGAGGAAGATAAAAGCGGTTTTCTTTGGAAGAGATTTGATTATGTGTTTGTATGTGCAGAAGGAGGGGTTCTGTGCAGATACCTTTCTGGGGTTATCAAGGAATCAAAGTTTTTCTCTTTCCCAGTTTCCCTGTTGGGATAATAGAAGGCATTGGGATCTGGAGCATTTCACTTGATAGGGTTACATTTTTCAAGAAGATGAGTCTGTTTCTATTATTTATGGGTGTTTTTTTGTGTTGTTAATTTATATTTTCTAGGAAGGGTATGAAACTTAATAATTTCTGAAATTTTTTAAGACCAGATATCCGGGGAAACAATTATTAGGACTTCAATTTTGAAAGAAGAATTTAAATGATTCTAGTTTGGTTTGAGTATAGATTCAAATATTATTAGTATTTTTTTTTAATGAAGAAGCAGGTGATTCAGAAATAAATTCATGTGAGGAGATTTGAATAATTATTTTTTAAAAATTTATATATTTTGTTTGAGGGAAACCCATCAAAAACGTGTAGAAATTCCAGGAACAAAAAAATTTTCTCAAGGAGTTCATTTCCAAAATTTAGTTTGCATATTGAAATTGAACCCTGTTTTCTGCTTGGGATTGGGTTAAAATACATATACTCAAGAATAAGTCTTGAAAATGAACAAGATTTTCCAAAATTCTGTACCAGTGGCTTCTGCTGGGGATAAAAACTTTGGGTAAATTGGGGGGGGGATAGAGGTCTTTGGGTGTTTAGGCTTTTGGGAAAAACTGTGACCAGTTTTTCATGGAAGGGGAGTATAATAAGTTTTTTGTTTTATTTTTGTATATAAAATGATCAGGAGAAGGTGAAATGCAGGAGTGGATGTCAATATCTGCGTAGTAGACAGGATAAAAATGAAAAAACTTATTTTTTGGAATTGCTCAAAACATTGGTCTGATTCTCTCTAGTTGTATTTGGGGGACCTAGACCTGTGGGAGGCAAAGATGAAGGTTTAAGATGAAAGATTAGGGTGAATCAAAGTGAGAAAAACCGCCATTGGATACCCAGCATTTTTTTGAAAAACGCGCCATTTTTAATAGCAGGTTTCTGAAATACACATACCCCCTAACTGGGGTATTTCAAAGTTGCGGGTTTCAAAAATCAAACCTGCCATTATCATCCATCCACAATACATCACATGCAAAACACCCATCCACACCTACAGCTCAGAAATTCCATACCAATCCCATATCCATTGCATCACACACATCCAATCTCCATTGCTTCACATCTCCATCACATCACACACATCCAATCATCATCTCATCACCCCACATCACATCACCATCTTTCACAAAATTTCCAATTAAACTTCCCAGCAGAAAGTTGAAAAGGCTAAAAAGCTGAATGAACCTTTTTTATTATTTGAATCTGATTCAGAATCTGATTCAGAATCCAATTTGGAATCAACTTGGTTGGCTTTTAATTCTGTATTAGAAAAGCAGTACATTGTCCCAAAAAGAGAAACTCTCCAAAAACCTATGTATGAAAGGCAAAAGCTTCATATACTCCAAAACTTAAGCTTCCAGCAACTGTTTCAAAATTTAGTTCCTTCATTAAAAAAATTTTGGAGATGATTGAAGACCACTACATCTTCCAGAAAAATTCTCAGAATCATCAATGTGATCCAGCTATTCAACTGGCTGTTGCTCTTTGTAGACCGGGATCAAATGTAAATGGAGCAGCAATTCATCAATTAGAAAATCTATTCTCAGTTGGTTATAGAACCATTGACTTATACACCAAAAGAGTCCTGATTGCTATCCTATCTTTCCCTTTCTCAGTTCTCTTTTTGCCAACAAAAGAAGAATGCAAGGAGATATTTCAAATAAGGGAGACTGAAGGCTTTCCTGGTTGCATTGGTTTTGTTGATGGAACCACTATCCCCTTGAGTCAATAGCCCAAGCTAGATGGCATACACTATTTTGATCAGAAAAAAATAAAATCAATTTATTTCTTTCCCAAAGCCTTTGATTAAATATTTGATAAAAAACTGACCAAATATTTTTTATCAGTTTTTAAAGTTACTCTGTGGCACTAAAAAATATTTGTGAAAAAAACAAGAGAAGTTAATATCCCTCCATGCTGGCCTTCCAGGTTCTTGTTGAGATTCATATGTTTTCAATTGCATGTGGATTTTTCAAAAGCCAGAGAACTAATTTGAACAAGACCAATACCTTCTTACTAATTCAGCTTATACTAGCAGTAAATATGTGGTTCCAGCATACAGCAATTTTTCATCTAACAATCAAGCCAAAACTGATTTCAACTATCATCTTGCCCAATCCCAAGTTTGTATTGAGCATGCCATAGGAGTCCTGAAAAGAAGATGGGACAGCTTAAGGGAAATGCAAAACCAGTTTCAAAATTCCAAGGATATGGAGATCCTCATCAACTGTATTATCACTTGCATAATCCTTCACAACATTCTGGCCAACATCAAAGATGAATGGGACCAAATATTTGAATTCAATATTCCCAGTCCTCCTCAAGTCATCCCTGTCTCATCTTGTCCCTCATCTTCTGCCATGAGAGTGAGGATTTTACCCCTCACACTTTCTGAATTTGATGAGTAGCATACAGTTTTTAAACAGGTAAAAAATAATTTCATGATAATTTTTTTTTGTTTCCCAACCAAGAATCCTAGGCTCACTCCATTTTTTTTTGGTGGACTTGGACAAAAACCAAAAATTTCAAGCCACCCACCTCACCCCACAAAACCATCAGTCCACTCTTTCCTCCTCCTCACCAAACACCCTCACCCACTAGCTCCACCTCACCAACCACCACCACCTCACCATCACCTAAACCTCACCATCACCTCCACCTCACCCAGAACCTCACCATCACCTCAACCTCACCATCACCTCCACCTCACCCACCACCACCACCTCACCTCAACTCACTCACTTCCTCCCCTCCTCCTTTGGTTGGAAACCCTGGTAAGCCCCCTCCCCCCTCTTCCTTTTCCTGCCCCTCACCGGTTGCTGATCCTTTGATCAATAAACCTTTAGGTCCCCCCCCACCTCCTTGCTCAATCTTGAAGGTAAGCCCCCCCCGCCTCCTCCTCCTCTCCCTTCCCCTCCCAATCAATTTGCAAATCAATTGCTCAATTGATTTTCAATAAATTGCATATTTATTTCTTGATTGATTGCGTATTTATTGCCCAATCAATTCGCAAACAATTTCTGGATCAATTGGCAATAAATACGCAATTGCTTGAGCAATTGGTTGCAAGTTGATTGAGCAATTGATTGCAAATTGATTGAGAAATTGATTTTCAATCAATTGCTTGATTGATTGTGTATCAATCAAGAAATAAATTTCAGTTCAACTCCCCCCCCTCCTCCTCCTTCTCTCCCTTCCCCTCCCAACCAATTTGCAAATTTAGAAGCTGACTATTTTTTGGGGGGGTTCAGCTTTGACCAGTATTTTTTTTGTTTGTTGATCATCTACCTTGATTATGAGTGACTAATGATTTTCTTGGCCAATTTTATATTTGCAACCTCAGGGTTGCAAATGGCCAATCATGGCCCAGGAAGTAGCAAGCAAGGTTTCTCTTGCCTTGCGCAACCCCCTGCGGGTCATGTATGTTTTCCTGGACCATTTGGGCTACTACCCCACCAAATGGTCCATTTGAGGGGGGATTAGGGGTAGCTAGGCACCCCTGGACCACATGTGAGTCCTTTCAACCCAAATTTGGGGATCTGACATACTATGTGGGACTATTATTGCAAATGAACATGGGATCTGATTGTTCTTTTACATCCATTTTCATAGGAGTATAAGTACAGAATAAATCAAATGAAATGAAAAATATTGGTCTTCCATAATTATCTGCTATTATTTGAAAAATTTCAAGCTTTGAAAGCCAGTTTAAAGAGGGAATCTTTTCATTTATTTCATTAACATCATTTTTTTTCAATCTTTTCAACATCTTTACTTCTGCCAAGGATCTTAGATTAGCACCCCTTATTTTTTGTCAATTTTTCAAGCATTTCATTCCAAACTTTAAACCATCAATCCTCATTATACCCAACTGATCTATCAATGAATCTAAATCCACAATTGCCATCACCAACCAGATCCCAAAACCCACCCAGGAACTTATGTAAGTTCTCAGGTATTTGATTGAGTTAATTCACCTCCTAAAATCAAAAAGTAGTTGGCCAAAATTTTAATCTCATTAAAGGAATCACCACTCACCAAAGATGAGCCTCTTTATGGATCCTTGATTGCGTCTGCTTCATCCTTTGAAAAGTAATCTGATTCCAATGGCACCAAACCCAATTAAATTTCAGTCTCTTCCACTGAACTGTGAAATTCAGATTAAGAGCCATTGTTGCGCTACAGAAATAATTACCCCATTAGTTAATTAAACCATAAAAATGAAAATTTCTCAAAATCAAAGACTTACTCTCTTTGCTCTTTCTGATCCCCTTCTAAGTTTTTCTTGAGTCTCATCCTCTGAACTATGAGATTTGGATGAAGATTCATCCTTTCACATCAGAAATAATTTTCCTATCAGTTCATTAAAGCTGAAATATGAACATTTCTCACTCAAAATAAAAGAATAATTTCTGTCTTTGGTTTCTTGGTTCCCCTTTCAACCCTTCTTGCCCTCTTAATTGATCTTTTGGCATGCTCAAATTTTTAAAATTCAAAACGTGTTTCTTTCAATTTTGGTCAACCGCGTCCTGACCTTAACACCTTTGGCTCATGCCTTGGCTTTGCAATCAAAGAATCCTTATTCTCAAGCATTTACCTTATAATCTCCAACCTAACTTCTTTAGGTTGCTCCCTATATGTTGAATTCCAATTTTTCAACATTTGCATTTCTTCATCAAGCCCCGCTTCTGCTTCAAAGTGCCAAAACCAAAAGATTTATCAATTTTTCAATCAAATAATTAATCTGTCAATCCAATAATTGGTACCTTTCAAAAAATCCCACTTACTTCATTGGAAGCATCATAGTCTAACTGCCACTGAGGATGAAAATTTTCAGTCACAACGGATCCTCTCAATGCTATCAATTCACCTAAAATGTGGGAACACAGCAAGCCAATTGTTTTTGAATATGACTTTGCGCACACTCACCATTGTGGTTGTGCTTTAGCTTCTTGAATTTTTCTTTAATTAGTTTAATTTCCTCAATTGACAATTTGTATCCCAAAGGTAAAAGTTAAGCTGGCAGACCTCTTCCCAAATTTGTTTGATATTCTTTAAGTGCTGCATAGACTGATTGCATTTGACTGTCAATAGTTACTTCAAGATGCTTCCCCACATCCAAAATGTTCCCCAAAGATCCCACTAGTAATTTTTTGGAAGTGGAATGGGCCCCTTCTACCCAAGACTTAGTTTTATTTCCAAATTCTGGGTAGACACAAGTCCAAGCCGTTACAAATCTCTTTTATAAGAAAAATATTCTTTTCCATATAATTGAGTACATCCTCATGGTCTTTCAAGAAACACTGTGTACAAGTTTCAAATTAAGCACTCCCAACAGATATCAATATTCAATAAATTGACTTACTCTGAGTTCTGCATCATTTGCTTCTGCCTCCCCCTTGGTTTTAGAGGCCCCATACTTTCATCAAAGAGTCATAAACGTTTTCCAACTGTCATTGTCATTACTGAAGCGCAATGTAAAGTTTTCTTGTATTTTTTCAGATAAGTGCCAAGTACAACACTGTCTGGATGACTCAGGGAAACTGTTTTCAATAGAAAAAAAAAGTGATTTTTCACAGTCCATCACAAAGACTTTTGGAAGCCTCTTGGGATCATAAGCCAACTACTTTAATGCATTCAACTCCAAACTGTAAAACTCATATGCTTATTTTGTTATAAAAACAAAAGCCTTGGTAAAAGTCTTTTTTTTGGCAGTCATTCCTACAAAATGCAATAGAGGGATGTTTTACCTATTTGTTTTATAAGTACAATCCAACAATGAAATATGATGGAGATTTTTTGCATAGTTTTATAGACTCAGGATGAGCCAAGAATAGGGCCTCTAAGTGAGCCTCTCCACCAAATTTGGACCTGGAAACCCACTGGGATTCCTGGACAATTTCCAATGGAGCACCCATAACACTTTTCCCTTCCAGTTTGGCAAGCTTTAACTTTTGCTTAGTGTTATAGATTGTTCTATCATCTATGTATTCTCCACCATTGATCCTCCTTAATTTCATTTTCATTTTAACCGTATTGAGCCCATATTTCATGCCTTCCCTGAGTAAATATAATGCTTGACCTGATATTCTCCTCAGTTGAGGATGCACTGAAGGACTTTCTGATGGTCAATGATCATGTTGGCCATTTCTAATAGAGAGACCCTACAAGGGATCTGCTACTTTCCTGCTTGCATGGATAATTAATTGGCGCCCAATTTTCCTAGTGTGAGTTTGCCTTTGACATTTGGTAAGACAAGGCCCTTCACATACCCCAAATCTGTTTCAAGCTAAATCTACATATTTGTCTTTCCTTGATTTGAAAGTTTGCAATGCGTAGCCATGCATGGCTTCCCATTTCTGATAATAAATCTTGGCTTCTTTCCTAGTAGCCAAGGCTCTCATAGGAGGAGGGTCAAGCAGTTCTTGCACCCCTTATTTACATTAGTATTTTTCAAGCCAAATCCAATTCATTCAAATGAAATATGAAATTTCACCCACCACATTTAGTCAATCCAATTTGTGACAGAACATTTTGTTAATGTTATGAAGAAAAATTTTATTCCTCAATTGTAACTCTAGACAATGATGCAATTGGGGCTTCCAATGTTTTCTTTTCCAACTCCCTACCCAAATCTCTAGATTCCTCAAAAACTTTGTTAATGAAAATTTTCATTAATTCCTTTAAAATAGCCTTGTTTAATCCAGGAGTGCTTTGGCTTGCCACTTTTCCCATAAACCAAAAAAATTCAACGGCAGTTTAGCATTCAATGCATTTTTCAATCCAACAAATCCAAAATTTAACTCACTTTTGGGTTGAGAAAAATTAATTTATGCAATGGGTGAGTGGTGTGTGTTTACAAGAGTGTTTGATTCAAAGTTTCAAATTTTCTTTTTTGTGGTTCAATCATAGTCCCACATAGTATTTCAGATCCCCAAATTTGGATTTATAGCACCCAAATGTGGTCCAGGGGTGCCTAGGTACCCCTAATCCCCCCTCAAATGGCCCATTTGGGGTTGCAGTAGCCAAATTTGGCCAGAAAAACATGTTCAACCCTTGCTTGCAACTCAGGAAACCCCTGCTTGCAACTTGCGAAAACCCTGGGGGGTTGCAAACCCTCAATTGCAACCCCAAATAGGGTTGGGACTCCTCAATTGCAAAGCAAAATTGGCCGCAAACGGTGGTTTGCAACCCCCAGTGGGTTGCGCAAGGTGAGAGCAACCTGGCTTGCTACTCGCTGGGCCGTGATTTGGTTTTTAACAGTGATTCACACCCGTTTGCAAATATAACATTGGCCCTTTTGCGCAAATGGGTAGTATACAGCCCTTTTCGACCCTTTGGGGTTGCAAGCGGCCATTCACAACACCAAATCTGGTTGTGAGCGGCCACTTGCGAACCCCAGAGGTCGAAAATGTAACATTGGCCATTTTTCTTGCAAAAAGGTAGTGAAATGCCGTTTGCGAACCTTTGGGGTTGCAAGTAGCCTTTCACAATGTCAAATCAGGTTTAAAGCCACCATTTGTGATCAGGCTGGATTGCAAGTCGCCGCTCACAACTGCAAAGGGTTGCGAGTGACCGTTTTCAACCTCAAAAAGGTTGCAAATTGCGCCACGCGATCCCTTTTAGGTAGTGAATGGGGGTTGCAAGCTTGCAAATTTAACATTGGCCAAAAAAATTGAAACTTGAGAAATTAGTATCAAATATCTTTTTTGATTTCAATTTCAAATTGGGAAGAAACCAGGTCTTTCAAATTATCAGATTTGAATTTAAATTCAGGAATGAATTCTTTGAATTTTTTTTGAAAATTGTCAATCAAGAAAATAATTGATTTGAAATAAATTCATCTTGCATTTTCCTTATTTCTTTGGGAAAAATCAAGACCTTTCAAAGAAAGTTCTAAGAGTTAAATTTTTATTTAAAAAAGGAAAACAATTAAATTAGAATATGTGATTCTACAAAACCTAAAATTCATTCAGAAAAATATAAATATTGGTTTTTTTTTCTTAGGGGGGGGGTGGGCATGATTTTTTATTTTTTATATTTTGTTGGGAAATAAATCAATGATATTATCCCAATAAAATTTAAACATTTCTGCTTTATTTTAATCTTTGAATTTACAACATGCTCAATTTTGTTTTTTTGAACCTGATGATTACTTGAGCTGACAGAAACTAGAACACCCTTTGTGTACATGGATTGGCTTCCCAGGTGGATCTAAAAAAGAACTGTGTAGAATTTTTTTTCAAGAATTCTCACAAATTCTAAGTAATGTTTTTTTGCAAAATTCATTCAATAAAAAAAATAATATCAGAATATGAAGAAAAACAAATTTTGAATTTTTAATTCACAATCTCAAAGATCCCCAACAGTTTCCAAAGAGTTTTCAACTGCATTACCTGCCAGAGGGTGTAGCCACTTTGGACATGGTGGATGGAAACTCAGCCTTTTGATTCTAGAAATCTGCCCAAGATGAAACAAAACATCTTGGCTCTGATCTCAAGAAAAAAAATCAGAGACTGTAATCCAATGAATTCCTTCAAAATTTGAAGCAATCCAACAAATTCCTTCAAAGCCAATTTTAGAGGCTTCTACACCATTGTTCCCAGTAATCTTATCCTTTTCAAAAGCTATTTTGGGGATGCTAGTGAGTTACCAACAAGCTGAAGAACCACAGAAACCAGAATGTCTCATTCAAGGGTTAAGCTAACAAGGAAGTTAAAATTAAAAGCAACATTTATCTGAATTCACTTCAAATTCCATCATAAATCATAGGGATAAAGAGATCTGGAGATTCAATATTATCAAAGGTCCCAGAACGAAATGACTGTTGACTTTTTTGTGACTTTCTCATACACACCAAACAAAAATCATCATTTGAGCACTCTTTTTCCAAAGAGCCCTCTGCTTTCCACCTCCCTTTATTTTTGTCAAACCATCTTCTTCCATCTTGATCCTTCCTAGGCAACTACTGCGCTTTGCGTGAGGATCAAGAAGGGATTCAAATGGTTGTATAAAATTTTGAGGAACTTCAGAGAAGCATTGGAAGTGCAGAAAAAGGGAGGGGGTTATTCATGTTATAATCAAGGTAGATGATGAAAAAAATATATTGAAAAGAAATACCTGTCAATGGTCCTAAAAAATAAATAAAAAAATGTGAGCCTTCATTTAATGATGATGATGAGGAGAAGGAGGATCAATTGAGTGATCAATTGCTCAATCAATCAAAAATCAATTGAGCCATCAATTGCTAATCAATGGCACATCTATTGCTTGATAGATTTGCAATCTATCAAGAAATTCATTGGCAATGAGCAATTGAGTTTTAATTGATTGGGAGTTAAGGAGGGGAAGGGTCAGGAGGAGGAGGAGAGGGGTTGGAGCTTACCTGGGGGATTGAGAAAGGAGGTGGGGGGGCTAAAGGTTGATTGATAAAAATATCAGCAACCAATGAGGGGCATAAATAGGAGGGAAATGAGGATGAGGGGGGGTCATTAACAGGGGTGCAGACCAAAGGAGGCGGGGAGGTGGTGGTGAGGTGGAGGTGGTGGGTGAGGTGAAGGGTGTGGGTCAGTTGGAGGTGGTGGGTGAGGTGATGTTAAAGGGTGAGGTGGTGGTGGTGGGTGAGGATGTTTGGTGAGGAGGAGGAAGAAGTGGACAGGTGGGATTGGACAAGTGATTTGCTTGGGTGAGGTGGGTGGTTTGAAAGTTTTGGTTCTGTTTTTTCCAAGTCCACCAAAAAAATGAAAATAAAATAGAAAACCAGAGTCAGCCTACAATTCTTGGTTGAAAAATAAATGAAAAATTGCTGCAATCTGAATTTTTGCCTATTTCAAAACAGAATTTTACCCATCAAAGTGAGGAAGTGTGAGGCATAGAATCCGCTCCCTCATGGCAGAAGATGAGGGAAAAAATGAGAGGGGAATGACCTGAGGAGGATCAGGAATATCATCTTCAAATATTTTGTCCAATTCATCTTTGATTTCAGTCAGAAGGTTGTGAAGGATTACACCATTTTTAATCCAGTTGATGAGGATATTCATCTTTTTGCAATTTTGAAGCTGATTTGGCATTTCCCTTAAGCTGACCCATCAGCCTTTCAGGACTCCTATGGAATTCTCAAACCAAAAATAAGATTGGGAAAGATGATAGTTCAAATCATTTTTGGCTTGATTTTTGGATGAAACATTTCAGTATGCTGGGACCACATATTTCCTGGTAGCATAACCTCAATCAGCCAGAAGTTATTGATCTTTTCCAAAATATTTGTCTGGTTGTTTGGCAATTGGCATCCAATTTAAAACATAGGAATCGTGACTTGGACCTGGAAGCCCAGCAGGGAGGGATATGAACTTCTTGTTGTTATCAAAAACAAGTTGTATTGCCCTAGAGTATTTATACAAACAGGTAAAACATATTTTCTCAGTGTTTTGTCAAAGGTTTTATCAAAGGCTTTGGAAAATAAATGAATCAATTGCCCTTTTTTCCAATCAAAATAGTGGTTGCCATCTACTTTGGGTTTTTGAATCAAAGGGCAACTGATAATAAATTCCAATTGATGAATTGCTGATACATCTCCATTTGATCACAATCTACAAAGAGCAATGGCCAGTTGGATAGCTGGATTGTCTTGAGTATTTCTGAAATTTTTCTGGAAGATCTGGTGGTCTTAAATCGCCTCCAAAGGTTCCATGAATGAAGGCAATCAAGTTCTGAACTATTGCTGGAAGCTCAAGTTGGGGAGGAGATGAAGCTTTTGCCTTTCATACATATGGTTGTGGAGAGTCTGCCTTCTTGGAACCATGTATTTCTTTTCCAATAGAGAATTCAAAGCTAACCAAGTTGATTTTAAATCGGTGTCTGCATCAGATTTATATAATAATAAAATTTCAGTCAGATTTTATGTGTTTTCAACTTGCTGCCGCAAAGTTTGATTGGACATGTTGAGGAGATAATAATGTGATGTGGGGTAATGGGGTGATGATGGAATTTGGGTGAAGCAATGGAGATGAGAGTTATGTGATGCAATGTAGATGGGATTGGTATGGATTTCTGAGGTGGAGGTGTGGATGGTTGTTTTGCATGGGATGGATGGCAGATGGATGAAGGTGCATAAATGGCGGGTTTGATTTTAGAAATCCACCATTTTCATGAACCCACCATTTTAAAGTACACCAGTTAGGGGGTATGTGTATTTCAGAAACCAGCCGTGAACAATGGTGGTTTCATAATAGCGGTATTTCTAACTCTGATAAGCCGTAATAAAAATAAAAACAACAATAATAAAAATGAAAATGAAAATGAAAATGAAAAATACAAATAAAAATAAAAATGAAAATGAAAATAAAAATAAAAATAAAAATAAAAATAAAAATAATAATAATAATAATAATAAAAATAAAAATAAAAATAAAAATAAAAATAAAAATAAAAATAAAAATAAAAATAAAAATAAAAATAAAAATAAAAATAAAAATAAAAATAAAAATAAAAATAAAAATAAAAATAAAAATAAAAATAAAAATAAAAATAAAAATAAAAATAAAAATAAAAATAAAAATAAAAAAAATAAAAATAAAAATAAAAATAAAAATAAAAATAAAAATAAAAATAAAAATAAAAATAAAAATAAAAATAAAAATAAAAATAAAAATAAAAATAAAAATAAAAATAAAAATAAAAATAAAAATAAAAATAAAAATAAAAATAAAAATAAAAATAAAAATAAAAATAAAAATAAAAATAAAAATAAAAATAAAAATAAAAATAAAAATAAAAATAAAAATAAAAATAAAAATAAAAATAAAAATAAAAATAAAAATAAAAATAAAAATAAAAATAAAAATAAAAATAAAAATAAAAATAAAAATAAAAATAAAAATAAAAATAAAAATAAAAATAAAAATAAAAATAAAAATAAAAATAAAAATAAAAATAAAAATAAAAATAAAAATAAAAATAAAAATAAAAATAAAAATAAAAATAAAAAGAAATAAAATAAAAAATAAAAAATAAAAATAAAAATAAATAAGAATAAAAATAAAAATAAAAATAAAAATAAAAATAAAAATAAAAATAAAAATAAAAATAATAATAAAAATAAAAATAATAATAAAAATAAAAATAAAAATAAAAATAAAAATAAAAATAAAAATAAAAATAAAAATAAAAATAAAAATAAAAATAAAAATAAAAATAAAAATAAAAATAAAAATAAAAATAAAAATAAAAATAAAAATAAAAATAAAAATAAAAATAAAAATAAAAATAAAAATAAAAATAAAAATAAAACTAAAACTAAAACTAAAAATAAAAATAAAAATAAAAATAAAAAATAAAAATAAAAATAAAAATAAAAATAAAAATAAAAATAAAAATAAAAATAAAAATAAAAATAAAAATAAAAGTAAAAGTAAAAATAAAAATAAAAATAAAAATAAAAATAAAATATAAAAAAATAAAAATAAAAATAAAAATAAAATAAAAATTAAAATTAAAATTAAAATAAAAATTAAAATTAAAATTAAAATTGAAATTGAAATTAAAATTAAAAGTAAAATTAAAATTAAAATAAAATAAAAATGAAATGAAAAATGAAAATGAAAATGAAACAAAAATCAAAATGGAAATACAAATAGAGATAGACACAAAAATTAAAATTCAAATTGAAATCGAAATTGAAATGAAAATTAAAGATAACAGTCAAAATGAAAATCAATATCAAAATTCACAGACAAAGGAAAATAAAAAGAAAAAGTAACAGAAAAAGGGAAAAAAACAAATCAAAACAAAACAAAACAAAACTGGAAAAAAATTGAAACTTGAGAAATTAGTATCAAATATTTTTGTTAATTTGAATTTTAACCTGGGAAGAAACCAGGTATTTTAAATTATCAGATTTAAATTTAAATTCAGTGATGAGTTCTTTGATTTTTTTTATAAATCTCAATAAATAAAATGCTTCATTTGGAATTAATCCATCTTGCATGTTCCTTATTTTGTTGGGAAAAATCAAGAACTTTCAAAGAGAGCTGGAAGACTTCCAGTTTTTTTTTTAAAAAAAAACAATGAAATTAGAATATATGGTTTGATAAAACATAAAATTCATTGAGGAAAATATAAATATTGGTTTTTTTTTTCTTAGGGGGGGGGCTGGGCATGATTTTTTATTAGGGCGTATCAAAGTTAGCAAACCCGTCATTAGAAACCCGCCATTTTTTTTGACAAAACCCGCCATTTTTAATGGCAGGTTTCTGAAATACACATACCCCCTAACTGGGGTATTTCAAAATGGTGTGTTTCATGAAAATGGCGGATTTCAATCATCAAACACGCCATTAAACCTGCCATTTATGCATCATCATCCATCCACCATCCATCACATCAAAAACACCCATCCACATCAGCAAATCCATACCGGTCCCATATCCATTGCATCACACACATTTCTATTGTTTTTCACATACCTTCACATACTCATCTTCACACAAATCCCATCATCATCTCATCACCCCACATCACTCACCACCTTTCTCAACATGTCCAATCAAACATCCCACTAGCAAGTTGAAAACGCAAAAAAGCTGACTGAACTTTTGCTACTGTTTGACTCCCATTCCGACTCTGATTCAGACTCCAATTTGGAATCAACTTGGTTAGCTTTGAATTCTCTGTTGGCAAAGCAATACATGGTTCCAAGAATACACACTCTCCATAACCCTATGTATGAAAGGCAAAAGCTTCATCTCATCCCTGACTTAAGCTTCCAGCAACTGTTCCGAACTTTGTTGCCTTCTTTCATGAAACTTTTGGCAATGATTGAAGACCACCACATTTTCCAGAACAATTCTCGCAATCCTCAACGCGATCCAGCCATCCAACTTGCCGTTGCTCTTTGTAGATTGGGGTCAAATGGAAATGGAGCAGCAATCCATCAATTGGAAAATCTATTCTCAGTCAGTTACGGAAGCATTGACTTATACACCAAAAGATTCATGATTTCTATCCTATCTTTCCATCTCTTGGTCCTTTCATGGCCAACCAAAGAAGAACGCAAGGAGATATCTCAAGTAATGGAGACAGAAGGCTTTCCTGGTTGCATTGGTTTTTTTGATAGAACCACCATCCCCTTGAGTCAAAAACCCAACCTAGATGGCAATTACTATTTTGATCGTAAAAAAAGGCAATTGATTCATTCATTTTCCAATTGCTATGATAAAACTTTGGATCACACACTGACCAAATATGTCCCATCTCTTTGTTTAGATACTCCGTGGCACTACAACTTGTTTGCAATAACAACAAGAAGTTCATCTCCCTCCATGCTGGCCTTCCAGGTTCATGTTTTCAATTGGATGCGGATTGCCCAACAACCAGAGATCTACTTTGACCAAGATCAATACCTTCTGGCCAATTCGGCTTATTCTAGTGGGAAATATGTAGTTCCAGCATACTGGAATGTTTTGTCCAATGATCAAGGAAAAACCAATTTTAACTATCATCTTGCCCAGTCACGAGTTCGGATTGAGCATGCCATAGGAATTCTGAAAGGAAGATGGGCCAGCTTACGGGAGATGCAAAACCAGCTCCAATGTTCCAAAGATATGAGGTTCCTCATCAACTGGATTATCACTTGTGTAATCCTTCACAATCTTTTGGCCAATATCAAAGATGAATGGGACAAAATATTCCAAGATGATATTCCTGATCCGCCTCAAGTCATCCCTGTCTCATCTGGTCCCTCATCTTCTTCTATGAGAGAGCAGATTCTTCCTCTCACCCTTCCTTGCTTTGATGAGTAATTTTTGATTTTGAAATTGGTAAAAATTCCCTTCACCTTATTTTTTTGGTTTTGGTTGTTCACCCAAGATTCATAGGCTGAGTTTTTTTTTTATTTTTTTTTAGTGGACTTGAATCCAAAAACACCTCCACCTAAAACCCTGCTACTCACCAAATCCCACCCCCCTCCCCCTCACCACTCAACCCCTTCAACCTCACCCCACTCACTCACCGGTCAAACCCTGCTTCCTCCTCACCAAACCACCTCACTTATCACCACCACCTTACTCACCACCACCACCTCATCTCACCTCACTCACTGAATCCCCTCCTCCTAATCCTGGTAAGCCCCCTCCACCCTCTCCCTTCTCCTTCCCCTCACCAGTTGCTGATCCTTTGATGATTCAACCTTTAGTCCCCCCCTGGATCCACCCCACTCACTCACCGGTCAAACCCTGCCTCCTCCTCACCAAACCACCTCACTCATCACCACCACCTCATCTCACCTCACTCACTGAATCCCCTCCTCCTAATCCCGGTAAGCCCCCTCCACGCTCTTCCTCTTCCTTCCCCTCACCAGTTGCTGATCCTTTGATCATTCAACCTTTAGTCCCCCCCTGGATCCCTTGGTCAATCCCTCAAGGTGAGCCCCTCCCCTCCTCCAATTTCTCCTCTCATTGATCGAGCGATTGATCGCTTGATTGAGCGATCAATTGCTTGATTGATTTGCAATTGATTGGTCATTGATCGCTTGATTGACTGCGAATAAATTGCTTGATTGATTTCAAATTGATTGCCAATCAATTGTGAATCGATCGATCAATCAATCGGCAATCAATTTCCCAATCAATCGATCAATTGGCCAATCGTTTGGGCCAATTGATGCAGGGTTTTTGTAGGGTACAGGAACTGACTTCCCCTTTGTTTTTTTTTTTTTTTTTTTTTTTTTTTTTTTAGGTTTTTGAGCTCGGCCAGAGCACATTCTCCCAAGTCTTACGCCAACCAAGCTACGTCCTGAGACAGTCTGGTTTGCCTAGTATGATGCCGGCTGCGGCTCCTCATCATTACCACTCCTCCCCATCTAATTCTATTCTTTTGATATCTATTGATTCCTTCACTGGCTACCAAAATCAAAATGTTATACATCCATTCAAATTTCACCTTGATCCTCACCTCGGGTGCAGCAAGTGCCTGGGAGGGAGAAAGATGGAAGGAGATGGTATGAAAAACATAAAGAGAGGTGGCAAGCAGAGGAATCGTTGATTTTCATCTCTTTTTTATTTTTTTAATCCCACCGTTTCCATAATGAGAACGTTGCTGACATTTTTTTTTTTATTTGTTTGACCAATCTTTTTGTTTGTCCAACCCCTTTTTTGATATTGATTCCTTCAATGCCTACCAAACTCAAAATTTTATACATCCATTCAAATTTCACCTTGATCCTCACCTTGGGTGCAGCAAGTGCCTGGGAGGGAGAAAGATGGAAGGAGATGGTATGAAAAACATAAAGAGAGGTGGCAAGCAGAGGAATTGTAGAAAAAGGAGGGCTCAAATGAGGGATTCGGAAATTTCTTTGGAAGTGACTGACAACTTGATCAAGGAAAAGTTTGCCTGCTCTAGACGAAAGCTATGCCCTTTGGATCTGTACCCTGCTATCATGGCTGAAAAGAAAAACAACCCTCAAAAACCCACCCAGGAAGAATTTAAGCAAGCAAAACAGACAATTGGGGCTTTCCACTTCTTCCACCATGGAAAAGTTATTGTTCTCGACCAATCTGATCACCATGCTCTTGTTGCCGTCATTGAATTTGTGCCTTTGGATCAACTATCTGAGCAAGATAAGAAAGATATCAACTTTGTGACAACATTCCTTCACAGTTCAAAAAAATTTGTCAACCCGGTTGGTCCCTCAAGATCTTGGGGTGGAAAAATGTGGGCAATTGGTTGGAAAAAATTGATGAACCCTTTGGAGTTATTCGGACGTTATGTGAAGAAATCATCCATTAGATCTTCTCCTCAAGAGTACGCTGTCCTCAACTTGAAGGCCGACAAAGTATCCCAAATTTTAGGAAAAATGTTTTGTAATTTGGCCAAACTTGCCTTTGAATCAAACCGTGATACCATGAAGGACAGCAACATCCCCTCTTTCTCTTTGTTGGAATTTGGTTCCAAGCCTACACCTTTTGATTTCTCCCCACACCTCACTTTCACCTTGGATTCTTTTTACAATCCTCCTCATATTGACAAAGGCAACATCTCTGGCTATTCCTTTTTACTTGTGGTCCCAACCAAAAAATCAAATGGTTGACTTATTGAAGATACGGATGAATATCAAGTTTTGGAAGGTCAATTTGTTTTTCCTGACCTTGGCTTTGGAATTGATTTCAAGCAAAAAGGTATAGTCAAAATGGTTTGGGCGGCTAACAAGTACAAGCACTGTACCTTTCCAGCTGTGGACACAGCAACCCATACCAGAATGGCCATGTCACTCCAAATTAATAAAAAAACTCAGAGCACTTTTAGGGACATTAAAAACGGCCAAATTTCCTCTAGAGAAAAAAATATCAATAAAAACAAAAAAGATTTGTATATTGGTGGGGTTAAGAATGCTCTCAAACGTTGTTGTAGTAAAAAATAATTTGTTTTTCTTTCATCCATGAAAATATATTTACAAGCCCAGCATTTGAGTAATCTGCTGTATTTCTTCTACCAATCTACCACTGCCAATGCAAGCCAAAGCTACTGATACCTTATCCTTTTTTTTGTTTGCCCGTTTTTCCCTCTCCTTTTCCAGTTGCACTTGCTGCCAATCCTTCTCCTTTTCCTCTTTTTGAAACTCTAGCTCAGCTTGTTTCAACCTCCACTCAGCATCCAATTTTTTTTGATTAGACAAAGTCTTGGCTTGCTGCTTTTGACCATCCATGGCCAGTTGGCGATCCCACTTTTGCTTTTCAAACTGAAGTTTATCTGATTCAATTTGTGATTTCACTGTTTTTTGGAGGGGAATGGAAATGATCATGATTTTGAAAGCAAGGATATTGAATCAATCAACTTACATGAATCTTTCTTCTCCATGATTTCTTCAAAGCCCAAAAAACTGGAAGTGTTTCTCCTCTTTTGATGACTTTTGGGGTTGACATTGATGGAATTGGAGGCCTTTCGCTTACCCTTGGCAGAGGAGGTTTGAGTCTGAAAGTCCTCACTAGTATTTGAAGGCGATGTGGGAGGCCCCATTGGCTTGAGTTTTTGGCCAATCAAAAATGGATGAGCCTGTTTTTTTACAATGTAAATCAGTCAGGAGAAACCAGACAGAATCAAAAACAATTTAGTTCCTTACTTGAGCCAATGTTGATGGCAACGGTGATCCAGGAATAACATCCTCCTCATTGGGCAAGTTCTCCAGTTGTTCTGCCCCAGGAAGAGAGCAATCAAAAGAAGGAAGTGAGCGGTCCAAGGTTGGGATTGACTGATCAATCAATACCAAAGTAGAAGTGATTGGAGCCAATTGTGTTTGAATATCCTCCTCTTCATCAGATGGGGGCCAATCCAAGGCCAAGGTTTGATCAAGGTCCCCGTTGGTAGGCTGAGCATCCCCAGCCAAGTCCTCGGCATCAACAGAATCGGATTGTTGGGCATCAAAAGCAGCTAGGGGGGTGATGTTGGCCTTCTTTCCAAAGATTTCATCCATTTGAATATAAAAAGGACAAATGGAGTCCAACTTATCAACCACGGAGTTGATTCCTTTGGCTTTGTCCAAGTCGGTGATACCAAAGCCAGTGGAGATAGACATGGAGTGGGCCTTTTTGTACTTGGCTCGATAGTTTTTGAACCGCTCCCTCATCTGTTTGGATGACAGATCCAGCCTACCTTTTGTTTTGTTCTTGAGTTCATTGGCCATCAGGAGATAACCATTGACCTTAGAGGATTGAGGTCGGCCAAAACGTGTTTTGTTGTCAGATCCAAAGCAGGCATCGTAGTTGGATGGAATTTTCAGCCAGTTTACCAGGATGATGTGATCAGCTCTCTTGAGCTGACTTGAGCCCTTGGAAGATGATGGGGGAGGATTGTTTGTTGTGGAGTTCCTTGGCAATGTTCTCTTGTGTGTGTTGGACTTGTGGGGGGAGGTTTGCTGAGGGGCCATTTGAAAGAGTTCGGGCTATGCAAGTGATGAGAGCGATAAAGTGATGAGAGTGGTGAAGTTTTGAGAGCGATAAAGTGGATGAGAGTGATCAAGTGATGAGAGCGTTTAAGTGATGAGAGTGATGAAGTTTTGAGAGCAATAAAGTGGATGAGAGTGATCAAGTGATGAGAGCGGTTAAGTGATGAGAGTGATGAAGTTTTAAGAGCGATGAAGTTTTGAGAGCGATGAAGTGGATGAGAGTGATCAAGTGATGAGAGCAATAAAGTGATGAGAGTGGTCAATCAATTTTATGATGAGGGTGGGGGTAAAAAATTTTCCAATGAGGTCGGAGGTAGAAGGAGGTGGGAAGACAGGGGTGTATGACGCGGACAGGTGGTGGAAGCATTTAAATACTTTATTTGAAAAAACCCACTTATTTCAGGTTAACTTTGACACGTCTGATCTGAAATAAGTGGGTTTTTTTGATTTTGAATGGCGGGTTTGAAATGGCGGATTTGGGTTGAAACCCGCCATTAAAAAATGGCGGGTTTGGTTAACTTTGATACCCCCTATTTTGTATATTTGGTGTGGAAATAAATCAAAGATATTATCACCATTAAATTTAAAAGTTTTTGCTGTATCTTATTGTTTGAATTGAAAACAAGCTCAATTTTGTTTTTTTGAAACTGATGATTACTTGAGCTGACAGAAACTGGAAATCCATTTGTGTACATTAGCTGGCTTCCCAGAAGGCTCAAAAAAATAATTGTTTAAAATTTGTGTTCAAGAATTCTCAAAAATTCAAAATAATGTTTTTTTACAAATTTCATTCAATAAAAAAAGAATATCAGAACATGAGGAAAAATAAATTTTTGATTTTTGATTCACAATCTCAAAGATCCCCAACAATTTCCAAAGGGTTTTTAACTACATTACCTGTCAGAAAGTGTAGCCACTTTGGACATGGTGGATGGAAACTCAGCCTTTTGATTCTAGAAATCTATCCAAGATGAAACAAAACATTTTGGCTCTGAGCTCAAGAAAAAAAATCAAAAAATGCAATCAGATGAGTTCCTTCACAATTTGAGGCAATCCAACCAATTCCTTCAAAGCCAATTTGAGAGGCTTCAAGACCATTGTTCCCAGTAATCTGGACCTGTTGAAAAGCTGTTTTGGTGATGCTAGTGGGTTACCAAAAAGCTGAAGCACCACAGCAACCAGAATGTCTCATTCAAGGGTTAAGCTTACAAGGAAGTTACAATCAAAAGCAACATTTATCTGAATTCAATTCAAATTCCATCATAAATCATAGGGATGAAGAGATCTGGACATTCAATATTACCAAGGGGCCCAGAACCCAATGAATGTTGACCTTTTTGTGACTTTCTCTTACACACCAAACAACAATAAGCCATCTCTTTAAAGGGAATGGCAGCTTAACTTGAAACTCTAAATGGAATACTGTACTCACCCCCAGCCACCCAATGATTTTGCAGCAATCTGGTTGTCCCTTGAAACATTGCCTTTTCATTTCCACAAAAATGGAGCCTTACCAAGAATACATGATTTTAACTTCCATCATGCAACTGTTGTCAACAGAAAGATGATTTTTATTGATAAAAATGGATTTGATTTTCATATCCATAGGACTCATGGATATTACCCTTCTGGAAGGCCTCTGATCAATCACCAGCTACTAAATTCACAAATATTTTTGAATAACCATACCTGTCAGAGTTACTAACCTGCACACAATCTTTGTAGCTTAGTGTTTAAGCAAGCACCTAGAGTTAGCCCAACCTGGGTTTTAGTGCTGTCTATGGCATTCCCATCTTTTAGCAATAATAACATTTGATTGTCCTTGTGTGTATGTATATACAATTGATCCAGAAGTATTAATTTTACCCCCTTGGAATATTCAGATCAACTTGGTGGCTGCACTTTCTAACACAGGATAAATCTACTATGAAATCTTGCCAAGTGATAGGAAAATGCAATGAGGCATAAATTCAAGAGATTTCTTTGGCTCAGATTATAACCCAAATGCTAAAAATCTGCTTTTTTGATCCTTTGTGATGCACCCATTCACAAAGGAGAAGAGTTTAAAAATGTTGATGATATGTTGAAGGCTATCAAAGATATTGTGCTTGAACTTTTCCCCCACATTCACCATTTTCAAATCCAATTGAGCCCAGTTTTAACACTCAAAGCATTTTACAAAGGGGAGCCCTTACATCAACATTCTAGACTGGTTGATCTCATGGAACATTCAATTTCTGGAACCATTGCTGAAGAAAAGAGTTCAAAATGGTATCATCATTTTCACAATGTTTACAGAATTTCTTCATAGATGCAACCAATCACTGGTCCAATCTAATTAAAGCATCCTGAATGGTTTGTCTGAATTCCAGGCTTCCTTTTGTACTGGTTCCCAACTTTTTTACCAGGTTTTTCCCAGAAAACCCCTGTTGCTCTTGTCTTTCTAATCAATCCATGTTTATTTAGCCTAGTACAAACCGTTATACCCAAAGATGATAAAGCTTGTATTTTTTTTTGATCAGAAACCGCAGTGGCCGCTTGATTTGTCCGGTGGACTTACTACACTTGTTGAGTGGACTTGAGGGATTCTCAAGAGGCCTTCAATACCTGGTTGAAAAGCCTTATCCTGTTGATGACCGGACTTGAATCATTTGAACAGGGACCTTAGTGGGTTGTTTTGGGTCCCCCTTCCCTTGACAACGGAACCTGGTCCACTGGTCCACTGGACTTGCTTACCGGAAACAGTCGCACGTGCATGCGTTGACCTGACAAGTATTGGCTGTCACCCTCTCCCTCACTGAAGCTCGTAGGTCGCCCCTTCAACTCCTTCCTATTTCGCATCACCAATTTAACCCAACCCCTTTGTAAATTTTGCGGTTACAAAGGAACCTTAGCCGACGTGCTAATTATTGACTGTCAACACTCCCATTAGGTTCCAGCAAGGATCCTCGGAAGACAACTCCGGCCCGAGGCAATTATAAGCTCTTCGACCAATCGACCCGGCCTGACATCAATGATCAGCAAGCGAGCCAAAAAAAACTCTCCCGGTCTCTCCGTGGCCCGAAAAGATTCCCACCCCAACTGCAATCGAACTTCTAAGAATCGATGCCCGTTTCTCGGTCCTTGATCGGGGCGGAGGGGTCTTTCTCGTTGATGAAACATAGGGTCACGAGCAGGTAGCGGTAACACTCAGACAAAAGTTAAGGCTACCTGGTCGGCTGTGCCACTCCAAACCATGCCTACATGTTTTCGCGGTGAGTCCGGGATCTAAGAGTGCTCTCCAGACTGATGTCATTGTCACTACAGCAACTCGGGTCGACTTAAACCAGTGTACAGCCCCCAAGCTTCAGGGCGATGGCGAATTGGGCGGCCTTCGGTTGACAAGTGCCGGGGGAGGGTGACAAGATCGGTCTTGCTCAAATCCCCGCTGGTCGCTGAATGGAATCCATTAATCGACGCCGTCACAGACGAAAATAATACCGTCGGTTTTGCTGTCAACGCAGCTTCCGTCCCTTTGAAAAAAATTATCTAGCGGAACAGTCCTGCCGCCTATGATTTGGCCCATCGCAACTGTACGTCGGTATGCAGAGCAAGCAGACGGCCATGCCATGGGCACAGACATAAAAGACCCAGCTCCCCTCCTGGGGGCTAACTCATGACCAAAGATTGAACAAGCTCAAGTTCCTAACAGACCATTCACTCTCCTTCCTCCCATATACATACACATACATAGCGCGTTCAAATCCTCATTTCAAGACCCTTGCCAGAAAATGCAGTCTAACATCTCGCTGAAAAGCCTAGCTATGCTGCTGGCTGCGATGAGTCAGTTTTTACATTCTGCCGAAGCAACCGATCCCTATAGTTGCCCATTTGACGCCCAAAATTCGAGTCAAACAAAAGCTTTTTGCGTCCGGCAACTTTCCGAGTTGGTCACCAAGCCACAAGCTAATTGGTACGGCCGTAAGTTTTAGGTGGACGGAAACAGGATTTCACTGTCTCAACATTTGGCTCACACATTTGATCGTTCTCTTCTTTATGTTGTCAAAACACTCTTCATTCCGAACCAGTCATAAAGGCTACCCAGGTGTTTGACCAACAGGGTAAATCCACTGGTTTCTCGTGCGACCAGATCTCAGTTGATAATCAGCCACCAGCTTACATAGCCTGTTGCGACACCGACTATCAAATGGTGAGAAATTTTTTCGCTTGGTAAAAAAGTATTACAAATCCGTTGGCACTGACAAAACATCAACAAATTCTTCCACAAACTCATTTCTTGACCCACAACCGAATTCCTTGAACTCGTCGGTGCCTTCTAAAAATTTTGGTTTTCAACCTAGCCTTCCAGCGGCGAAGCCTATCGGCTAACGGAGTACGGATTGGGCCAAAGTTGTTCGAAAAAGCAAAAGTGACGGTGAAAATTCAGCAGCCACCCAGACTGCACATTTTCATTCCAATCTTCCAGCCAGCGAGCTCAATCATTTTGGAATCAAGTGCTGAGAACTCAAAACAAAACAAAAGGACGCAACGACTGATTGACATGAGACTTTCTCAAGAATGTTTGGAACATAGCAGTTGTTTCTTATTGTTTGCTTCTACCGCCTTCCCTCACCTTTACTTCCCATGCTAAAATAGGTTCAGGTTCTTGTTTTGATTGGGTTGTGCATGGTCTTCTCAACCCTGTCCATATTGCACCTTTACATGAATCGCAATACAAGCTACTGACAAAATTGTACAATAACATTTCTGCTTTATTTCATTTTTGCCGGAATGGATTGTTATCTAGAATTTAAACTTTGAATTCAATCAGAAATATTACAATTTTGATCGGTTTCAGTTTACTACAAGTAGTTCTGGTGGAATTGGCAAGTGTTGGAAAATTCAGTGGAACTGTTAGTCATGCCAGGTGTTAACAAGTATATTTGAAATCTCAGACCTGTAAGACATGAAGGGGACCTTCAGAGTAGAATTAATGGGACTCAAGATGAATCTAACCTCTGGGAATCGAGGAAGGGGAAGAAATGGATGGTTAAAAGGGTGGAAAAAATCCAGATAAGTGTCGATTTTAAGGCTTCAGTGATAATTTTACAACTGTTTATTGAAAGGAAAAACCAGCGAGATGGAGCTGTGATGAAGCAGGTATTGGGACCAAGGAGCAAGCACAAGAAAAAGAAATAGAAGTAACTGAAAAGAAACACCAGCAAGAGGCGGCTGTGAGGAAGCAGGTCTTGGAACCAAGGAGCAAGCATGAGCAACAGAAATAGAAGAACCTGTTATGAGGTAAGCAATGGAGACAAGCAACAAAGGAGGGAGTTTTAATTATGGTAGCAAGCATCAAGAGATAGACTGGTAGGTGGTTGAGAGGAGCAAGAAGGAAAATTATAAAAAGAAACAGAAAAGAAACACCAGCAAGAGGGAGCTGTGAGGAAGAAGGTCTTGGGACCAAGGACTAGGCACAAGCAACAGGAAGAGAAGCACCTGTTATGAGGTACACAATGCAGAAAAGCAACAAAGGAATGAGGAAAAGGAAGGAGAATATACAACTGTAATATGACACAACCAAGTGCAGGCTTCTCAAGTAAACCTAATCTGAGTATATGTGCAAGGTTTGAAAATTGGGATGGGGACTACGTTGCTAGTTAGTTCAACAGAAGTTGTGGCTTTGTTTAATCCAAAATTTATCTTGTGTTTGAATTATTTATTTTCTTTGGGAACCATTCGTCATGATGGGTTCAGCAAAGCTATATTTTCACTGTCCATCTGAAAAATTATTCAGTTGCAAAAGGTATTGTTTTTGTACAGTTTAATTGTTTCCAAACTAGTGTTTGGATTGAGGAAATCTCACCACATGTAAATTTTCCTTATAAAGCTGTATTTGTTTGAGCAAGAAATTTAGAAATAAAAAGTTAAAGCAATACATTCAGATACCATTGCAGAGCTAGCTGACAACAGGACCAAAAAAAATTAAACAAAAAACATTTTTAATAAGAACCCTGGAAATATTTGACTTCTTTGAAATATTATTGAAGAAATCAATTTCCAGAAAGAAATAACTTAGCGTCAATGACTTACCTAACCCTCAAATATAACTCCTTGGGCCTTTTTCTTTGATATAATATATGGACAACAACCTGGAATGACCCTTTTATGGCCATTTTACCACTTCATGTGAAAGTTTATGTATGTGTTAACTAAAGCAATTAAATTCAAAACTGGATAATTCATAATGTTTTAGAATTTAGAGAGAAAACAAGTTTTGACAATATTCCTGCATGCAGCCACATGGTACTTACTTTCACATGTACAGCTGAATTCAAGAGTAAAATATTGATTTATGTAGGTGCACAGTAATTAATTTCCCCTGCAAAGATTAATTCAACACTAAAGGACTCCTGTATATTTTCAGCACACATGTAAGAAAATTAAATTAAGATTAAAACCAACAAAAATCTCTAGTGATAAAGTTTCATGTTCTTAAAAGATATTTTTTTCCCAAGAAAACATGCTATGATCAAGGGAAAACTAAGGCTTTCTGAAATATTCTAGTTCCATCTATGCTACACCACCAAGAAAACAGCTTTGGCTGGACCTGGTTGCTCTTCTAGCCTCAGCATATGGTTTCCCCCCATCCTTAACCTGAAAAAGGCTTCACTAAGAATAAAAATTATAAATATATCTCCCTTTTGATTATTTTGGTACCCCAGGATCAATTAAATATCATCCTAAAAAATGTGGCATAAAGTAATCAATCTATTGAAAGTGATTATTTATTCATTCATGGCTTTTTTATGATATAGTGGTTACCAGTCCAACCCTTCCAACAAATTTGGACCATGGCATGGCTTCAAAAACTTCATACAGTCTTTTCAACCCATATGTTTAAGATTTTGAAGTTGAATAGTTAATAATTACCCATCAAGTAAGTGTTTTATTCTCTGCTTTGGCTGCATTTCCACCCTGGAACAGCCATGCCACATATTTTTCTTTTCATTAATTCCTTTGCTAACGGTTCAGATATCCACAGGCCACATAGTGCAAGGTTAATCTCCTGAAGAAGAGATGTTACGCAACCCTAGTATAAATTTGAACCCTATTTTTATTTTTTATCATTTGATATCAAAAAAAGAAGAAGAAAAATTGAATCCTTGCATTCAAAAATTTTCAAAATTTTGATTGATTCCTGTAGCAATTTTCAAATGATATATTGGTTCTAATACTCATCACCTCTGGCAGCTATATGATAGAAAGAAACATGGCATCAAAGAGGCTGAAAAAGACATTGTTAACTGTTTTTTCATTGAATATTTCCTGCACCTGCATTCCAGAATCACAGTCCATTTTATGCAAAAGGGAGATATATCCACATTTTTTTCCCTAGCAAATCACTGGCCAAACCTTCATCAATTTTTTTGTACAATTCTTAAATCAAGACCAATTTGAAGGATTTTTTCTTCAAATTTATTTTTTATACCAGTTTTACTAATGTCTTCAATCAAATGAGGTTTCTCAGCCAATGTAAATTTGGTAACAGATGCAGAAGCCGGCAAACTTTCTGAAGCAGAAAAAGTTCAGCAGCACATCAAAAAACCATTGCAAAAGCTTTCCAAAGCAAGTTCTTAAAATAACTGGGTCATTTTTATCAGTCAAAGACAAATTAATCCCAAGAAAGCCAATAAGAAGACAATTCAACCTTCTAAATATCTAAGGTAACCACATAAGCCTATGAGCATGTATTTTATGTGATGAATTTCAAGTTCTTTTCAAAAAGCATTTGAAGACATTTTTCTAAAAAAATTCCTGATATGACTACTCTGGCTCTATCTTTTTGGTTTTCATAGAAATGGGCCTAGCTTGCAAATTGCACACAAACTAGAGAGGCTAAATTCCATGAAGATCAAAGTTGCTGGTTTTCCTCCAAAGGAGGAATAATTTATCAAAAAAAAGCCAAGGAGTGCATTTTCTTGTCTAGTAGACATTATGAAAGGATATGACAAGTGGGAAGTTCACCTGTACTATTGAAAAATGACTGAATTTGAGACCAGGTCAGGACTTCTTGAGTTGAGAAAAATTCTCACACTCCAAGGTTAAGGGTTATTGTATTCTTCACCTTGAAATATCATTTTCCACAGTAAAATCTATCTCAGTCCGTAGGTGTGACACAAATAAAGCACAAAATCAATTGTTCCTTCCACTTACTACCTCTGGGTTGTGTAAAAACCTTCAAATCTTGGCGACTCAGTCTATACTTGCAAATATTTGCAGTTAACTCTAATCAGGTCAACCATCCATGTCATCTTTGCTCTTCTGCCTCTGGATATCATTAGCCCCTGGACATTCATTCTTTTTTGCACAACAACTTGCTTGCAATCAAGCCTAAATAGCCATATCAACTTTATAGTTCTGCCAAAGGACTCGCTCCCTTCCCTAAATAGACTTCATCCATTCATTTGAATTTTCTTCACCTTTCATTCCTTCTATTTATCAACCATTAATTCCTTGTACTCTCAAATTCTATTGAATCAAACCTTTGCTATGACCTTGGAAAAAAATTTACTGTTTATTTCATTTTCCCATTCTTCTCCTGTCATTCATTACATCATTGATCTATAGCTGTAGATGATCATCTATCAGGTTGTATCTAGTCATCATTTTATTAACTTATAAAGGCTACGCAGCCTGCCTGAAGATTTTCTCCTCAGTTATTTAATTTCATATGTTCTTGCATTTCTTACAAAAATTCATCACATACAGCTGTGTTAAAATGTGGATGCACTCAGGTAATGTGCATAGGCGTGTGTAATCCAAATGGGATGCAAGAATGGGCCTCCACGGCCCATTGGACATCACGTGGGCCATGTGGGCCTATGTGGGTGTTATTGGTTTTGGGCATTTGGGCGCCAAAACACGTTTTTATGGTCCTTTGGGACACGGGCCCTCAGGGGCCCGCCAGGGTGGATGGGCCACTCAAGCCAGATAAGCTTATTTGGGCATAAAAATGACCAAGCTTTATTATGGACATACTTGGCCAGACGGGCTGGCCCGCCAAAGTATGTAACTCTCACAATTCAGGCTTGGGGCGGCCCATTGGGGACGCCGCCTCTGTCGCGGCCCGCTAGGGGCCACCGCCCGTGTCGCAGCCCGCGTCGCGGCCCGTTTGGGGCCGCCTGTGTTCCTCAGTGCAGCCCACGCGGAGCCGGACGGCCCGCCGCAGGGCTGTCGCGCGGCCAAGGGATCCCGCGCGGGCCAGGCTGGTCGCGCTAGGCGACCAGCGCCACAGAGCTGGGGCTTGCGGCCCCGGCTTGCTCCCTCTCCCCTCGCTTGCCGTTGCAAGGGGGATGGGGGCGAGCTGGCTGGGTTGAACCAGCCAGCAAACAACCGCTACAGTGCGGTCGGTCAGGGCAGGGGGGACCTGACCACCCCCTTGCCCAAGGAGGTGGCGGCGCCGGCCGCAAGGGTAGTGACCGGCAGGTGGGGGGGAATTCATCACCCCCCCACCATTGATTGGTTGAGGCGACCAAGCACAACAGGGGCGCTCTCCCCCCCCCTTTACCAAGGGGGAGGAGCAATGGGCCTGGGGGGACCTGATCACCTCCCAGGCCAATTTACTTGACAACGCCCTGGGGGTATCAACCCCCAGGGCCCCTGGTGAGGGGATTTGACCGCCCCCACCAGGGATTTGAGAGAAAGAGGGGGGGGGGACAGCATGTCCGCTGGTCACCCCCCCCATGTGAGTCTGAGACCGGACCCAGGTGTGCCCTGGGTCCCACCTGGCCAATTTGAGGGGCCAGGAGCTTGCTGCATGAGGCAACCATCCTGTAAACAAGGCAATGAGGTCATCATGGCTGGTTGTAACGGACAACCAGCCAAGGGGATTGAACAGTTAAGGGGCTGGTTCAGCCCCATTGAGGTGGAACCACCAGAAATAACCCAAATAGGCTGGTTGTAAGGATACAGGGATTGATACAATGTGGGCTGATGTAGTCCAAACCAAGTAACAAGGCCAGTAGAGCTTGTAGAGCTCTTTTGGGGCGGAAAATTTGCCTTTTGGCTTGTTTTATCATGGGCTCACAAGAGGCCAATCTCTTTTACTTAAGGAGCTCTTCTACCTGCTGTTTTCCATCCATTCATTCATCATTCCAATCAAATTCATCCAAGATATTGCCCCATTGTGAGAGCCCCATTAGAAAATTTTGACACCCAGTGTCCAGCATTTCTTTTGCTTTAAATACTGCTCATTTTCCTAAGCTAATTGCTGGCCATAGTTCTAACAAGCTCTGCCTTGGTCCTCTTCAATTGGAACACTTCATCCCTCTTGCTGTTTGTTGAGTCATTGAACCATCAGTTTTCACTTTTCAGTTTGATTGCAATCTTGAATTTTATCTCTTGCATTCAGCCTCTCCAATCTGCAATCACAATCATCTAAGATTGCCCTATAGTACATGAGCTGGTCATGTACCACAACTTCTGCAGGGGAAACAAAATTGGTAGTGGTATGTCAAGCTTAGATTTTGTGGATCCTACAGGAAACTATTCTGGATACAGTGAAGATCTTGATTTAAAATGTGGGAATCAAGGGTCCAGCTGGAAACTGCAATGGATAATTACTGGAAGAGTACCCAGGGATCCAAAATTTAGTGTGGGAATATTCTCAGTGACTGAAACAGATAATTTTCAAGATAGAGGAGGCAGGTTTGATGGTCTTGGGTAAGAATTTTTCCCTAAGTTTCCCTGCACTAGAAAAATGTGACACAAGGTTTTGAAAGGGGTGGGACATTATAGGTTCTAAATTCAACACATTTCTCCAGTGGTCACTTCCATGCAACACATCTCATGTTTCTCAGTTATTTTGCCTATGCAGATTTGTGCAAATTATTAACAAGAGTTTTTCAGAGATAGGTATTGTTTTGTGGAAGCTAACCAGGAAGGGGGGAGAATGGGTGTGGGTGGGGAAATTAAAACCATTTTTTTAAAAACAATAAATACATTTTGTGTTTAATCATCTTACTAAAGGGACTGAACTATTTGCCAGGGGAGATTGAACTTTTGGTGGACTCAAGCAAGCGTGGGGCAGGGGGAACTTTGACCCAAGAGGGAAACAAAAAATACAGAGCAGTATTCTAAAAATTAATTAAATTATTGGACTTTTTGTTTTTTTTTACTCAAACAAAAAACTTAAGTTTTCCAGGGTGACAAAAGTAGTGAAGCAAATTCAGCATGTTTTATAAGGGTTGCCTCCCAAGTTGCTGGTGGATGCAGAACCTTTGGTGCAAATGATGAATTCTCCTAGCCTTCAAAATGCTCCGAGGACTTGATGAGTGGGATAAATCCATTTTTTCTGCTTTAAAATGAGGCATGTTTGAGGAAAAGCTTTTACAATTCCAAAGGTGTTGTCACAGTACCTGCAGATTCTATGGAGGGTTTTAAGTGGGGATTGGTATCTTGAGAAGCTTTGCATAATGACTTGCATGGAAAGAGTGAGAGGAAATGGCTCACCACTCCAGAGGTTTGGGTATTTCCAAGCCCCAGAGGATTATTTGTGGAAATTCACGCTCCCAAGCAGAATAATGGATTTTTTTATAGGGTGGTTCAAAAAAAATGTGTCTCCTTTTTTGTACAATAATTTTAAGTTGTGGAAACAAGCTTCCCCAGTCCCACTCATTGTTGCTAAAAGGTGTGAGTTTAAGGAGAGGTTCTTTCAGAGTTTAAACAACAACCTGGGACATTGGGGAAAGGTTGAAACAACAAGTAGGGTGTGGTTTGATTTCTTGTTTCCAGGGATTACCCAGATGGTTTGAGATTGATTTCAGAGTTACAAGGAGAGATTCAGGCTTCTGCAGTAAGTGTTTATTAAAAACAGAGAGGATGTTCTGTTTGGGTGGTTTTCCTTGGATGTGTCCATGTGAGGGTTGGTAAATACACCTACTCACTTGTGGAACGGGATAATGTTTTGGGGTGGGTGAAGGAAAGGCCATTGGTGATGCTTCCAGCAGAGGAGATCTAGCATTTCCAAGAGAAGGATCAGATTGAATGGTTTGGGTATTTTTGATTGGTTACAGAAGACAGGAGGAGCAGAGATTTTTTGAAATCCAAAATGTTTTGTCAAGGATTTTGATTTCATGTTATGAAGAGTGATGGAGTAATACCCAGAAGGAGTAGAGGAAATGAAACGGTGAAATAAGCTCAATAAGGATGCTATTGTAAAGCCTTGTTCAACATTTGTAGTGAGTATTGTAAGAAGTTTCAGTGGTTTCTTCCGGTGGTCTTACTTTTGATTTGGACTTTGGGGTGAAACATGGTAACCTTTTTTGGCTTACCAGCTTCCTTACAGTTTGTATGCAGTTCCTCTAGTTGAAATTGATATGCTAAATTCCTTTCACGCTTCAAGTTTAAGGGTTATTGTCTTCATCACTTTGACATATCCTTTCCTCAGTCCATAAGTGTGACACAAATAAATCACAACATCAATGGTGCCTTCTGCTTACCACCTCTGTCTTGCATTAAAACCTTCCAATCTTGGCGACTGACTCAGTATATACTTTCAAATCTTGCAGTGAACTCTATACAAGTCAACCATCCATTCAAGCTTTTTTCTTCTACCCTGGGTGTCATCAGCCCTCAGACTTCTATTCTTTGTCACACACTTGCACTAGTATGCACCCATTACTAGATAGCCATATCAAATGTATAGTTTGCAAATAGACTAGTCCCTTACCCTGCATAAACTACACCTTTGCATTTTAATTTGCGTTCAAATTTCATTCCCTCCTGTCTCATCCATTACACCCATTTTACGCTCAGATTCTATTGTCTTGCACCTACGCTAAAACCTTGGAAACAACTGTACTGTTATTTAATTTCCCATTCTGTTCATTTCATTCATTGCCTCATTGCCTCTGGCCATCCATCTGGTTGTATCTACTCACCTTTGGATTACCTTATAAAGGCTGTGTTTCCTGACTGAAGATTGCCTCCTCAGTTATTTAATTTCATAGGTTTTTGCATTTGATCAATCCATTCATAACATTGGGCTTGGATTTAGTTTCCTTCCATTGGAACACCTCCCTTCCCTGGCTGTATGTTGAGTCCCCAAATCATAAGTTTTCACTTTGCAGTTAGCCTGTTTACCTTGCATTATTCCTTGCTCTCAGCCTCTTCCTTATGCTCACAATCATCTGAAATTTCCCTATAGTACGTGGGGTGATTGTTTGATACTTCCTTTTCCATTTAAAGGTGCAAGGTGAGGAGGTTGGCAAACTTGGTTGGAGCATGCACCAGCCAGGTGTTTCAGAGTGAAGATTCCTTTTTAATGAAACACCATTGGTTGAAGGAGGCTTTGGAAAATTCAATATTTTACTTGCACAAGAGATTAACAGATTGGTTAAACAACCTGTTTGAGAAGGGGAACCTGGTTCTCCAATACCATCAAATTCTGGAGATTTAGTTGGGTAAGCTATTTGCAGATTGTTGGAACAGGCCCTACTGGGTAGTTAATCAGTTTCTGGTTTTGATTTATCAGTTGAAGGAATTAAACAGTAAGGATGTTTAATTTAAGTCAGAAGTAGCTCATTTCAAGATAATCTGTGCCCAGGGTTCAACAGAGTTTGAAAAGATTGAGGAGGCAGGGGATGCAGGGGGTTTCACAGAAGGGGAGGTGAAGGATTTTGGGCTCCCAGGTATTTTCCCAACAATGCAGAATTGGTTGAAGGGGATTCAGATAGTGGTTTTGAGATAGAAAAACCCATGGTGTCTGCCATTAGTCCAAGATTGATTTTTGGGGAAATTTTGGGGAAAAAATTTAAGGTTGGGAGGATGAGTGTTGCGGAGGATAGCATGCAGAGAATAGTTGTTTTTCTTTGGACTGTGTAATTTTTCATTCTTTTCTTTTAATTGTTTGGGTGTGTGGCTGGGCTGTAGCTGGGTGAGGGGTTTACAAGGCTCTAATTATGAACTTCTCTGGGAATCCATGATTCTTTTGTTTTTTTAGGAAATTTGACAACTCAAAAGAGTAGGAATATTTTTTCAAAAAAATAAATAAATGAATAAAAATGAAAAAAATAAAACTAAAGAATAGGCCATTGGATTTTTCAAGCCCCTGTGCCTTGATTTATTTGGTTGAAACCTTGCTGCCACGTCCCCCAACATCCCCAGCCCACAGGGTAATCCTTGATTTCAGATGGTTTTTGGGAGTGGTAAATATATATATATATATATATATCAGGGCTAAAAAGGCATCTCAAACCCCTGTAAAAATAAGACAATAAATTTTGGTCATTTTAAAGGCCTACAAAATTGCACTGAAAAATTTCCAAAATCAAAAACGCTTTGAATCTCAAATTTTTCCACATTCTTAATTTATTTTTGGTTCATGTTAAATTCAAGGACCATTGAGCTGTGGAAAAAACTCAAGATGAGCCATGTGGCACACCACACGACCACATTCAAGCCGTTTCCAGGTCCCCATGGCTCAAAGAACCACACGGCCCGCACACCACAGTCTGGGCTTGTGTGGGATGCCGCATGACTAAATTCCAGCTGTGTAGAACTCCACATGGCTTGAATGTAGTCTTGTGGAATCCCAAAGGCCACTGGACTGTGGTGAGCCAAAAAAAAAGGAATGAAAGGGTACTAAAAAAACCCATAACAACCTTGATTACAACAATTACTAAGGGAAAAAAAAGCTTATTTGCAAAATTTGACTTGTCCTCATGGAGCCTAGCTGCCTTTTGGAAACATTGAGGGAAGAAAAATAAAACCAACTAACCCACTTGGAATATGAACTAGTAGAAAATTGTGATAAAAAATCTCACAGGTACCAATTATTCAAAAACCAGTCAATATTCCATTTGAACTTGATTAATCCGGCCAAATTCCTTTGTCTTTCACAACAACCAAGTTCAAAGAAAAATTAGATTGCAACCCTTTGACCAGGAAGGAAACCAAGTGCATCACAGATTGCACAAAATCCACCATAGTAGCCGTACTTGAAGGGCTATTCAACATCAAAATGCAAAGCTTATTTTTTTATTTTTTATTTTTAAACAGACTGTGGTGAAGAAGAGTGGCTCAGGCCTGACCAACCTGTTTTCTCTGTAGTTTCTGGTCTGTAGTAGTTTTGTTTGGTGTTGAAGGGGACAAAGTGTATGACAGGTAGCGGTGGTTTGTAGGGAAGAAAGAACAAGATGACTTGGGAAGAATGGAGAAAATATGATTCATTACTTCATTGCCTGTAATTTTCAAGGTTCCAAAATTCCACCAAAGGTATTGCAGCTTTCAACCAACTATCCTGTCATAAGTTGAAGAAGAAATTCCACCCTGATACAATCTACTGGGTAGTTGGCCAGATACATCACTATTGTTTCAGACAAAAACCCAATAAGTAGGACGTCTGAGGATGACTTCTTGGCTCACAAGCCAGGGGTACTTATTTTTTTTGTTTTTCCATCTTGCTTTTCAAGCTCTTCACGGAGAATTGAGGCAGGAAGGCTAAATAGATAACTGGAATGGTTTATAGTTTACTGTGATGGTATTTGTACTACAAATGAACAATATCAGCCAATTTTGATGTTGAGTGAGCAAAAAAAATCTGCAAAGCAGTAGAGGCCTAAAACCACTCTGATCACTTTCTCAAAGGCTTGGATCAAATTGTTTTTAGATTTTGAAAGTCTTCCAGACCAACACTCAGTCAAACTGCCACACGGAAAGGAATCAGTGCGTCAGGAAATGCACCAAATGGTCTCCTTTTTTTCATTGAGGGATGAATTTGCCTACCAATTTGTGGGTAAGAAGTAGAATCAGTCTGGAGCTGATGCAGGATAAGTGATTCTACTCCACCCAAATATGTTGCAGGCTGTTTATGGCAAGTGTGATCCAGGGGGTTCCCAAAGTTCTTGCACAACTTCTGGGGGGTTGCACACCCCCAAAAACGGCCAATTCAAGCCATGTACGGGGGTACACGGCTCAAAATTGCTGTTTCAGGGGGGTAAATGGCTCCTATACAACCCCCCGGGGGTTGCACATGTTTGGAATGGCCCTTTGTAGTCGTCTATGGGCCCCCACAGCTCAAATGGGCCGTTCAGGGCCCTAAAGAACTACCACACAGTTGGAGCCTTGAATTTATTATCACCCTTTATTTTTTATTATTATTTTGCAGATTCTGAAGGGAAAGAAAGTTTCCAAATATTTAAGGAAATTCAATTATAATTTTTTAGAATTTTATTACTTCATTTTCCCGCCAGAAAATGGGATTAACCTCAAAAGTAAGACATTCTTTTCATTTTATCCCCTAATCTTTCCATAGAATTTTCAAAATTTTGAGCTTGCAGTCATTTATTGGGAATTGAAAATGGAACTTAGAAATTATTGCAGCATATTTAGCATCAATTATTTACCTAAAAATAATTGATTCATGTACAACAATAATTGGAGGTGTCTGTTTTGGGGTGCATTTTGGAGCCATTTTTTATACTTTTTTGATTCCTGTTATGGACAACCTGAGTTTATAGTTAATAAACTTCAAATGAAAAAAAGTTGTATTTTTTTAATATTTTTTGGAGCTTGTTTTAGCCCTCAAATGACTCAACTCAAAATACCATGTTAAGACCCTTTTTTGGGGTAGGCCCGCATTCCTGGGCTCTTCTAGTATGTTTTATTTTATTGAAGAAAAAGTAATTCTAACATTGATTTCTGAAGTTTTTTCTTTTATTTTGGAATTATTCATAGTTTTCTGAAAATTAATCATACCAACAATCTCAATCATCCAATGAATCAACTTCCCAATTAACCAACATAAATTATTTTCAGAATGAGCTATTTGAAGAATTCCTGAAATTGCACCCAGGTGAAAAAAAATTTTACCTTGGAGAAATGATGAAACTGTTGAAATTGAAGTATCAAATGAGTACAATTAAAGAACCCTTATAAAAGTCAGAAAGGAAAATTTGTGGAAGACCCAAAGGGGCCCCCAATAAAAGCGGAAGAATTTCTCAGAATTCCTAAAATAGGGATCCATCTGGGTTTGAATATGTTTAAGGACCTAAGATCAGCTTAGGACCAAGGAAGCACACAGTTGGTAAAGCCATGGTTAGTTTTTTCTTTTCCTGGTTTTTTTCTTTCTTTATTTTCGATAGATTTTAACAGACTTTGGTTGGAAATTGATTTTCTCTAATTTCATACTCTGAGGAAAAGGGAAAGAAAGGAAGAGAATGAAAAGTACAAACCAAAAAAGAAACAGGAATCAGAGGAAGAGATGTTTTTTTCCCCCTCTTTTGTAATTAGGCTAACATTTCATTCTGAACAGTATGAATTTATAAAAGAAGATTAATTGAGTGGGAAATAAATAACAGATCTTGAATAATTGGATATAATCAAGAAAGTTAGTGATTTATTTTCAAGGGGGGATCAGTCTATTTTTTATAGTTTCCATTAATTGTCATATTTTTTCTTGTCAATCAGAGGTCAGGAACCATAATCAATAATCCAATTTTCTTCCATAACTTTATTTCTGGGACTTTGAAGAGGATCAAGGGAAGAAAACAACAAGATGAAGATTCAGATGCTTATAGGCCTCCAGGTAATCCTATTTTTTCTCCAACAGATATAGCCTCTGAAAATGAAAAGGTGAATACATTTATTAAATAATCTTGCTTTATGGTTCATTTATTAAACTTTACTGGTTTCTTGGAATGATATTCAGGGTCACAACATTGTATTTTTCATCTTCTGATAGGTTTAAAGTGGTGAATATTGATAAAGTAAGTATGAATTATTTTTTGATTTCATCTTAAATAATACTTATCTTTTTTTCCTTAGTATACATACAAAAATCCTGTTTTTCCCAAGACAGCCATACCAGAAATCTCCCATGTTCAAGATATTTGATGGGTTATGGGAACTGTGGGTTTAGATCAGTAGCAGTTAATTTGGGCTGTAAATCTGAAGATCAGAGTTCAATACGTCAGGAAATGATCAATGAAATGGAATCAAACTCTCTCTTCAAGGATGAAAATTTCATTGATAAATCCTGGATGAAGATTTTGATAAAGGAAGAAAAAGTTTCAACCACACTTCTGGAACTGCCCCTCAAAGCCACTGGATGAAATTCCCTTGCCATGGTTTCCTGCTGGCAGATACATTCAAAAGGCCACTGGTACTTTTATCTAGTTTGATTACAACAGGTTATTGGCCTCTTAATTCCCCTCCAACTGCCAATGCTCAAAAATCTCCCATATGTTTGATTATCTTGGAAGACTTTCAACACATAGTTTCTTTCCACTATAATTCTAAACTGTGGACAGATACCAAATTAGATCCCCTTTGGAAGGCTTTTGCTAGCAATGAATGACCAAAATGGGAAGATTTGATTTATAATAACTTGGAACTTGGTTTGAATATTTTTTTTTCTCCTGAAAATTCTACACATCCAAGACATAAGTAAACACAAATTGATCTTGATTGAATTATTATTTTTGGTAGATTATTCATAATTTTTTTCATAATTTTTTTCTATTGATTATTGACTCATTGATTTAGTGAAAAAAAAGCACTTTTTTATTTTCAATTATGAATTTGTTGGCAAGGAGAAAGGTAAAAAAAATGCTCACATGAAGTTTTTGTGCCCTTTTTAACACCCATTAAAAAGACTGCCTGCTCAAAATTTTGAAAATTCTTTGGAAAGATAATGGGGGAAAAAATGAAAAGAATGTCTAATTTTTGATGTTCATCCCATTTTCTGGTGTAAAATTAAGTAATAAAATTGTAAGAAAATTATAATTTAATTAGGGAATATAAAAGTTAGAAAAAACACCATTAGAAAACCACCATTTTAAATGGCAGGTTTCCAAAATACACATACCCCTAACTGGTGTATTTCAAAATGGCTGGTTTCAAACATCAAACCCGCCATTTCATCCATCCACCATCCATGGCATGCAAAACACCCATCCACACCTCCAACTCATCAAATCCATAAGCATGAAACACATCTCATCTTGATAACTTCAAATCTCCATTGCTTCACATCTCCATCACTTCACATCTCCATCACTTCAAATCTACATTGCTTCACATCTCCATTGATTGAAATCTCCGTCAATTCACATCTCCATTGCTTCACATGTCCATCAATTCACATTTCCATCACTTCAAATCTCCATTTCTTCACATCTCCTTTGCTTCACATCTCCATTGCTTCACACAAATCCCATCATCATCCCATCAAAATATTTCTCAACATGTCCAATTAAAATTCCTGGAAGCAAGTTGAAAATGCAAAAAAACCTGACTGAAATTTTTTTATTATTTGAATTGGATTCAGAATCCAATTTGGAATCAACTTGGTTAACTTTGAATTCACTGCTGGAAAAGCAATACATGGTTCCACAAAGAAACTCTTTACAAACCCATGTATGAAATGCAAAAGCTTCACCTTCTGCCAGACTTAAGTTTCCAGCAACTGTTCCAAACTTTATTGCCTTCTTTCATGAAACTTTTGGAGATGATTGAAGGCCACCACATCTTCCAGAACAATTCCTCAAATCCTCAACGCAATCCAGCTATCCAACTGGCTGTTTCTCGTTGTAGATTGGGATCAAATGGAAATGGAGCAGCAATTCATTTATTAGAAAATCTATTCTTGGTCAGTTATTGGTCCATTGAATTATACACCAAAAGAGTCATGATAGCTATCCTATCTCTCCTTTGCTCTGTCATTTGTTGGCCAACCAAAGAAGACCTCAAGGAGATATCTCAAGTTATGTAGACTGAAGGATTTTCTGGTTGCATTGGTTTTGTTGATAGAACCACTATCCCCTTGAGTCAAAAACCCAAGCTAGATTGCTACCATTATTTTGATCAGAAAAAAAAGGCAATTGAAACATTTCCTTTCCAAAGCCTTTGATAATAAACTGACCAAATTTGTTTTATGGGTTTTTATAGATAGTCTGTAGCACCACAACTTGTTTGTGATAACAACAAGAAGTTCACATCCCTCCATGCTGGCCTTCTGGGTTCTTGTCATGGTTCATATGTTTTCAATTGGATGCGGATTTCCCAAAAACCAGATAACTACTTTTACCACGATCAATACCTTCTGGCCAATTCAGCTAATTCTAGTGGGAAATATGTGGTTCCTGCATACTGCAATGTTTCAACCAATGATCAAGCCAAAACTGATTTCAACTATCATGTTGTCCAATCAAAAGTTTGGATTGAGCATGCCATAGAAATTGTGGAAGGAAGATGGGCCAGCTTACAGGAGATTCAAAAAAAGCTCCAATCTTCCAAAGAAATAAAGTTACTCATCAACTGGATTATCAGTTGTGTAATCATTAACAATCTTCTTGCCAACATCAAAGATGAATGGGAAAAAATATTTCAAGAAGATATTCCTGATCCTCCTCAAGTCATCCCAGCCTCATCTTCTACCTATTCTGCCCCTCCCTTTGCTAACTTTGATGAGTAGCATTGGGTTTTTATATAGGTAAAAAATAAAATCACAGAATTTTTTTGGTTTTGGTTGTTTAACCAAAAATCACTCCTTTTTTTTTTTTTTCTTTGGTGGACTTAGAAAAACACAAAAACTTCAAAACCACCTCACCCCACCAAACCACTGGTCCACATTCACCGGAAAACTTCCTCCTCCTCACCCACAACCACCTCCTCACCCATCACCACCACCACCCCATCACCTCCACCTCACCATCACCTCCACCTTAACCACCAGTCCACCTTCACCGGTACACTTCCTCCTCCTCAAAACCAACCACCACCTCACCCATCACCACCACCTCCCCATCACCACCACCTCCCCATCACCTCCACCTCACCAACCACCTCCACCTCACCTCACCTCACTCACTGCCTCCCCTCCTCCTAACCCTGGTAAGCCCCCTCCCCCCTCTTCCTCTTCCTACCCCTCACCGGTTGCTGATCCTTTGATCATTCAACCTTTAGGTCCCCCCTGGATCCCCATCAAGGCGAGCCCTTCCTTCCCCTCTCCCTGCCACTGATCAATTGGCAAGCAATTGTTGCTTGCCGGTCAATTGATTGGTTGACCACTAAGCAATTAATTGGTTGACCGGAACAAATCAATCTTGCCCGTTAATCAATCAATTGACTGACCAACCGGTGATGTGCCCCCCCTTCAGCTCCTCCTTCTCCTCCTCCCATTTCTTGAGGAGTTGACTGAATTTTTCTTTTTTGGTAGGAAATTACCCGTAACTTTCTTCTTATTTTCTATGTTGGTTGATAATCTAAGTGGTTTATACCAGACTGATGATTTTTTTTTTGGTAGGAGAATTGCTGGTATTGTTTTTGTTGTTTTCTATGTTTGTTGATCATCTAAGTGGTTTATACCGGACTAATGACCGTTTTTTTTTGCTTTTTTTTTTATTCAATGCAATGAAATTGGAAATTCCACTGCTTTGACCACCCTTTCTTGACGTCCCATTCTTCACCCACCAAACTCAAAATGATACAAGTAATGGATTTCCATCTTGATCCTCACCCCAATCAAAGTATAGGGTTGGGAGGGAAAAAGATGGAAGGAGATAGTTTGAAAAACATACAGATAAGTGGGGAAAAAAAAGGCTTGCCAGAGAAAGAAGGCTCAAATGCAGGATTTGGAAATTGCATTGGAAGTGACTGAGGAAAAAATAAATGAAAAGGTTGTTTGGTCTTCACGCAAACTACGTGCCTAGAACCTTTATCCACCCATTGTCAAGAAAAGTCAAAAAACCACCCCTGAAGAGTTGGAACAGGCCAAACAGAAGATCAAACCATTCCATTTCTTCAGCTCTGGAAAATTATATGTTCAAGATTGATTGGATCATGAGGCTATGGTTGCCATCATCCAATTTATCCCTTTGAATGAACTCTCTGAGAAAGAGAAGAAGAACATCAACTCAGTAACAACATTTATTCACAAATCCAAAACAATTGTCAACACTGTTGGTCCCTCAAGATTTTGGGGTGGGAAAATGTTGTCAATTGGATGGCAAAAAATGATGGACCCTTCTGAGCTATTTGGATGATATTTGAAGAAAGATTCTGTCAAATCCTCCCCTAAAAAGTATTAGTTTTTGAACCTTAGGTCTGATAAGGTTCCTCAAATATTGGGCCAAATGTTTCCAAAATTAGCCAAACTTGCGTTTGATTCCAACCGTGAATCTATCATGGACAACAACATCCCTTCCTTCTCCTCATTGGAATTTGGATCTGGACTTACTGCTTTTAACTGCTCACCTCACATTACCTTCACCTCAGACTCCTTCTACAACTCAACCCATATTGAACAAGGTGATGTCTCTGACTATTCCTTTTACTTTTTTTCCCAACCAATAAATCAAGTGGACAAATTATTGACAACAAGGATGAATATCAAGTATCCAACCACCATATTGTGTTCCCGGAATTGGGTTTTTGGATTGATTTCAAAAAAAAGGGAATTGTGAAAATGGTTTGGGCAGCAAACAAGTAAAAAAACTGTACTTGTCCTGCACTGGATACTGGCACCCATACTAGGATGGCCATGTCCATGCAAATAAATAGAACAACTCAAAAAAATAAAAAGGACTTGGCCAGTGGAAAAATGGATCTTAGGAAAAAAATATAAATAAAAATAAAAAAGATTTTTTCATTGGTGGTGTTAAAAATACTCTCAAACGTTCTTGCAATCAAAAATAATTTTTTATTTTTATTTTTAAAATCTTTATGAAAGTAAATAAATTTAAAAAACAAGCAATTGAGCAATTTCCTTCATTTCTTCCAAAGTTCTACTGCTACAAATACATTCCCTTGCTACCAATTACCTATCTTTTTTTTCTGTGGCCAGCCTTTCCCTCTCCTTTTCAAGTTGGTTGTGCTCTCAATAATTCTCCTTTTCCTCTTTTTGAAACTCCAGCTTGGCCTGTTTGATTTACCACTCAGCATCGAACTTGTGTTGATGAGCCAAACTCTCATCTTTCCACTTTTGACAATCCCAATTCTTATTTTCAAATTTAAGTTTTTTGGATTCTATTTGTGATTTCACTGTTTTTTGGAGGGGAATAGGAATGAGCTTGATTTTCAAAGCAAGTAAAATCAATCAATGAACTAAATTCAATCTTGCTTGTCCATGATATCCTCAAAGCAAGAAAAATTTGAAGTGTTTCTCCGCTTTTGACGGCTATCAGGGTAGAGGTTGATAGAATTTGAGGCTTTTTGCTTTCCCTTTGCAGAGGAGTTTTGTGTGGGAACATCATTTCTCTCATTTGAAGGGGATGTGGGAGGCCCAATTGGCTTCTGTATTTGGCCATTCAGGAACGGATGAGCCTGTTTTTTTAAAATCTAAATCAGTCAGGATTAACCAGAGGGGATGTTTGCTTTGATTGAGTGGAATTTCAGGGGGAGTGTTACTGAGGGTCCATTTAAAAAGAGTAAGTGGGATGAAGTGATGAAGCAGTAAAGCAATGAAAGTTAGGATGTGATGAAAGGGGGGATGAAATGATGAAGCAATGAATCAATGAGAGGATGGAGGTGATGAAAGAAATAAAGTGATGACAGTGATAAAGGAAGGTGAGAGTGATGAAGTGATGAAGCGCAATGAAATAATGAGAGTGATCAAGTGATGAGGATAGCCATAAAGCAATGAGAGTGATCAAGTGATGAGGATAGCAATGAAGCAATGAGAGTGATCAAGTGATGAGGATAGCAATGAAGCAATGAGAGTGATGAAGTTTTGCAATAAGTTAAGAGGATGAAACCAGGGGTGATGATGTGGAATGAAGCATGGGTGAGCTGTTGAAGGCCTTTATATACTTTATTTGAAAAAACCCATGAATTTTCAGGTAACTTTGACACTTCTGATAAGAAATAAGTGGGTTTTTTTTGTTTTTTAATGGCCATTTCAAAGTGGCGGATTTGGGTTGAAACCCGTGATTAAAAAATTGCGGGTTTGCTGAACTTTGATAGGCCCTATTGTCTGGCATATGTGGAAACTTTCTGTCCCTCCAGAATTTTCATAATAATACTAAAAATTAAGTTAAAAATGTGAACCAATTAGAGGCATAAAGCATTTTTTTTGTTCCAAATTTTTGAGTGCAATTTTGAAGGCCCTTAAAATGGACAAAATTTCTCGTCTTATTTTTACAGAGTTTGGAGATGCCTGTGTAGCCACTGAAATTTTTTTTCTTGTTTTTGGCCACCCTTGAAAACCACATAAGCCAGGAATTTTGAGGGACATTGCGGTGATGTTTCAACCATGCCCAATGAAGGCATGGGGGCGTACAAAATCCAATGCCTTAAAAAGTAAAAATAAAGACAAAAATAAAAATAAAAATAAAAATAAAAATAACAATTAAAATAAAAATAAAAATGAAAATAAAAATAAAAATAAAAATAAAAATAAAAAAAAAATAAAAAAAAAATAAAAATAAAAATAAAAAAAAAATGAAAAAAATGAAAATAAAAATAAAAATAAAAATAAAAATAAAAATAAAAATAAAAATAAAAAATAAAGATAGAAATAAAAATAAAAGGTCAATGTTAAATTTGTAATCTCTGGGGTGCAAACAGGCGTGGATTGCCGTCCACAACCCATATGGGTTGCAAACAGCAATTTGCTGCTCAACAAGGAGCACTCAAAGTTGCTGCAAACTAGTTCGTCCCCAATTGCAGCCTTTCCAATTTGCAATTGGGGATTCACAACCCCCCAGGCATTGTGTGTGTTTTCCTGCCCCAAATGGGCCATTTGAGGGGGTATCTGGAGTACCTAGGCACCCCTGGGCCACATTTGAGTGCTTTCAACCCAAATTTGGGGATGTGGAATACTATGTGGGACTATGATTGGATGATAAAAATCAACTTCAAACTTTGGGATCAAACACTCTTTCTATTGGCACTGCATACACACACAACACACTCCCATTGCATAAATTCATTTTTACCAACTCAAAAGTGAGCAAAACTTTGACGTTTTAGGATTGAAAATTGAATTGAATAATAAATTGCCATTGAATTTTGTTTTTTTATGGGAACAGTGGCAAGCCAAAGCCCTCCATGTTTAATCATGGCTATGTTAAAGTACTTAATTAAAAGTTTTTTTACCAAAGCATTGTTGAAATTTAGGGATTTGAGCAGGGATTTGGAAAAGAAAACATTGGAAGCCCCAATGGTATCCTCATCTAGGGTTACAATTGAGGAAAAAGATGTTTCTTCACAACTTAGATTGACTAAAGGTGGTGGGTCACATTTAATATGTCATTTGAATGAGAAGGATTTGGCTTGATCAATACACTAAGGTAACCATGTTGGGTAAAAGTATGAAACTAAGGGGTGCCAGACCTGCTTGACCCTCCTCCTGTGAGAGACTTTGCTGCTAGCAAACACCAGGGGAAAATGGAGGCATATTCTAGCATTTGCCACCCTGTAAAAATGATTCAACTTGGTTAAAACTGGGTTGTAACTCTGTCCTAATTCAGGCAATCTATTCAAATAAATCCAAAATACACACAAAAAAAGTTCTTTTGAAATAATCTTAAACCACTTTGCAAAAAAGAGCAATTCATGCTTGAGAAGAGGTTTGAATTTAACTCAAGTTTTCTTTAAAATTGCGGATATATTTTGGTGACATCTGTTCAAAAAATCAGTTTGGATAGGTTATACCAATATTCTCAAATTTTTTCATTCTTGGAAATTCATTATAACATTTGAAGTACTTTCCCAAAAATATTCAAAGTTAAATAAATAAATCAATCTTGGGAGAATTTGACTGCTGTTACTCTGGAATTTGAAATTTGGAAAACAAACCCAGTCAAGCTGTTTCCTTTCTCATTTCAAAAAAAAATTCTATCCTTTTTTCAAACATGTTCTTTGAACTAACTGAAAGGTTGAAGTTAGACTATAACACCAAAGAGAGATGAATGGGAAATGTTGAGGCTACAGAGAGCCAAAGCGGATGAGGTAATGCTTGTGAATTCAAGTGGAACTGATCAGATGAGGAGGAAGGGAAACTCTGGTTTTGATAACTGGTAATCAGATGGTTTTCATTCATGGTTCCAAGGAAGGACCAGTATTTAAGGACAACTAGAGAACCACAAAAGGGCCTAAGGCAGAGGGGTTAAAGAAAACTAGAGAGCCCCCAGAGGGGGACCAACACAGGAAAAATAGGATAATGAAAATAGTAACATAAACATAAAGCTGACTAAATTAGTCAGTTGAAAAATATGAACAGAAAAAAATACAACACTAACATACTCACAGAGATGGGCCAGTATATTCAGCAAAACTTTGATAGAAAGTCCAGCATTGCAAAATTATTTACTCAATGCTTTAAGCTTTGAAAAATTTTCTCAAAGCTTATTTTTCCCAACAAAAAATGATATTGAGAGTGTAATTAGCTATTTTATTCATAGTAAAAGAATATTCCACAACCTTTATTAAATTTTCAGGGCCTTTTTACCCATGTTTTTGGTTGATAGTGAATGAAAAAACCCCTCTTTTTTCTGATTTTCCGTCATTTTCAGGACTGTAAAGATTGAATTTCAGAAAAACAAGCAAAGAAGTTGATTATTCAACTAAAAAATAAACACATTTTTGTAGCTAAATTTCTTCAAGAAACACAATTTTTTCAAATTAAAAAAAAATAATTTTTTTTTTGGTTACTCTTGTTGGTTTCTTATGCAAACCTGAATCATCAGCCTCATAAAACCCAAAACAGGATTTGAGTAAAATAATCAGTGAGTCAGTAAGATAAAAAAAATCTATCATGTCTTTCCAATTTTTTTCCCCTTTTCAATAATCCAGTTGGTTGATACCATTGTAGAGAATCAATTTATTAGGATTTTTGAAAGCTTTTATTATGTAACTGCCCTCCTGATTTCCCCGCAGATTTCTTTGTTTTATAAATCTTCATGATGGGGTGTAATCTGGTTTTTTTTTTTCTTTACTCCACAGCATCTATTATGTACCAAATAAATTTTAAAATATCTTTCAAAGGGTGTTTCCCAGAATACAGTATTGCTAAATTTTTCAAATAGCATTCTTAACCATTCAATTATTCAAACTTTCTGGCGGCTACCCTTCAAAAAACCCTACTCAATTTATTTCCAAATGATGAATTTTCTATAATTTTTATTCGGGTGAAATTTGGTTGGTTTAGTATGCACCCATCAATTTTTTTGTAATTTTTCTCAAAGTTTTTACAGATAGGTATAATTCAGAAAAAAAAAATGCAGTTTTTCTCTTGGAAAAGACAGGACACAGATTTAAGGTATTTAACATTTTGGCAATTGAGTTTCAGCCCCTTCCAGATATAATTACTACCCAGTGTTGATGGAGTTATCCATGTTGAAAATATGGGATTGGGTATTTGATTTTCTGTTTAAAGGATGCCCAATATGAATTAATTCCACAAAACTATCCGAATCGGGACACTCTATGGATTTATGATTGAAAAAAAGGCATGCATATACACAGTGTCCTTGTGCAAGGCTGCAAAACCTTCTTCAAAATTGGATTTAATTTTTGTTTTCTGAAAATAAATTATACTCCAGTTCAATCAAAATTAATCTGGAGGAATGTTGCAGTCATAAAACCAAAAAATATCCCAAAAATTTTGTATTAAAAAGTCTCCTATCTAAACAAATTTTGGGATATGGTATTCTAAATGCATTCAATTTGTTTTAAAAACTTAACCATTAATTGGTGTTTTGTTTTTTCATGTTAAATTTGTTGTTGATCTGGTTTAGGTAATTCAATCAAAAAATGATGTTCCAAAGATCTCCCCCATTTTCAGTCAGAATTAATGTTAACTAAGATTTTTCCTGTCCAACAAAAACTCCAAATAAATCGAATTGCTGATGATAAATCCACAACTACCAGTCGTGTGGGGCCCTACACGGCACAATGGATGCGTTGGGGACATACATGCATTCAAAGGGGATGTGCGGGCCAAAATACCCACCTACGCGTGTTTGCAGTGTTGCTTCAAACAGCCGCAACCCCTGGGATGTTTTATACCCCCCATACACGGCATTCTTGAGTCTTTTACCCACGTAAAATGCGGTTTGGAGGCGTGTTTGGGGGTAAACCGCCCCCTGGGGGTCATGCCAAAAGTTTTTGGACCCCCTGGACCACATTTGGGTTCCATCAACCCAAATTTGGGATCAACAAATACTATGTGGGACAGTTTGACCACACCTAGTGATCCCCAAGGGACAAGAAAGTGAATCCAAATTGAAATAAAGTGAAATTAAAGTTTAAATAAAGTGACACCAAAGTGAAACTGAAAACAAACATTCCACTAAACCTGAGCTTTCTCAACTCAAAAGTGAGCAAAATTGGTAGTTGTTCAATTGAAAGTTGGATTGAATCCCAAAATACTGTTGGATTTTTTGGCATTATGGGAACAGTGGCAAGCCCTCCTTTTTGTGAAATGGCTGTGTTGAAGGACTGCATTGATAGTTCCATGAAAAAAGCTGCAGAAAAGAAGAATTTGGGTAATGAAGCATTGGAAGGCCCCATTGCATCCTCATCTAGGGTGAAAATTGAGGAACAAAATGTTTCACAAATGGACATGACCTCTGGTGGTGAGCAAAATTTTATGTTACTCTGGTATTTGCCTTATTTAATTTGATTGAAACTGAGGGAGTGCATAAAATCAATATAACTATGTAACTATGACAGATCCACTTCCACCACCTCCTGGGAGAGCGTTTACTACTAGGGAAGAGGCAAAGAACTATTGTCAAACATTGGAAATGAAGAATGGTTACGCTTCAACAGTTTTGACCTCAAAGCATGATAAATTTGTGGATCTAGCCTGTGATAGACATTGTTTGTACTCTGCGCAGTTTCTCATGGAACACACAAGGCAAACTCACAGAAGGAAGGTTGGGTGAAAGTTTTTAATCTATGCAAGTTGAACAAAGGCAGACCCCTTGTGGCAAATGTCCTACAGAAATTATCAACATAACCATCAACCATCTCCACAGCCCTCAGTTCATCCTCACCTGTGGAGAATCTCTGGGATGGCCTTAGTGAATTTAAAAGAAGGCATGAAAGATGGGCTCACTACTATTTAACTGAAAAGAAAATTGAGCAAGATCAATGGCTGGAAATATTTTGATGACCCAACAATCTATAACACTAATTGAAAGTTAAAGCTAGCAGAACTCAAGGGAAAAAGTTTCATTGAGGTACTCTTTGAAAAGCTTGGTGATTAAGGTTGGGTTAATCAAGGAAAATTCAGTGGAGAGGGTCACTTGGAGGCCCTATTCTTGGATCACCCCAAATCATTAAAGCTTTGAAAGAAATTTCATCATATTGCTATGTTGGCTTGTACTTATAAAAAAATAAGTACAACATCCCCCTATTGCATGTTGTAGGATTACAGAAAACCAGAAAACTTGCAAAAAAGCTCTTGTTTTTACAACAAGAGAAATGTTTGAGTTCTGCAGTTGGTCTGTAAATGCACTAAAGGAGCTGGCTCATGATCCTGAGACACTTCCCAAAGTCTTTGTGACAGACCATTAAAAAGATTTGATTTTTGCTACAGAACAAAGTTTCCCCAAGTCAACAACACAGTGTTGTCAATGAAACTGGTCTAAAAATATACAAGCAACCTGTAAAGTGTGCTTTCATAATGACAATGAAGGGTGGCCAAGCTTTATGTCTCTGTGGGCTAAGTATGGGGCCTCAAAAACCAAGGAGGAGGCAGAGGTCAATGATGAAGAACTTGGAGTAAGTGCCATATCACTGCCTCTACTTTTAATCCTCCTAGTTTTGGGTTACTTACATTATACTTGTAAAAGGTGTTTCTTGGTAGACCATGAGGATGTACTCAAGTTTATGGATCATAACATCTTCCATATCAAAGAAACCTTTTTAAAAGTTTTGACTTTCAAAAACCCTGGCTTTGGAAATAAAACAACTTCTTGGGTTGAAGGGGCCCTTGCTCCTCTCAAACAATTCCTTGCAAATTCTTCAGGAAAAATGTTGTATTTTTGGAGAAACCTGTTTGATTACATAATTTTGATGAGAATTTCATTGACTGGTATGTGCCACCCACATCATATAATGCTTGGATAAGTACACCTCTTCAGGGGTGATCTGCCAAATATCTATGAATCAACTTCTCCTTACTCAACAGCGCACTTAGCTGAATTGGTAAGAGCATCAATCACATAAAGAGTCTGAGGTTGTGGGTTTGAATCCCACAGTTTCCTTTTGTTTTCATATTGAAAACTTAGATTCATCGATTTCAAAACAAAGACCGACAAAAACAAACAAGGAACAAGCTAGCACAAAGGAGGGACAATCAAAATAAGCATGAGATGAAAATGACACAAATGATTGGACATGAAGGTTGGATTGGTGTTGTGAGAGTCAGAGCCAGAAGTCGCCTCACAGCTGGACAGAATCAAGGAGTTGACAGAAGTATTGGAATGAAGGCAAGAGATCAATGCTTGTTGTTGTATTGAAAGATGGCAGGAGGCAGCGGAGGTTGAGATCGACGGTGACAGTGATGATTGGATGGCGAGAATCTGATGGGAGGATTGAAGGAAGGGGAGTGAGGAGCGGAGGCAGATGTGAAGAATGATGGAGCAAGATGAAGATGGAAGGAGGATTAATTGAGGGGTTGAACTCAGTGAGGAATTGAGGAGATGAGGAAATGATGACGGGAGGAAGGGATGAAGAAGTTGGTTGATTGCAGGAGGAAAGTATGAAGAGGAGAGGTTGGAGAAGGGGTGCGGGAATGGAGGAAAGAAATGTAATGATGATGGAATGACCGGAGGAAAGGAGATGATGATGGAATGAAGGGAGGAAAGGTAATAATGATGGGAGAAGTCGGCGCAGAGACCATGTAGTGAAGATATGAGAGGAACAACTGAATTTGAAGTATTGACACTGTAAGTGCCGCGACTACGCAGGAGGTGCTGGCCACTTTTGATTCTGTCAACTCAAAACACCGCCCTGTTCAGTTTTGAGGTGCTAGTACAATGGAGGTGAGAGCTTGAACCAAGGGTCTGATTGCTGGCTTGGTTAATGGGTCGGCGATCATTTCATGAGATGGAATGAGATTGGTAATTAGATTCTTGGCCTCGCGATGCTCTCGGAGCCACTTGATCTGAGTGTCCACATGTTTTAAGGAACTATGATGTAACTTGAAACAGACTAGGTTGTTGACCGCCTTGTTGTCAATGTTGAAGCATTGGGATAGTTGAATATGGGGGTTGAGGTTGTGAAGCAGATTATCAAGCCACAATTTTTCTTGTGCAACAGATACCAAGGCTTTCAGTTCACCCTCAGTCGAAGAGAGAGATACCAATGGTTGGAGTTTGCTACTCCAGGATACTGGACAGCCATACAACAGGATGATGAAACCGGTATGACTTCTACGCATCAAAGTGTCATTGCCACCATTGGAGTCGCTGAAGCATTTGATGTCTTAATTGAATTGTGTTGACTTGAGTCTGAGTGCCAGGTTTTGGGTATGGTTCAGATATTGCCAAGCATGTTTGGCCTCTAGCCAGTGCTGAAGGCCGGGTTTGCTATTGAATCAAGAGAGAGTGGATACCGTGTAGGACAGGTTGGGAAGAGTTCTACTGGCAATGAAATTAAGAAAGCCTGAGGACGATTGAAAGTTGATGTTGAGTTTGAGGAAGTCATTGAATTCTTCATTGGCTTCCGGGGAGAGGTGAATGTTGGGAGTCATGGGTGTGGTGATTAGTTTGGATTCAAACAAGCCCAACTCTTTTAGGGCGTACTCAATGTGCTTGGGTTGCAGAAGACCGGGTCCCTGAAGAGTGTTGACAAGTTGATTTCCAAGGATCTTGTGAAGCGGGCCATTGTGAGAGATGGAAAATTTGGATTTGAGCCGATCGCAGAATTCAGTTGATTGACCAATTACAATCAGGTCATCCACGTAGACAAAGACAAAGGTGGAAAGCTTGCTGTTAATGTAGAGACAGGGATCCGCGCTTGAGGCAATGAATCCTTCAAGTACGATCCACGCCCTTAACGTGTCAAACCAACTCTTTGGAGCCTGCTTAAGGCCATACAGGGCCTTGTTGAGTTTGAAGTAAGGGAAGTTTGAAGAGAATCCTTCAGGTTGTTTGATGTAGACGTCCTCCTCGAGTGGGGCGTGTAAGAAGGCAGACTTAATGTCCATTTGGCGGATTTTAAGAGAATGATGGAAGGAGTAGATTAGGAGAGCGCGGAGAGTGGTGATTGAGCTGGTGGGAGCGTATGTTTCTCCGTAATTGCAGAATTTGGTTTGCTTGAAGCCTTGGATGCACAATCTCGACTTGAAAAGAGATTCGGAATAGTCGGGCTGTTCCTTGAGTTGATAGACCCAGACAGTAGTCAGAGCTTGCTTCCCGTCAGGTAGAGTGTGGCAACCCTCCCAGACTTTAAGTAGGTCTATGCCTTCCAGCTCCACTTTCATTGATTCTAACCATCTAATTCAATTGGGGCTCTTCTTCACGTCTTTATAGGATTTAGGGACGGATCGCATGAGGAAAACAAAGCGTTGAGGCCACTGAACGGTTGAGCAATTGCGGAAGTTGTAAGTGTTGTGAGGAGTTAGAAGATTGGAAACTTGCTTTCCATCTGATGCGTCAGAGTTTGACTTGGAGTTTGAATTGCTCTCTGATGTTGGAGACGTGGGAGTCAGTGGATTGGAGGGAGACAGGTGAGGTTTGGGTGTGGATGAGACAGAGCCTTGAGAGACCGGATTTGGAGGCTGAGTAATTTGGGGAATAGGGAGAGTGAGAATTTCAGTCAAGGGATCAGGAAGAAGGGAGTCAAAAGGGGAGTCGGGAGAGGAGGAGGAAAAGTCGTCAAATTTCATGTTTTCGAAAATTTGAACATGTTTGCCACATACAATTGAACCAAATTTGGGGCAATATACCCTGTATGAGTTTAGGGCAAGGTTGAATCCCACCAAGATTCCTTCAACACCCTTTTTGTCAAACTTCGAGAATTTTGAGTTGTTGTTTAGAAAAATGGTCTTGGAGCCTAGCGTTTGAAACAGTTTAATCTTTGGAGTTTTGTCATGCCAGAGTTCAAACGGGGAAAATTTAAGGTGTACTGATGGAACTGAGTTGAGGATCTTGCACACGCCAACCATGATCTCATCCCACAAGTCAAGTGGAATGGACATGTCTATCATTGATGTTCTGGCAGCCTCAATGAGTGTTCTGTTTCCTTGTTTGGCCACTGGGTTGTGTTGAGGGGTGTAAGGTTCGGAGGTGGTGTGGAGGGTACCGTGGTCTTTCAGGAAGGATGAGAGACGGGAATTGATGAACTCACCGCCGTTGTCGGAGTGAAAAATTTTTAGCATTCAATCAAAACGATTTGAGTTCAATTTTATAAAGTTGATGATTTCATTGTTCACGTCCGACTTAAGCTTGAGGGGCACGCAAGTCTTATATTTAGAGTAATTGTCAGTGAGAAGTAAGAAGTATCTATAACTGGATTTGGAGATGGGATTGATTGGACCACAGACATCAGCGTGGATGAATTCAAAAGGACGGGAACTTGGAGGAATGTGGTTTTTGAAAGGTAATTGGTGGATTTTTCCTTTTGCGCAAGAGGTGCAGGCATAATTGTCCCATTTCAGATTGGGAAAAAAGGTGGATAGAATCTTGGCTTGTTCACGGTGAATGTGGCCAATTTGCTTTTGAATCGTGGACATGGAGAGGAAAGTGTGGCAATTTGATGGATTAGGGATTGATTCTTTGACATAGAGGAGATTGTTGTGAATGCGACCGGATATTATCAGCTTTCCTTTGAAAAGCACACCAAACCTCTTGGAGTCCAGTCAAACCAGTGAACATCCCTTTTGGATGAGCTGTCCAAGCAAGATCAAATTGACCGCCAGATCTGGTACCAGAAGCGAGTTGGTGAGAGTGAGAGATGCAGTGTTGGTGTGAATGATAGCGTCGCCGGTCCCTTGGGACATGATGGATGCGTTGGGCTTTCCAGTGTTGACTTCGGTACTGTCGTCCTTGAGCCAATTGAAATAGTTGGGGCTATTAAACATGTTGTTGGTGGCGCCGGAGTCCAGGAGCAGGGAGCTGCGATTGATCTGATGGAAGTTGGCGACGGCAAAGGTGTATGCCAAGTTGGCTGAGGCTTTAGGGTTGGAGATTGATTGCGGTTCATTCTTGGAGGGGAGATTATCACTGGTTCCATTGAAGTTGGGGCGCAGGTGAGGATGTAGGGCAAAGCACTTGTTCTTTGGATGATAAGCTTGAGGATTGTGCCAGTTAGGTTTGCAACGTAGGGGTTCTTGATCCGCTAGCAGAGCTGAAGCATAGGTTCCTGCCGCCACCTCATTTTTGATTTGGTTCAGATGCCTGAGAACTAAGTCGCCGTTGATCTTTGCTTCGCCAAGGGAATGTTTTATGGTGGTATTTAAGTGCTTGAGTTGTGGCGGAAACTTCTACAGAATCAAGTAGGCGACTATGTCTTTGTCCATGTTTATGCCAATTTTGGAGATTTGCAGAAGGCATGATTGCACTTCAGTAATGAATTTCTCTACATTTTTTGGGTCAAATGCAAGGTTGAGAAAGTTAAAAAAAATCCAAGATCTGTTGGCGGTCTGAGAGGAGGCATAGAACTTGTTGATTGACTTCCAGAGTGCAATTCCATTCAGAGCATCAGAGTCCTTGACACAGTTCATGTAAGTTTGATTATTCAGCTTGGCTAAGATGTACCCGGCAATTTCCAAGTTAATTTCAGGAGGACATTCTTTTTTGTCGTCATGGCTGAGCCATTTCACAATTCCTTTCAGGGAGAATATGGTGGTTAGTTTTGATTGCCATAATGAGAAGTTGGATTTGTGAAGGTTGGGAATGGAGTCCCTTAAGGTACCGAGGAGGGATGAGTATGAGTCTTTTGGTCCAGTTGAGTCCATGATTGCCGGATCGGCTTGGTCTTGGCTTTTGGCTTTTAACCGCGAAAACTTAGATTCATGGATTTCAAAACCAAGAACAACAGAAACAAAGAAGGAAGAAGATAGCGCAAAGGAGGGACAATCAAAATAAGCATAAGATGAAAATGACACAAATGATTGGACATGAACATTAGATTGGTGTCGTGAGAGTCAGAGCAAGAAGTCGCCTCACAGCTGGACAGAATCAAGGATTTGACAGAAGTCTTGGAATGAAGGCGGGAGATCAATGCTTGTTCTTGTATCAAAAGATGGCAGGAGGCAGTGGAGGTTGAGATCAACGGTGACAGTGATGATTGGATGGCGAGAATTTGATGGGAGGATTGAAGGAAGGGGAGTGAGGAGCGGAGGCAGATGTGAAGAATGATGGAGCAAGATGAAGATGGAAGGAGGATTAATCAAGGGGTTGAACGCAGTGAGGAATTGAGGAGATGAGGAAATGATGACGGGAGGAAGGGATGAAGAAGTCGGTTGATCGCGGGAGGAAAGTATGAAGAGGAGAGGTCGGAGAAGGGGTGAGGGAATGGAGGAAGGAAATGTAATGATGATGGAATGACCGGAGGAAAGGAGATGATGATGGAATGAAGGGAGGAAAGGTAATAATGATGGGAGAAGTCGGCGCAGAGACCATGGAGTGAAGATAGGAGAGGAACAACTGAATTTGAAGTATTGACACTTGAAGTGCCGCGACTAGGCAGGAGGTGCTGGCCACTTTTGATTCTGTCAACTCGACACATATGACTTCTGAAAAAACCTAGAGGGAATAGTTTCCAATCAAATTAAATTGGTTCAGGCTGCACTTTCAAACTCTTGATTTCAGATAGGAAAAGTTCTTTCTACTGAACTTTTACCATTGGGATACAATTTGTCTTTAGAGGCAATCAAACCTGTTATGGAACAACTAAAGAAATGAAAGTGGAACCATGATGGGGAAGTGTGCATGAGGTCATACCACAAGACTATGGGCTTGCCCTGTTCCAACAAAATATGTGATCTACTAGTGTTCCAAGGATCTGTTGTTCCTGAGGATGTTCATCCTCATTGGAGGTTGGATTATGAACCTTGCAGTTCTAGTTCTGTAAGTTCTTTTAATGGGATTAATGCTTTTTGAATGATACTTCCTACTTTACTAATATTTCATTATTTTGAATTTTGAAAGGTTGATGTTGATGAAATGCTCAACAATTCTCATTTACATGAGAAGATTAAGGCAATGATCTTGGGAAATCCTGAACAAGATTATTGCAGGTTGTTGAAGTAATTGATTCAGAAGACCACAAGGTATTGATCAAAGCCAAGAATTGAACCTAAATTCTTGCAATCAAGCAGAGGACATACAAAATTGACAGGTACCCAGAGGGATCTTTATGGATTCAAGCACTTTGAAAAGGAGCTTAAGCGGGAAAAGATAAGTAGAGGGGCACCAAATAAGAAAAAACAAAAGATTGTAAGTCTTTTCTTTTGTGAAATGTTCATTTTTTGGGTTTAATTAACTGATGATGATATGATGATAATTGTTAGTCACATTCCCCAGGACCAGAAAATGAATTTCATAGTTCAGAGGAAGGGCCTGAAATTGAATTAATTTGACTTAATTTGGAAACTGATTCCTATTCAGAGGAAGAAGCCTTGCAGGAACAATCAACCAGAAGCCCATCTTTGGTGAGTATTGATGTGATTAATCAATTTAATTGGAATTTTGGCTGAGTTAGGTTCAATTATAGGAAACCAAAGTGAAATACCTCAAAATGAAAAATATTGGCTGTCACCCTCTCCATCACTGAAGCTTGTAGGTTGCCCCTTCAACTCCTTCCTATTTTTCATCAACAATTTAACCCAACCCCTTAGTCAATTTTGCGGTTACAAAGAAAGCTTGGCCAAAATGCTTATTGACTGTCAAAACTCCAAGGTTCCAGAAAGGACCCTTGCAAGACAACTACGGCCCAAGGCAATTATAAGCTCTGTGATCAATCAAGCCAGGCTCCAAAGATAAGATAATCCAAGATGATAGTTCAAATTGGTTTTAGCGGGATTTTTGGATGAAACATTGCAGTATTCTGGGACCACATATTTCCCCCAAGCATAAGTTTGATTGGCCAGAATTTATTGATCTTTCCCAAAGTATTTCTCTAGCTGTTGGGCAATCCACATCAAATTAAAAAAATATGAATCATGACATGGACCTGGAAGACCAGCAGGGAGGGATATGAACTTCTTGTTTGTATCACAAACAAGTTGTATTGCCCTAGAGTATCTATACAAAAAGATAAAACATATTTTGTCAGTGTGTTGTAAAAGTTGTTATTAAAGGCTTTGGAAGCTAAATGAATCAGTTGCCCTTTGTTCCAATCAACATAGTGGTTGCCATCTAGCTTGGGCTTTTGAATCAAGGGGATAGTGGTTCCATCAACAAAACAAATGCAACATGGAAGGCCTTCAGTCTCCATTACTTGAGATATCCTGTTGTTTTCTTATTTTTCTGGCCAAGAAAGGAATGAGAAATGGAAACATAAGATAGAAATCATGACTCTTTTGGTGTATTACTCAATGGTTCCATAACTAAATTAGAATGCATTTTCCAATTGATGAATTGCTGCTCCATTTCCATTTGATCCCAATCTACAAAGAGCCATGGCCAGTTGGATAGCTGGATTGTCTTGAGGATTTCTTGAATTGTTCTGGAAGATCTTGTGGTCTTAAATCACCTCCAAACATTTCATGAATGAAGGCAATAAAGTTTGGAGTTGTTGCTGAAAGCTCAAGTTAGGGAGGAGATGAAGCTTTTGCCTTTCATACATATGGTTGTGGAGAGTCTGTCTTTGTGGAAACATGCATTTCTTTTCCAAAAAAGAATTCAGAGCTAACCGAGTTGATTACAAATTGGAGTCTGCATCAGATTCAAATAATTATAAAATTCAGTCAGATTTTATGTGTTTTCAACTTGCTGCCACAAATTTTGTTTGCACATGTTGAGAAGATAATGATGTGATGTGGGGTAATGGGGTGATGATGGAATTTGTGTGAAGCAATGGGGATGAGAGGTGTGTGATGCAATGTACGTAGGATTGGTATGGATTTTCTGGGGTGGAGGTGTGGATGGTTGTTTTGCATGGGATGGATGGCGGATGGATGATGGTGCATAAATGGCGGTTTTGATTTTTTGAAATCCACCATTTTCATGAACCCACCATTTTAAAATACACCATTTGGGGGGTATGTGTATTTCAGAAACCAGCCATGAAAAATGGTCAGTTTCTAATAGCGGGTTGGCTTACTCTTATATGCTGTAATAAAAATAAAAATAACAATAATAAAAAAGATAGAAATGAAAATGAAGATGAAAAGGGTAATGTTAAATTCTTGGCTACAGAGCCGTGTACACGGCTCAATGGACCGTGTGGCACCCTACACAACTCAAATGGGCTTTGTGGCATGATACAAGGCTCACATAGGCTGTTTGGCATGCTACACGTCCCATTTGAGTTGTACGGTACCCTAAACAACTAAAATGAAGTTGTGTATCCTCCAATAAATCTAGATAATGAATAATGATTATTAAATAAGAAAATATAAATTATAAATTATAAATTATAAATTATAAATTATCAATCATATATTTTAAATTATAAATTAGAAATTAGAAATTATAAATTATAAATTATAAATTAT
>CM062647.1:9413799-9661299 GCA_025617555.3 Puccinia polysora | reverse complement strand
TAAATTTTTGATTCACAATCTCAAAGATCCCAAACACTTTCCAAAGGGCATTTAATTACATTAACTGCCAGAAGGTGTAGCCACTTTGGAAATGGTGGATGGAAACTCAGGCTTTTGATTCTAGAAATCTATCCAAGATGAAACAAAACATCTTGGCTCTGAGCTCAAGAAAAAAGATCAGAATATGCAATCCAATGAGTTCTTTCACAATTTGAGGCAATTCAACCAATTCCTTCAAAGCCATTTATAGAGGCTTCAAGACCATTGTTCCCAGTAATCTGGACCTTTTCAAAATCTGTTATGGTGATGCTAGTGAGTTACCAAAAAGCTGAAGCACCACAGCAAACAGAATGTCTCATTCCAGGGTTAAGCTTACAAGGAAGTTACAATCAAAAGCAACATTTATCTGAATTTGCTTCAAATTCCATCATAAATCATAGGGATAAAGAGATCTAGAGATTCAATATTATCAAGGAGCCCAGAACCCAATTACTGTTGAGGTTTTTGTGACTTTCTCTTACAAACCAAACAACAATAAGCAATCTCTTTGAAGGGAATGGCTGCTTACCTTGAAACTCTAAATGGAATACTGTACTCACTCCAAGCCACCCAATGATTTTGCAACAATATGGTTGTCCCTTGTAAAATTGCCTTTTCATTTTCACAAAAGTGGAGTTTCACACAACCATCCCACATACTATAGGGAATTCTTAGATGATTGTGAGAGCAAAGGAAAGTTGAGTGCAAGGGAAAGTGCAAGGTAGCAAGGGCTAACTGTAAAGTGCAAACTTATGGTGGAGTAACTTTACACACAGCGAGAGGGATGAATGTTCCAATGGAAGTGCAAGACAATAGGGGACAAATGTATTGGGATGTAACAGTTGAGAAATGAGGGAGTGACATCAGAAGTAATTCAAATATGAAGGCGTAGTTTATGCAAGGTAAGGGACTAGTCCATTTTTGAACTATACAGTTGAGGTGGCTAATTGACTAGGGTAGGTGCAAACTAGCAAGAGTATGTGACCAAAAATGGGAACCCAAGGGTTAATGATACCCAGGGTGAAAAGGCGGAGCCCAAATAGATGGTTGACCAAGGTAGAGTTGACTGCAAGGTTTGCAAGTGGATGCTAAGTCAGTTGCCAAGAATGGAAAGTTGTTATGCAAGCCAGAGTTGATAAGCCAAAGGCACCATTGATGTTATTCTTCTATTTTGTCATGCTTATGGACTGAGGTAGATGGTACTGAGGAAGAGAGTATGTCAAAGTGGGAGGACAATAATCCTTCAGCTTGAAGCGTGACAGTTTCCCAAGTGTAAAGACAGGAGCTCCTGCAAGCTTTCAGACAGTTTTCCCATTGATTCCAAAGTAGTAACAAATACTGTATACCCTTTAATAATTACTTCTTTTCTTTAAATAGATTTATAATTAATTATGTTCTCATTGTCATTCCACCGGTGCAAAAACTGCATCCAAAAAAACAAGCAATGTGTCCCTAGTACAGCCATGCAAGGTATCCAATACAAGTGCAAACAATGCCGTTTGGGCAAGGGTTCTTGTACATTCCCTATAAGTAGCAAGCTGGTCTTAGATGTCCCAGCAGCTTCTGGAAGGGAGGTGAAAATTTGAAGGTCCACGCTGCAAGTCAATTATAATATACCTCCAGTGCCAGAGATTTAGTTCTTAGGTATTTGGAACCCGGGTAAGTCAAGGCTTAGAGACTAATAATAAATAAATAAAGAATGAAAGAAGGAGAAATGGAACTAATATAATCTTTTTTGATGTAGTACAACCACAATTCAGACGTTATACCACCAATACGCCTTGGCCATCACTGCTGTATACAGGGTTGATTGGGTTGGAAGTGCAAGCCAAGGAAACGCAAACAATCAAAGAGGCAAGGGAGTAAGGAATGGCTGAAAGGGAGGTGGAAACTTAGAAAAGGGAGGAAAATGAGGAAGAAATGGAATGGGAGGTGGAGGAACGGGATGGAACAGGAAGAGATGAGGTGGAAGGCCAAAGTGAGGAGAACCGAGTGCAGGTCAAAGGACAAATTGAAACCAATGAAAGACCATTGACTGGAAATGTTGGAAAAGGTTCTTCAAGGGGCCAAAGGAAGAGAGCTCATGAGAAACTCATGGAGGAAGGTGGATGAAATACCCAACCAAAGAGGGTTTGGACTGCAAAGTGCAAGGAAATCTTTGAAAGACATCTGGGGACACAAGTGATGATCTTGCAAAGATTGTCTTCTTTGGTGGAAAACAAAGATTTGGAGAAGTTTAAGTTGATGGTGGAAGAATTGGATGAAAATTGGGAGGAAGCAAAAAAAGAAATAAACGATAATTTGTAGAAATGTACTTTGTAATTATATATATTTATTTTTATTATTTTATTATGTTATTATTATATATTTATTTTTCTTTTTTTTTGTTTAAGGAAAATAGGATTTTGATTTCAGAATAAAACCCAAAAGGATAAAATTTGTGAAAATAAAAAGGGGATTGTTCTGAGAAAGGGAAAGGAAATGAAATAAGGAAATGGGATGAGATCAATGGGAAGCAATTGGATCAAAGTGTGGAATGGAATGGAAGCTAAAATTGGCAAGGTTTGCAAGGGTAACTTGCATGGAAGTCTCAAACCAAATTGGGAGAGTTGCAAAGGTGAGGGGCTGGTTTCCACAAGGTGCAATCTTTGTTGGACTGGAAGCCAGTCTATTCAACAAGGTATTGAAGCTTTCCTTTGTGTAACATGGAATCCAGGATATGGCTTAATTCCCACTCTAACTGATTGTGGAATCTGACAGGTTCAGGAGGGGGATGAGTCTTGCCCAGGTATAGGACTCTAGCTGGATCTAGGAGAGACACATGAAAGACCGGGTGTATGCCTTTCCATTTTGCAGTTAAGATAAGTCTAAAGGCATTAGGGGAGATAATTTGTTTGACTTTGAAGGGGCCAAGCTTTCTTTCAGAGTTTTTACAAGTTGGGAGAGTACTGCAAATATTGTGAGCATTGAGCTATTCCCGATCTCCTACTGCAAAGGTTGGGGCCAAAGTGCAAAGCCAATCTGCTTGTTCCTTGTAGCGCTGGTTTGCTGCTTCAAGCTTGGTTTTAATTTTCAATTGAAGGGATTGGATGTTGTTAAGGTAATTGTTAGCAGGTTGAGAAGGTGCTACGTGAAGGGAAGAGAAAGTCAGATTTTTACCATAAAGAGTGTGGAAGGGAAACTTTTTGTTGGAGGAATGAGTGGAGTTGTGGCAGGAAAATTTGGATAATGGGAGCAATTGTGACCAGTCATCCTGTTGGTAGGAGACGTAAATTCAAAGATACTGTTTGAGGATCTGATTGATTTGTTTGGTTTGCCCATCTGTTTCTGGGTGGTAAGCCGTTGATAGATTGCAAGTGATCTTCAAATGTTGACACAGAAAGGTCCAGAAGCTAGAGAAAAACAAAGATCTGCAATCACTAATTATATTATCAGGGAGCCAATGCTTCAAGAATACATATTCTATAAATAAATTAGCTAAGTCTTCAGAAGAGGCTGTCACATTACTGCCAAGAAATAAAGCCATCTTTGAGAAGCAATCTACTGCTACTAAAATAGCATCAGAACCACTAGAAATAGGTAATTGGGAAATGAAATCCATATAAAGTGAGGGCCAAGGAATCTGCGGAATTGAGAGTGGCTGGAGCAGCCCATACCTCCGGTGTTGCAAGGACTTGTTCTGATTGCAATCATGGCACGCATTAACATAGTCTTTTACTTCATTGGTCATACAAGGCCAATAGAAGTCTTGTGCAATCAATTGGGAGGTTTTATACTTCCCATAATGACAAGAAAGCAGAGATTCATGCCTTGACTCAAAGATATCTAACTTAATGCAAGGATTATCTGGTACTACTTAACAATTTTTATAAAATAAATAATCATTTTTTTCAATACTATAATAACTATCTAATCAGTTTGCATTCTTTCAAAGTTTCCTAAACTTGAGGTTGTTGATTTGAGCTTGTTGTAGTTTGGAAGCTAGATCTTGAAGGTGAGTGATGATCAAACTGAGTTTGGCAGAATGGTTTGAGAAAAGTGTGCTAACGTTTTCAGGATTGTTGTTGGCAAAGGTGCTCCCCCCTCCTGGGTAAACCTTGTCCCAAAGTGACAAAGCATCAGGGACTACCGCTTGTTTCCCAGGACAGTACGTCATTGTAAAGTTGAACTTGGAGAGGTATTTGGCCCAACGTGCCTGTCTGCGTGTAAGGACTTTTGAGCTCATGAAATATTTTAAAGAGTTGTGATCAGTGAGGACCTCAAAAGGTTCCATAAGACTCAAAAGGTATGAATGCCATTTTTTCAAGCAATAAAAAATTGTGAACAGTTTCTTGTCATTAATCTTGTGATTAAGCTCTGCAGCAAGCAATTTGAAAGACTCACAAGCCAAGGGATGAAAAAGAGAAGAAGAGGAGGAAAACTGCAAGATCACTCCTGAAATTGCATAATTGCGTGCATCTGTTTTGACAATAGTGCAAGCTAGTTCATTAAAGTGAGTGAGTATTGGAGCAGTGGTAAATTCTTTCTTCAGAGCTTTGAACTCCAAAGCAGCTTGTTTTGTTAAAACAAAATGAGCGTCTTTTTGAAGAAGGTTAGGAAGGTTCACAGTTTTCTTGGCATAATTCTCAATAAACCTCCTGTAAAAATTACTGAAACCAAGGAAAACTTGAAGGTATTTAACAGAGGAAGGTGGGGGCCAGTCCAATATGTGTTGGCTTATGGCTGGATCCACCAATAGTCCTTGCTGCAAGACTATGAAACCTAAAAGTTGAAGAGAAGGAGTATGCAAGAATGACCTGTTTGCAAAACCTCTAAGTGAAAATTTCATACTCCTTCTTGTGCTGCAGAAACTTTGCAAGAATGACCTGTTTGCAAAACCTCTAAGTGCAAATTTCAAAGTTTCTGCAGCACTTCTTGCACATGTGAAATGTGATCCTTAAGAGTTTTTGAGTAGACTAGTATATTGTCAAGGTAAACCACAAGATATTTCTCTACAAGTTCAGAAAAAATGTCATTGAAAAAATTTTGAAAAGCGGAAGGAGCATTGCAGAGGCCAAAGGGCATAACGGTATACTCATAACTGCCAAACCTTGTTCTCATTGGGGTCAAATACTCATGACCTTTTGCAACTCAAACTAGTTTATAGGCGCCTTGAAGGTCTAACTTTGAGAAATAAGCAGCTCCATGGAACAGAGTGAGGAGGTGCAACATAGGCGGTACTGGGTAGGCATTCTTCCATGTTACCTGGTTCAGTTTCCTAAAGTCAACACAAAGGCAAAGTCAACCATATTTCTTTGGAACAAATAAGCCAGGTGAACTGGTGTTCAAATTGCTTGGTCAAAGAAATCCTTTTGATACATTTTCCACAAGGTATTCTTGAAGCGCGGTTGATTCCTGCTTCAGGAGAGAGTAGACTGGTCCGTTTGCCGGTGGTGGGCCAGTAAGTTCAATCTTATGATTTCAAGAACGGAATGGAGGGAGTTTATCTGCCCTTACAGCTGGTAAGACGTTGTAAGACTCCAAACGGTGCTAGGCTGTGGTAGTTCTGTGGAGGGGAAAGGTGCTTTTTAGGCTGCCCTCCTGAGTGTTACAAAAATATTTAAATGTAACCAAGATCAAAGTCCAGAACCTGGTAAATGGGGGACAAAAAGTAAGAGGATAAAGATGATGGTAGTTGGTAGCTGGGGAAACAACACTATCTGAGGCAAGATGGTGCCAGGGGAAACTTGAATAGAAGAAGTCAAGGTTTGTTCAGAGTTCAACAAGACAAGGCAATTTTAAGTGACAACGCCCACAAGCTAATAGCTCTGGTTGTCAGCAGAAGCTTAGGAAAGATAAATTCAATCCAAAACAACCTCCAGGTTCTCAATGAACCTGCCCAACTATCCACAATCAAGCGCTTGAAGGTTGACAGATAACTGTGGGTGGCTGCACAATTCAAAGCTAATGGTTTGAAGAAGCTCCAGAAGCACAACAATGACTGATTCAAACAAGAATAACCCAACACTTCTCAAGAAACTCATGGCAGAATTCAACTTCAAAAGAGATGAAGGGAGGTTTAAAACTCCAGGTTTTAAGCTTAATAAAACCTCTTTTGTCAAACGTGACTGGGTCCAGAAAGATAATCAAAGGATGATCAGGACCAGTATGGTCAGATAAAGGGATCAGGAGTGGTTTAACACACTCAAGAACTCAATCAGTCAAATTCTTCTTCAACCAGCAAGGCTATTGGTTGGTGATAAGGATCAAGGATCAAGGGTTTGAGTATGGAGGCTCAAGGATCAAGGGGAAATCATAGATATACCCAAATTTTTGTCTCAGATAAAGGGGAATGAAGACCCTATGGATGATGTATTTCAAGAGGATACTGATGATCTTAGGATGTGGTGTGTGTTAGGATACCCTGTGCTGATGATGATGTGATCTGCTGTTAAGGTACCATGTTGTGCTCCTCCTCCAAAAGGCAGAGGAGAGCCCCTCCTTATATGGGCAGGAGACCCTGTTAGACTATGTACAACAGATTCTACAAATAGAGCGGAAAAAGAAAGAATTTTTTTTTTGATTTTCAGGTGATCAGAAAAATTTGATCACGCAGGCCAGTGGAAATACAGCCTGCCTGAACGGGGTGGGATCCTTCTCATCCCTTCAACATCTCTGACGTCTGTCTGTGGATGGGCGCGCGCAAAAATACCGGAATCACCCACCCCTCACCCAAAGGCAAAAGGGGTGGGAACAGAACATGGATCAGACCGCCTGCGGACACCCGCAGGCGGTAGAAAACACTCTCCCACCCCCACCCAAAGATGGAAGGGGGTGCAATTTTGGAAAATTACTGCAATCACGGGTAGACAGGAATGGATTGGATAAGGAGGGGCTAGCAATTGAAGGCCAAGGAGGATCTGATGAGGGGGGGAGATCAATTGGAGACTTTGGGTTGTAGATGGCAATGTTGGAAGTGAATTGGATTGATTGTAGAATGGTTCACGGTAAGTTGAAGCGTCTGTTGGTTACGATGATTGTTGGCTCGGTGACAACGTCAGGAGTCAAGGATGATTCATGACGGTGATCGAGGAGATGGGATAAGGATCACTGGGTTTGGGCAAGTCTGAGCTTGAGTTGGTCCAAGCTGCCTTCGAGGTTCAATAGCCTACTGAAAGACTCAATTTGGAAGGATTCCATGAGTTTTTCAAGACTTGCAAGACAATCGGATAGGTTGCTGATCGGCCTATTGAGCCGTTGACGTTGGAACAAGGTCAGATCCAAGTTGGAGACCAAATTGGCCTTGAGTTGGAGCAGCCAATTGGAGAGTCAATTGAGGGAATAGTTGAACTGGTCAAGGTGTTGGATGGGGAACTTGAGTTGGGATTGGAGGTATTGGTGATTTTTGGATGATGATGATGATGAGGTTGAGGAGGTTGCATTTAGGTTCTACTCAGACAAGGATGAGGATGGAGATGAGGTTGTTTGGGCTGAGCGGGTCTTGGCCCGCGCGTTTGGCCAAAAGGAAGGCGGGGAACAACAAGAGAAGCAATTGAAGGCAATGCCTAGATGGTGAGGCCAAGAAGGCCTGTCCTAGACCTATGGAACAGAGGGGTGTTTGACAGGATGAGGGAGTTGGAGAAGTGATACTGAAAAAGAAATTCTGATTTTTTTTTTTTTTTTGAATGACACCTAAATAAAAGAATTGTAAAATTTTTGAATTTTCTGCATCTGGTCCAGGGTGTCCAGATTTGGTCACCACATCTGTCCCCAACTTACAGACTCTCCCTAGTCTGCATCTGCGCTTGATTTCATAAAAAAAGAAAGGAAGGATGATTGAACACAAGAAATGGCCATTTGATCTTGAGGGTGATTGAAAAGAATATCTTGATCCATCCAAAGAAGATCTTCTAGAGTTGACTGCAATAAAATGAAGAAGGCGTCCCAGGTGCTCATGTATGTGGCATAAAGGAGAGTTCACAACAAAAAAGAAGCTGATGACCCTGGTGGTGCACAATTGGGAGGACTTACTTCTGATTGAAGTTGCCTCTAAGACAATGAAATTTCTTGACCTGATCAGCAGAGAACCTCCTGGCCATCTGAGTACCATCCAGTTCCTCCAAAAGATATGATCCACCTCTGACTTGACGGACCACTCAATAAGGACCATTCCAGCAATTGGAAAAAAGCTTTCCCCACTGAGTTTCCAAGGATTGGTTGTAAGCTAAAACTAGATCACCAGGATTCAAGGGGTCCCTGACTTGATTGTAATGCTTATCCTCCCAATACTGGACTGATTTTTCCCTTGACTCCATCATTTTCTGATAAGCTTCCTCACAAACATCTTCACTTTGCTCCAGTTGCTTGGATCTGGCAACCAATAGATCAGTGGTGGAAGAAAGCTTTTCCCATGAAATAACTAAGAAAGATTCCATTTCAAGATCAAGAGGAAGGACAGCCCTTTGTCCAAAGATAATTTTGTAAGTTCAGTAGCCAGTGGTTTGTTTAGTTGAAATTCAATTGGAGAAGAGGACCAGAGGAAGAAATTTGCAAAAATTCTTTCCACTTTCACCAGCCAACTTGAAAAGAGCAGCCTTCAAAGGGGAATGGCCTCTTTCCACCATGCCTTGTCCTTCAGGATAATAAGGAGTGGTCACCCTATGTTGACCAGGAAGCAATTGGATCATTTTGGTTAGTTTGCCACCAAACCTAGAGCCACCATCCGTTGAATAAGATTGAGCCAAGCCATAACACATTCTCCAAGTCTTGTAAAGAAAGGCTGCTACTGATTCAGAGCTGAGGTTCTTAAGAAATTTTTCTTCAAACCATCCAGAAAAATCATCTCTAGCCACAATGAAGTACTTAGCTCCACCAGCCTTAATGTGAACCACATCCATAGCAATCCTTCCAAAGACAGTGGACTCTCCAGTGGGATAACAAATTTCAGACGGGCGCCTAAGATCACGTTTCTAACATACTTCACAAGTCTTGCACCATTGAGAGACTGATTTCTAGAAAGATGGCCACCAGAATTGCTCGGATATACGCTGATAGTTCTTTGTTTCGCCGCAATGCCCAAGGCCTCCATGGAGACTTTTGAGGATTGAATCTTGCTTAGCGGGGATTGTGACGACACTTAGAGAACAAGGATTGCCTCTTTTCATAAGCCTAGTACCTTGGACAAAGAAATTGGAGGACTTCCTTTTGAGTGATTGGAAATCTTTAGCGGAGAGATCAGGAGGCCTTTGGAGAGTGGAAAGGTACTTCTCTAATTTTAGCCAGAAACCTTGTTGGAAGCCAGAATAATCTTGGGGGGAAAAGGTGAAGACTGGACAAATTAAAGGCTCCTCCTTGTCAAAGTCTGCTCCAACTTCCAATTCTTTGTCTCCAAGGGGGCATTGGGATAAACCATTAGGCGTGGTGTGTTGGAGTACTTGTTTCTTCTCATTTCCTTTTCTTTTCAAGTTTCTTTGTTCTCTTTTTATTTCATTCTTACTTTATTATTTCATTCCATTCATCAAGTCTCACATAGTTATCATTCATCAGTCTGCTTCTCACATTCATCTGGGGCGCACACATAGTTGCCATGTCAGCGCGCTACTAGCTATCATGTCACACAGTCTGTGACACTTAACAGCTCCGCCTATACCTGAGGACAGAATGGGAGCCAGACAGACGGACTCTTTCCTCATCCTTCTATTCTGTCTGACTCTCGTCTCTGAATATCCTCAGGTAAGTTGTATCTCTTATTCTATTTGTTTTCTCATTCTCATGTTATGAAATTCATCCTTCTATTCTGTCTGAATCTCATCTATGAATATCCTCAGACTATCCCAACAGGTTATGAGCCCAGAGTGTAACGACTTACCATTAATCTTTTAAACCAACTTTAGAAGGATCCGACTCAATCTCGAGTCGTTAAACTATCAATTATCAATTCTTATTCACTGCCAAAGATTGATGAGTCTAATACATCTCATCCGGTCCTCAAAACACCATCCATTGTTCCTCTGAACTCTCCAGGATCAGAATCTAACTACCTCGACTGGGCTATGATCCTCCCTATTCATTTCAGAGCCTCAGGAGTTAGTTATCTCTTCAGAAAAGAACAAATCAAAACCAATCCAGAAACTCTATCAAGAGATAATCTAGCCGTTTGTTCAGTAATCTCAAGATTGATCCTTCCAGGAAATTACCAATATATTCGAAAACACAAGGAAAGCGCATTAGGAATGTGGAAATATCTCAAGGAAGCTCATCAAGATAATTCTTCAGGAGGAAGAATTTATTGCTCAGGAAACTTCTCCTCACCAAACTGAACGCCAAGGACATGCCGACTCACCTCTCCAAAATAGTTTCATATGGCAAAAAACTCGAATCATTGATCACACCCAAGAATCCTCTTACCGCTGACGATCTTCAATCTACAGCAATCCTGCTCTCCCTACCCAACGACTGGCTTGGATGCGTTTTGAGCATGATGAATGAAGAATCTATTCCATCATCCAGAATAATAACGGCCTTGAAACAAGAACATCTAAGAAGACAGACTCGAAACAAAGATGAAATAGTACACTTGGCAAACACAAAATTTGGATCAAAACTACTGTCAAAAAAGAAAGAAAACTTTGTCCAAAACTCTAGCGGCTTCTCTTGTGTGTATTACTGCACAAATTGTAAAACAGAAGGTCACTCGTTTTCCAGATGCCCTGAAGTTCTCAAAATACTCAATTTGTCTAAAAAAAAGAATCTTCAAAGGTCAAATGAAAAGAACAGAAAATCTAAGAATTCAAACACAAACACAAACAAGGCTATGATCAAAAATGACTCTGAAGAGGACGATTCCGATGATTTCTCCGACTCAAAAATCATTGTCCATGCCGGTTTGACCACCTGCAATCTGACCCACTCAACTTCAAATCTGAAGCGTGATTTCAACATAGACTCGGGATGTTTGGTCTCAATGACTCCCCACGAATATCAGATCACCAATAGCAAGCCTAATCTGACTCCTATACAACCTGCCGACGGATCAACTATCACTTCTACAGCAGAATGATCCCTCCATCTCCCTTTTTGTCAAATTCAATCTCTTGTCCTTCCTAAGCTCAATGAGCCTCTCCTATCCGTGTCAAATGTCTGCAACCTAGGCTTCTTAGTAGTGTTATCCAAAAAAGGTTGCGATATCTACGGCAGAAACACCACTAACCTAACAGACCAACCTCTTCAATCCGGATATCAAAACGGTAATCTGTACTATCTTCCCAGACAGGTTGTAAGCGGACAGAATTCCTTCTCCACTTCTGTTACCCACTCCTCTGACAACAGTCTCTTTGGATACCACAGAAAACTGTCTCACCTCAACAAAAAATCTCTCAAGAAACTTCTAAAATCAGAATATTTCACCAAACCCGTCCAATGACCTGGAAGTACAACAATGTTGGACATGTATTCAATCAAAAATGACCCGAACTCCTTTCCACTCTTGTCTCAGTCACAGATCCACCAGAGCCGGACAACTTATTCATTCTGATGTTTGCAGTTTCGAAACTATGTCTCAAGAAGGATACAAATACTTTGTTACCTTCATTGATGACTACTCAAAGGCTCTTTTTGCTTATCCTATTAAAAAAAATCTGATGTTTTCAACTGCACAAAAATATTCATTCCTTTCTTTGAAAATAAATATCAAGCCCAAGTCACCACTCTCCGCACGGACAACGGAGGAGAATACATCAATAACTCTATGAAAATCTATCTCAAATCTAAGGGAATAGCAATCAATCCTGGACCACCACACTCCCCCGAACTCAATGGCCTTGCCAAAAGTTCTAATTGTACCATCTGCAAAATGATCAGGGCCTCTCATTTTTTCAAATCTTCCCAAATTGTTTTGGGCGGATGCTCTCCGCCACTCAACTTTTGCTTTTAATTCTTTTCCTTGCAAAACCCCATCAGGATTTGTATCTCCAAACTCTCTCCTCCAACATGTAGACACTCCTCTCTCTTATCTTCACCCTTTCGGCTGCCTTTTCTGGTATAAAATTCCTGAACCAAATTGTCTCAAACTCGACAAAAAGGGTCAAAGCGAGACTCTCCTATCTTATCTGCCCAATGGAAACGGCTATTGCATTCTCAACTCCGAAAACCGGAAAGTAGTTAAGTCTCGCGATTGCATCTTCAACAACACCGTCTTTCCAAAAGTTCATACCTCCACTGCCAGGGACAACGCTCAGTCACTGTCCACCATAAATCTTCCACCCATTCCAACACCTGCCGTTTCCCTTCCTCCAACTATATCAAATGACCCACCTCCCCAATCTTCCTTGACACCCTCCTCCTCTCTTCCTCCTATTTCCCTCCCACCAACTATATCAAGTGAGCCACCTCCCCAATCTTCCTTGACACCCTCCTCCACTCTTCCTCCTATTGCACCCTCTTCCTCTCGCCCCTCCTCACTACTATGGCACTGCTTGGCAAGTATAGATTCTTCCAGCTCAGAATGGATTCCTCCTTTACATGACTCCAATCTGCTGTCATTCTCTCCCACCTCACCGGTTTCTCCCCTTCCCTTGTCCCTTCCTTCCCCATCTTCCCCTGTTCTCCCTCCCTCTGCACCTCTCTCTCCAGTGGTTCCTACCACTCAACCAACTGTTTCTCCGTCTCCGCCTCCTCCCGTTTGCCGTTCTTCCAGACGCCAACGGTCCCCTTCCCGTTACGGTAACTACTCTTGATCTGCCTCAGTCAAAGACGACCTAAACGCTCCTTCAACATGGAAGCAACTTCTCAAGTCTCCACACCAACGTTACTGGCTGCTTTCCGCTCAGGACAAGATTTCCTCTCTTCAAGGCATGGGCACCTGGAAGTTAGTCCCTCTGCTGAAGGGCAGGAAAATCATTTGTTGCAAATGGGTTTTCTGAGTTAAAAGACGTGAAGACAGTTTGATTTTGAAACTGAAGGCAAGATTGGTCGCCATGGGTTTTTCTCAAGTCCATGGGCTTGATTTCTCTGAGTTATTTTCTCCGACTCTACGTCTTGAAAGTCTTCAACTTGTTCTCTCACTTCTCGGCCACAAGGATTGGGTTGGTCGGCAAATCGACTTCAAAACCGCTTTTCTGAATGGTCGTTTGGACAAGCTTGTCTATATGACTCAGCCCCAAGGTTTCAACAATCCAACCAGGCCAAACTGGGTCTGTGAAGTTTCACGAGCAATCTATGGTCTCCAACAGTCCCCCCGCCAATGGAATCTTGAGCTAAGCTCCGCAATAACCTCACTTGGTCTATCTCAATCTTCCTACAACCCATCTCTGTACTACAAGCTCCACAACGGTAATCTTGTAGGGGTGGTCGCAGCTCATGTTGACAATCTTGCTGTTGTTGGAACGGCCTGTTTTGTAAGTGGATTTGTCAAGGACATCAACCGGAAATTCAAGGTTGGTTCAGATGAAGATCTTCATCTGTTTCTATCCCTGTCCGTTCAGCATGATCAAAAAAACAAAACGGTCTCTGTTGGGCAATCTCACTACATTGCCTCTGTATGTGATTGCTTCCTCTCTCAAGCTGATTCCAAAACATCTCCATCGCCCACGTCTGTATCTTTCAAACACCTGCGGAAACGCCCACCGGATTCTCCTGCGTCCCCTCCCAAATACAATCAACTTATGGGGTCTTTACTGTGGGTCTCCCAATGCACGCGCCCTGACATTTCTTTCGCTGTCAACAAGCTTAGTCAATTTCTGCAAGATCCAACGCTTGATCATTGGAACACCGCGCTCCGAGTTCTCCAATATCTCAAAGAATCCAGCCATCTGCGGCTCATCCTTGGAGGTCAAAATTTAAACCTCACTGGATACACCGATTTGGATTGGGCGGAAGATGAAGGTGATAGAAGGTCCACCTCTGGCTACGCATTCCAACTCGGTCTAGGTGCCATCTCGTGGAAGTCAAAGAAACAACCGACCCTTTCCCTCTCGAGCACCAAAGCTGAATACAAGGCTCTTTCCGACTGGTGCAAAGAAAGTCTCTGGCTCCAAAATCTCCTATCAGAACTCAATCTCCGCGGTTCTACTCCTGTCACACTGCTCGTTGACAACAGCGGTGCTGAGGCTCTTGCAAGGAATCCTCTGCATCATTCAAGAACAAAAAATATTGACGCTAGCAACCATTTCATCCGCAAATGTGTGACCAGATGTCTTTTCACCGTCCGCCATGTTGCCTCTGCGGACATGCTAGCTGATATGTTGACTAAGCCTCTTGGCAGAGTCCTCCTCCAGAAGCACCGGCTTCTCTTTAATCTTGTATGATGTGCTCAGCAAGGGGGGGTGTTGGAGTACTTGTATCTTCTCATTTCCTTTTCTTTTCAAGTTTCTTTGTTCTCTTTTTATTTCATTCTTACTTTATTATTTCATTCCATTCATCAAGTCTCACATAGTTATCATTCATCAGTCTGCTTCTCACATTCATCTGGGGCGCACACATAGTTGCCATGTCCGCGCGCTACTAGCTATCATGTCACACAGTCTGTGACACTTAAAAGCTCCGCCTATACCTGCAGACAGAATGGGAGCCAGAAAGACGGACTCTTTCCTCATTCTTCTATTCTGTCTGAATCTCATCTCTGAATATCCTCAGGTAAGTTGTATCTCTTATTCTATTTTTTTTTCTCATTTTCATGTTATGAAATTCATCCTTCTATTCTGTCTGACTCTCATCTCTGAATATCCTCAGACTATCCCAACATGGTGAAGGATTTTCCAGGCCTATGAACAATATCAAACAAAAAAAGCTGGATAAAGGCCACCCAATGGTTCATAGGAGCATTTGGGAGGCTGGGGGCATTGATCATTTCAATGATGGATTGTGCGTCAACTTGTAACTTGAAGTGTTGACCCCAGAGGACAGTTTGGAGTTTCTTCAACATCCAAGCCACGCCACAGAGTTCCAGTTTTGGTTGGGAGTACCTGGATTCTACATCTGAAAATAACAAGGATTCATAGAGAGCAGGAAGGTCCCAACCATTTTCATCTTCCTGAGTGAGGACAGCCCCAACAGATTGATAACTGGAATCAACAGCCAATTTGATCTTGCCAGCTCCTGGTCCATAAGCAATCTTCCTCAAGACTATGTCTTTGCCAACCATCATTTTAAGCAGATGAAAAGAATGTTAAAAATCTTGGGTCCAGATCCACTCAGCATTCTTTCTGGTCAGGCGACGTAGGGGAGCACAGATTTTGGATAGAGATTGGATAAAAATTTGAACATAATTGACAACACCTAGAAAGCCCCTGACTTCAGTTGGGTTGATGGGAGTAGGCCAAGAGAGGATTTTGTTGATCTTGGATGGAGCCATCCTTCTTCCTTCCTTGCAGACAACATGAACAACAATTTCCAGAGCAGGGACACAGGCAGCCAATTTGGATCCAGAGACAGTGAGGCCAGAATATTTGATTTGGAACAAGACCCTTTCCAAAGTGGTTGCATATTCTCAGATAAATCAAAGGATTCCTGAATGCCAGGGTAAGAGCTCATTGTTATAGTCAGAAACTTCTCCTTTAATTCCGCTATTTTCAATAAAGATACCAGCATGATCAGGGATTTCATCCTGGAGGATCCAAACCATCTGAGCCTGATAGACTGCAACCAAGTTGGTGGCGCTTTGAGGCAATTGAGTGAGTTGGAAACAACCAAGGGGGGTATTGAATGTGGTGAGAGGGAAAGAAATTGGATGTAAGGACCGTTCATCATAGCCACCCATAATGTCACCTGGACCATAGCAAGCTCTCCCAGAGAAGGATTCAACAAATTCTTCAGTAGCAGTGGGAATACCAGAGTCTTTAATAGTAAGCTTATTTAGCGGCTGGAGATCATGAACTATTCTAAGTTTACCGTTACTTTTAAGGACACAGAAAACAGGACTGGAATAGCTAGAAGTTGAATTTTCATATAAACTGGTTTGGACTTGTTCCTGGACCAACTTGATAAATTTGTCGAATTTGGCAGCAGGGATTGGGATATTTTTCTTTTGCCAGGGATCATTCTATACTACAGGAATGATATAAGGCAGACCATAGGACTCTTTCAAGGGACCTCTCTCTTCTTCACAGAAAGCAATAGCTTTTTCCCTAAGAGCCAAGACATTTTTGATCAAATACAACTCATCAGGTAGAAGCCATCCATCTGGTCCAAAGTTGACTACTCTCAGACATTCTTCAGTGACACGGCCAGAGGGGATGAATGGACCAGCAATAGATCAAGGTAAACCACAGTAAGGATTTCAGGATAGAGGAGGACGCCTAAGAGGAGGATTGAGATTGAGAGGCATTGGTTGGTTGACTGGTTGGATTCTCCTGGAAACTGGTTTATATTTGGAGGCAAAAGAGAGCAGTTATTGTTTTCACCAAGAGTTGACCAGAGAAATCTGACTACAAGGATTGAGATCAAGTTCTAACGCCTTCCAAGTTTGATGTTCTGCAACGCTTTTGAAAGGTGCCTTTTCCATAAAAGAAGTCACCGGGGATAATGCATTGCTCACATGTGTGGCACAAGGTAGGGTTTCAAAAATGATAGTAGTAGGATACCCTGGTGGTGCACAATTGGGAGGACTTACTTCTACCCCAATTTGCCTCCACTGAAGCCCATATTTTTCCATACAAAAGCCACCAAAAATAGGATCAAGATTGGGATCTAGTTTATACTCATTGCGGAGATTCAAACCAGAACTGAGAGAAAGTTGATTAGGAAAAAGAGTACAAGGAAAAGAAGAAACAACAGATGAAGAAGAGATATTTTTGAATTTGTCCTTTTTGATTTGTTTTTTGACATTCTTTATTTTTCAGATCAGAAAAAAACCGTTGAGAAGAAAGGGAAATAAGCCTCTGGGATGAGAGTTGACCCTTGAGTTGAAGTTTGAAGCTGAAAAGAACTACAACTATTAGTAGGATCAACTACCCCCATAAAAAATGAAAGGAACTGGAATTATCCTTCTGTTTAGGAAAATGACCGGGGAAATCTCTTTCCCAGCAACCATAATCCAAAGAACAAAGAGGAACCTCAATGTTTCTACCATCTGAATTGGGGAGGAGGATTCTATCCCCAACTTGATTGGAAAACATCAGAGTTTCTCAAAAATTGATCAGGAAAGGTCAACCCAAGATCATGGGTCCATCCAAGCGTGTGATCCAGAAATGACAAGTTCCAATGATGTTTTGGCCAATCTGGACTGGAATGTCTTCAAAGATTCCAACCAATTTGCAAGACTGGTTCCCTATTAAATAAACTGAAGAGGTGAAGCTGACCCTAGGGCTGAGTTTAAGTTTGCAGGCCATAGCATCCAAGATCAAGTTGTCCTGAGAGCCAGAGTTGACAAGGAGCAAGACCGTTTTAGCTGATTCACCAAGATGGCAGGGAAGAAAACCAAGAGGACATGAGTAAAGACTAGACGCAGAAGAGGGATCTGTTCCACCAGAATCCTCTATCAAAGTTCCAGAGGAGACCTTGAGTTCCTCAGGACCAATTTTCACACGTCGACAAGAATCCCATTTCTTTGTTCCTTCAGCAACAGATGGAGAGATCAATAGGAGTTCAGCCACAGATAGATCAGAAATTTTAAGATCAGAAATTTTCTTCAATACCCCTTCCACAGCATTGGGGTGATCTTTAGAAATTCCCCTCTCAAACCAAACTTTGGGCTGGGTGGAGGGAGGAAGATTGGGTGAAGCAGGAACAGGATCAGGGGATTGAGGAGGTTTAATAGATGAAGGATGAGGATCAGGGTTATCTTGAGACCTTTCCATGAGTGGCTCTTTTTCCACCTCCATGTCTTCTACATCAGAAGAGGGCTCAGGTGAGGATTGTTGTTTGGGTGGTTTTTGGAGGATTGAGCATGGCAAGGAAAAAGCTTTATGAGGTTTGGGCTCCTCATGTTGCTTCCTAGCTGGATCAGATTGGTAAGTACCAGCCAGAGAGGAGGAGGAAATGGCTGGGGGATACCAGGGTTGAAGAGTGCCACAAGAAGATTGTAAATCCACAGAAGCCAAGGATCCCTTCATAGGAGGAGGTGGCTGGTAAGAGGCCACCATATGACAAATGGCGCAAGACAAATCAAAGGGGATTAGGGCACCATTAGGAATAAAAAAGGTATTCCCTTTTTGCTCTACCAATTTCTCATCTTTGTCCTTCTGGAACTTGAAACATCGACCCGTTCCATGGCCTTCCCTGTGGAAATAATGGCAGAATATAGTATTTTTAGGAACAGCACTAGAAGGTTTAGGAACAGCAAGAGAGGAAATCTTTTGATCCATTTTGTCAGCTCTCTGCTACCAGGAACCTTGCAGTCCTTTAGCTACAGAGAGTGATAAAAATGCTGGAATGATAATAATAATTATTATTCCAATAACAAACACTTAGAAGCTCAAATGAATGATATAATAAGATCAGTTGCAAGGTTTAATTGGTTTGGTAATAAATGGTTTTCAATATAATATAAAAGAGGGGCCACAGTATTATACTACTGGGGATCTTTACAGACTAGCAACCTCTCTTCAAGGGGCCTCCTTAGGCAGTTTAAGAACCTTGGAATAAAGATGGGTGCCTTAGAAAGGACTTATTCCACTAATGGCCGGTCTCAACAGCACAACTGGCCAAGACAGGAAGGGTAACACTCACTCTGAGAACTTTACCACGAAAATCCTGGAATAATTGGAAGGGTTTCAGAGCAGATGGGGTAGATTGCTTGACTAAAATTTGATGGTTGATTGGTTAATAAGGGTAAATAATACTACTACAGACTAATTCATAAATCACTTGCTTATCTTAATATCAGCATTTGATCAACAATGAAACGGTGTCTGATTGATAATAAATAATTCCTGGTAACTGATGATGGAATAATGGATCCAAAGAGGTCTGTATAAATATCTTTTTGTGGTGATTTTGATCTTCTCAGGGTACTTAGAGAGGATTCTGCTCGTGGGCTGAGGCTGGAAAGCCAGTCAGGGCAATATTAGCACGTCCACTTGGTGCTGTCAATCAGCTGTCCTAAGATCTGCTGGATTTCTGTACTATTGTAGCCACAGGATCTGTTAGTCTGTTATGGCGTACATTTGATCATTCTGCACTCATCCTTTATTTTTACTATTGATATTGCTTCAAAGCAGGCAGATTTGGATTTTTACTGATTTTCCATCATCTACTGATCATTTAGATAATTTCTAATAATTTTTATGAAGACTCCTTGTAGTGTTTTGTGGTCTTCACAGATCAGGGTCAGTGATTTACGTGATAATCCTTGATCTTTGATTTATTATTAAAAAATGTTTTAAAATTAATTTTCATTAACTTTATTTGAGTTTTGATCTTTTTAGATCATTAGTAATACATATTTCAGTTTGTTACATATACTATGCAACCCTAACTAGGTTGTAGCTCTTCTGAGCGGTACCTGGTTGTCAGATAAGTCACAACTGATCCAGACGCGTGGATCAGTTAGTACAGATGCGCGCGGGGTAGGATCTGCTGCGTGCGTGGCAGAATCAGCTGCGCGCGGGTCTCTAGTACGAGGGAATCTGCCACTACTAGTGCGTAGGGATATGTAATGATGTGGGGCTGAGCGCAGGAATTGTGACATAAAACATTTCCGCGTGTAACTCCTAAAATATACACAACACCTCAGTTCTGAGTGAATTTTAGGTTTAAACCCTATACCCGACAATACGTGTGAAATATAAGAATGGCCAAAAAGTGCCATACTGGTGTTGTAATTTTTAGTACTTTTCTTTTTAATCATTTTAAAAATATAAGGACTTGGAATTCAAGAGTTGGGTCAATGAATGAACCTACCTAATTTTGGGTGAGGAATCCATTTCTGTAAAAATATTTATGGATTTCTCACTACTTATTTTTTTAATTGAGGTATTCTAATTTTTACATAGTTTTGTGTTGCTATTGACAGGTTGCTCTGTACATAGCAGCAAGCTGACATTCCCCCACTACAAGATATGTCTATATCTGAAAACTTTTTTGGGTTAATGCCTCCTGCTTGCTCTTTAGTTCCTCAGGTGTATAGGTCCTTCAGGGATATTATGTTCAGGCAACCATTCATCTTTATCAGCTGATTCACCCTTGTATCTAACTAGGTAGAGTCTGACGTCTTTTCCATTGATCCCATCTTTTTTATCTTTAAGGATCTTGCTAATTTTCCCTTTGTCTTTTGCAGATTCTTCTGTAACAGGTATTGCAAGTGAAGGATTATGTTCTCCATTCCTTGGCTGGTAGTGTTTGATGAGACTTACTGGGAAGACTGGATGTTTCCTAGAAAGCTCATTACTGAGGATTACTTCCACAGAATTTTTACCATGAATTTTATTAATGGTGAAATGTCCAACAAAAGCTGGTCTAAGCTTTCTATTTCCACCCAAGTTGGTAAAGTTGGTGGTAGAGATCAAGACTTGATCACCAATCTTGAAATCAGGTTCCTTATGGGTTTTATCCCACCTTTGCTGGTTATACTCCACAGCATTCTGGACACACTTAACAGCATGTTTGTTTGCTAAATCTATCATGTCTTAGAAATCAAGTGATGTAGGGTGAATATTGGTTAGCTGGTGGTTAAGTTTATCCTTGGGTAATCTAGGAATCCATCCTCTTTCCAGTATGTAAGGTGCTTCCTCAGTGGTAGAGTGCTTGCCACTGTTGTAGGCCATCTTCAGTGCAGGTAAAAGGCTAACCCAATTGTGGAAAGAACCGTCAGAATCTTTTATTCTAGTCCAAAGCCACAGAATCTCCTGAGCATGTTGTCCAGGGTCTGAATCATCCTCTCAGCTAATCCATCCGTCTGAGGGTGATAAGTGGTAGAGAAAGCTAAGGTGGTTCCAAGCATATCATGAAGATTCCTCCAGAACTCAGAGGTGAATTTAGGATCTCTGTCACTGATAATAATCTTGGGAACTCCAACATCAGAAATGAGTCTGTTCCAAAATAATAGGGCAACTTCCATAGCAGTGTCTTCCTTGTGATTAGGTAGGAACTTTGCTTTCTTGGAGAACCTATCCACAATGACTAAGAATGAGTTGTAGGAATAGGCTCCTCTTGGTGGTAATCCAGTTACAAAATCCATATTGATTATCTCCCATATTTTCTTGGGTTCAGCAATCTTTTGCAGTAGACCAAACCGTTTCCCAGTAGCGCTGTTGGACTTCTGACAAGTTTCTCAACTGGTAACATACTGTATAGTGGAGTCTATCCAATTAACCCACCAAGCATTTTTTTTAACCTTATCTAAGGTTCTATCAGCAGATAAATGACCAGATGAGCAGTTATCATGGCACTCAGCCAGAACATGTTTTATATGGTCATCCTTAGTTAAGACTATAACACTTGAATGTTGATGCCTATAGTATACCAGACCATCCCATATGGTTAACCTTCCGGCTTTGTATGGTTTCAAAAGAGGTTCAGGTAGGCTATTGATCAATTCAGAAGGTGGAGAATTACTTTCCATAATAGTGATCAGAGTCTTTATGCAAGAACTGTAAGATTCTTTGATTTAGTTGAACAATGATTCATTCAGTTCACAAATGTGGATTCCCATTATAGGAGATTCAATGTTTAACCTGTTAATGTTAAGGATAGAGAAGATATCATTATCCTCTGGATCATAATCTGGGTTACTTGGGTCATTGGGTAACACATTCCTGCTTAAACTATCAGCATTCTGGTGTTTAGTCCCAGCTTGATAAACTATGGTCATCTGACCTCTGTACTGTTGTATAGCTATCTGCCATCTTAGAATGTGCCTACTAGGGGTCTTCATGTTCATCAATGTCCTGACAGCCTTGCAGTCAGTAATCACAGTGAAATTGGTGCCTTCTAAGTGATAATGGAATTTCTCTAGAGCCCATACTAGGGCAAGAAATTCCATTTGGCTTGCACCGTACCTTTTCTCAGTGTCTTTAATTTGTCTGGATATGAAGAATATAGGTTTTTCCACTGGTTTGTCATCCTCTATGACTTCCTGGTGTAAAGCAGCTCCTAGCCCTTCCATGCTGGCGTCTATGTAGAGTTTGAAAGGTTTGGAATAATCTGGCTGGATCAGTACTGGAGCTGAAGTCATTGCCATTTGGAGTTCCTCATAGTTCTTGACTCTGTCATGAGTCATTTCAAACACGGTGGTGTTGTTGCAGATCTCGTACAGACACTTGGTTAGAAGAGAAAAATTTGGTAAATACTTCCTATAGTAGCTGCAGAAGCTGATAAAGGATAGGAGTTTAGTTTTATTCTGAGGCATAGGCCTATTCATTACTGCTGCTATTTTGTTTTGGTCAGCAGCTAAAGTCAGTCTGGAGACAATGTGTCCTAAGGCTTTGAGTTCCCCGTAGCCAAAGTTACACTTTTTCATTGATACTTTTAATCCCACGGCAGAGATGGTTTTGAGGACCAGCCTTAATTTCTCCATTTGAGTATCCAAATGATCAGAGTAGATGATAACATCATCAATGTATACCATCATCCATCCCTTTCTGATGAATAATCCAAGACAATATCCATCATCCTTTGAAAATGAGAAGGAGAATTTTTTATACCAAAAGGCATCCTAAGATACTCATAAATTCCCAAATGACAGATAATCCTCATGAATTTCTGGCTATCAGGGCTGATAGGTTATTGGTGAGAACATTTCAGCATGTCCATTGTAGTGATGTACTTAGCCTTGGACAGGTTATGCAGAGCATGGTCAATTCTTGTAATTTGATAATAATCAGCTTGGGTGTAGTTGTTAAGCATTCTGAAATCTCCAACCATTCTTGACTTATCATTTTGCCAAGCTATAATTACTGGGGTAGTAATATCCACTTGTTCATTGTGGCCTACTTTCCTTAAGACTTGTAAGTCACCCAACTCTTGAATATGGGTTTCCAGAGCAGCTCTAGATTTTGGACAAGAAGGGTAAGCAGTTCTTCTGAGGTTAGGTGGGTAAGGAGGCTTAATGGTTAGAGTTAGGATCATATCATGTCCTTTGATGTTACCAATGGGGTGATCCTTGGTACATAAAGCATTCTGATTTTAAAAGCATACTTTTAGGATATCCTGTTTTTGTTTTTCATTGAGAAGGGAATTCAAAGAAGCTTGAGAGAAGTATTCCTGATTGAAATTCTCTAAGTGTTTTTCATAAGTTGAATCAGATGTTTGAGCATTGACATGGCATATTTGGAACTTCTTATTCCAGTCTCCACCTATAGTGAAGTATCTAACATTGCTTTGGAATACATCTATACCATATAAGCACAGAGAATCATTTCCAAGGATAAAAGAATCAAATACTCCGTTTTGGAGCACTACAAATTCAATGTTCATTTTGATTGATCCTTTAGAGTGAGGGAGTATGATATCAGAAGACCATACTCCAACAGCATTGAGAGCAGAATTACAACTGCTGAACTTAGCCTGAGGTACTGGTAGTAGATTCAGCTTCCAGTTTGGGTCTTGTTTCTCCAGATAAGTTGAACCAACGCAAGACCAAAAGGCTCCACTGTCTAGAAGTAACTTAACAGGGGAATCTTGGATTAAACCAGTGGCATAGCATGTTTTTCCTGAAGTGTAACTTTTACCAGCAGAATCTTTTAGAGTCAAGGCCTTAGCCTCAGAGATGTGGTGAATCTTCATGTTGGGATTCCATTTTTGAGGTAATTTAGAATCCTCATTGATGGAATTTGTGTCCAGAGAAGACTCAATACTACCTTCAATAACATTGATGGGGTTAGTGATCATTAGATCACAATCAGAGAGTGATCCATCAGTGTCATCAAGGTGAGGGTCAGGATTTTCATACTCTTCTCCTTCAATAAGATTAATCCTTTTCGTAGGTAGAGGAAAATCAGGTTTTACGTGTCCTGTTTGGTTACAGTTCCAACATACTTTCTCTTTTGATTCTGGAGTCTTCTTGAATTCCAAGGTAGATGGATTAGTAGCAGGGGATTCTTTATTTTTGGCAGTATATTCTTCCCTGTTCCTAGTATTTTGTTCCCTGGGGAGTCTATTGACCCTTTTATCAATACCATTCATATCAATAGTCTCTTCCAATACACCTATTGAGGTGGAAAGATCTGAATCCATAGGCATCCTGCACCTTACACTGTGGTTGATTTATCTGGGAAATAAGTTGAGGAGTCTTTCATTGACTTCTTCTTTATCAGCATCAGGATAAAAACAGTCTGACCTCTTTTTCTGGTCTAAGCACCACTTATAAGGTTTTTCCTTGGATGGATCAAACTGGGAAGTTTCAAAAGTTTTCATCATCTTTCTTTTCCAAATCCTGGTACCAAACTGAACTTTGATCAATTCTTTCCAAGAATTCCAGGATAAAGATCCAACTTCCTCTCTTTTATTGATAAACCAATCAAGAGCTACTGCTTCAAATAGTCTGGGCAATCTTACCACAGCTATTGCGTCAGGGAGCTCATGAGAAGAAATATTATAGTCAATAAATTTAATGAAACTGACATGGTTGTACTCTCCTTCTCCAGATAATTTAGGTCATTCAGTGATGGGAGGAAGTAGCTTCAAAGCCTTCTCCATTTCAGTAGTAGGAATGGGTCTGAAAGACTCATTTCTAGTTATCCTGGTTCTGGGAAGAACACTAGGAGTACTGGTGACCCTAGAAGGCCTAGTTTCTTCTAGGTCAATGACTGGAGAGTTAGTAGAATTGATCTTAATATCTCTGAGATCATTCTTAATCATACCTAACTCCAAATCAAGTTTATTGCTTCATAAGTCAATTTTGTTAATCAGATGAGCTGAAGGAGTAGGACTAGTTTTCTTAACTTCTTCCTTAAGCTGGTCTATGGTTGCAAGGATATCTTCCTGAAGAATTGATTGGCTATCATCAACATTTTTCATCAGGTCCAACTTACTAGCTCTTATACTATCCTTGATTTGTTGTATTTCCAATTGATCAATTCTCATAATCTGAGACTGAGTGTCAATCACTCTGAAAATACTGTTAGATTACATAATTGCCATGAGTAGTTCATTGACTGGTATGTGCCACCCACATCATAGAATTCTGGGATAAGTACACCTCTTCCGGGGTGATCAGGCCAAATAGCTATGAATCAACCGCTTGCTCCCTACTCAACAGCGCACTTAGCTCAATTGGTAAGAGCATCACTCTTATAAAGAGTCTGAGGTTGTGGGTTCAAATCCCACAGTGTTCATAGTTTGAAAAATATGACTTCTGACAAATACTTGAACTCAATTTGTCCAATTGTTGAGCTATTAAGAGCTTCTACATCTAATTGTGGTACACCTTTTTCCACTTCTGGGCCAAGGATATTATGCTGTCCCAATCCTTTGGGTTCCTTAACTTCTGATGGGCTGAGGACCTCTTCTTTTTGGGGTCCTTTCCCTTTAAGGAAGCTAACTGATCCTGTTAAGTTGAGAATTCAATTTCTTATGACTAAAAACCAGCAGACTTTAAGTAGAGGTTAGAGAAAAGAAGGCTTAGGTCAAAAATAACAGAAAAAGAAGGCATGAGTAAAAGAAACACCAACAGGTTGGACTATGTTAAGTTGAGAAGAAGAGATGAGCACGGAAAGAGTAGATGAGGCACGTGGAGGCAGGAAAAAGGCTATAATACACCTTGCTATCTTGTCAGATTTTGCCAAGCTTATGAATCTTTGGGAAGTGAATTCTTACCAGGCAGACAGCTTGAAAGAGATATTCTGATTGAGACAAACTTATTGAGTGATTGAGATAGAGTAGAGATCAAGAACTACATAGGTCAAAAATTGTACAAAGGTTGAGTTGATTAGGCGTGGATGAGCTTGACAAGGCGTAAGTGAACAGGAATAACAAAAATAGATAAAGAATTGAAATAACCAAAGAAGAAAAAAGGAAAGAAGAAAAAAGAAAGAAGCATCACGAATATAAAACAAAGCCGAGTCTCCTGCTGATGAGGAGAGAACTAAGTACTGGTTGTAATCTGCCCCGGTGGCCCCAAATCAGAGAGTGTCCCTGGGGCTTATTATCTCTCATAGTAGAGTATACACACTCATCATTGAAGTGTGCGTGCACTTAGACTTAGGATAGAAACAAGAAACAGCTTTGTGAATCGTGACATTCTTAACACTCCCCATGACTGGTAAGAGTGCTACTGATCTTCAAGATACCTAGAACTAAGAAAAACCTTTTTGTAGAAGAATTCTTAAGGAATCTATAGAGGAGGCTTTCATGAGGGAATCCGCTACCATGGAGTGACTAGGAATCAGCATGAGATTGAACTCTTGATGTGCAAAATCTTTGATTAATCCTTTAGTTTTTATATCTATGTGTCGTGATTTAGAATGGGAGCCAAATTTCTTGATCTTATCGTCAAGACCTTTATTATCAATGTACAGCGTAGATTTTGATTCCGGACTATGAGATATTTCGGCAACAAGGTGCTTGATCTATTTTATTTCTAAATAGCATTCAAGTAGCGCATTCAGTTCAGACTCAGTAAAGGAATAAGTAATTTTTTGCTTCCTAATGGAGTTCCAGACAACTGGACTTCCATGATGAAAGATTATGAGCCCAGTTTGAGATTTGCGGAAGACAGGATCGTCGCCCCAAGTCGCATCACTAAAGCATGATAGTACATCTTGATTGGAATTGTATTTGATTGTGAGTTTGAGATCTTGAGTCGTCTTGAGATATTTCCACACTTTTCGCACTTCTCTCCAGTGACTCATACCGGGCTTAACATTGAATCTGGCCAGACTCGAAACTGAGAAGGAAATTTCTGGTCGCATATATTGAGATAGATGGTTAATTAGTCCAATAGCTGACCGATAGTTGATGTTCAACTGACAGAATTGGGCATGATCATCATCTGAGGCAGGCTCGAGATGAAGATTTTGAGTTAGAGGGGACTGTACTTCCTTGCACAATGATAGACCAAGCTCTTCCAGTCTGCAAGCAATATGATTTGGTTGACTAAGGAGGATTTTGTCATCCTCAACCTCCATGAGCATTCCAAGTATAGTTTTTGGAGGATGACAGGAAGAATTTTTGAATCAATCCAGAAAACTACATTTGAAGGTGTTGGAGTTAACTACATGTATCAGATCATTGACGTGAAAATAGATAATCTCTCGAGTCTTGCTGTTGATATAAAGACATGGATCACTGGTTGATTCTCGATACCCTTGAGATTTGATCCAGGCGGTTAAGGTTTCACACCAATTCTTGGGAGATTGTTTCAAACCATATAATGATTTCTTCAATTTCAGATATGGAGATTTGCAATTAGATCCTTCCAGAGTTTTTATGATGACAGTTTTGTCAAGGGGAGCATGTAAAAATGCACCCTTAACATCAAATTGATTAAATTTCATTTTTTCTTTCAGTCCATGTAGAAGTGCCAGACGAAGAGAGCCAATCTTCCCAGTTGGTTCCCAGGTTTTGTTATAGTCAACTCCAAGAACTTGGTCAAAACCTTGAACACAGAGCCAGGCTTTATATTTGGCTGGTTCCCCGTGGCAGTTCTGTTTAACCTTGAATACCCACGTAGTGTTTAGGATGTTATCTGGTGTTCCGTAATAGTCTTCCCACACTTCTTGTAGCTCTATAGATTCTTATTCTTCTTCTGAAGCCTTTTTCCATTTCTGCCACTTGGAACACTTACGGGCAGCCTTATAGGAATGTGGCTCATAGTAATGGTGGAAGCCGTATCTCTGAGGCTTTCTGATCTCTCGTCGCGGTCTTTGAGGTATGAGTGGACCAACTGGTTCTGGAGACACCGGTTGAGTCAAAGGTGGAGAATCTAAACATTCAGCTTCCTCTAGTTCTGATTCCAATTCCGATTTGGTGAGATTGTTATGTGGTTCCCGAAAATTATATTGCTTTTTGGCGCAGGAAAAATTGAGATTGTTACGTGAGTTTTGAGAATTGTATTCTTTATTGGTGGTGGAGAGATCTGATTCTTCTGGTTCTGAATTTTCTTGAGCAAATATGTCGAGACCAGGTGATTCAAGAAGAGGAAATTTGGAAAGATGGTTCTTGAGGAACTGAACATGTTTGGTTTCACAAACAGCACCAGATGAGTTTAAGATAAGATAAGAATGAAAAATGGGATTGAACCCAACTAGTATTCCTTCTAGTCCTTTTTTGTCAAACTTTCTTCCTTTTTGCAGACAATTTCCAAGGTAGATTACGGGTGATCCTAAAGGTTTTAAGTAGTTAGCTGGGAGTTCCTTTTTGAACATGAGTTCCCAAGGGGATCGGTTATTACCTTCCCTAGGGATATTATTCAACATGAAGCAGCAGCTTCAAATTATGATATGCCAATAGTACTTTGGTATTCTAGATGATGAGAAGGTGGCACGGGCTGACTCAATAATAGTTTGATTAGCCCGTTCCGCTCGGCCGTTATGTTGAGAATGATATGGCTCGGAGGTGATTAATTTGATTTGTTTTGATTTTGCAAAATCCCTCAATGTTCTGTTTGTAAATTCAGTCCCTTTTTTGGAGAAAAATTTGCTCGGATAATAATTCAGTCTTTTATATTTGGTCTCTAGGAGATTAATAATCACGTCCGGGGTTTCCTCCTTGGATGATAGTGGAAAAGCAGACAGATATCCAGTGAAGTTATTGACCAGAGTCAAGACTTTGCGGTGACCTTCCTTTGATTGAGGAGTGATCGGTCCCACTAGATCCAAATGGATCCTTTCAAGAGGTTTTGAAGCGGGTGTTGATGTAGATGAGAAAGGTGATCTAGTTATTTTGCTTTTAACACAACTGTTGCACTGAAATTTATCCAATTCTTCTTTGGAGAAGCGGTCTTTTAGAATGGAATTGAGTGCTGAGATCAAAGCATGTCCGTACATCTTGTGGAGATCAAGTAGTGAATGTATTCCAGTGGAGGTGTTAAGATTAACCAAAAGATTCTTGCCAGCTTTTTGAGGTTTCTCTATGACAAACAGGTTGTCTCAAATCAGACCTTTCAAAACGGTTTTGCTGTCTTGAGTGATAAAGAATTGATCTTTCTCCTGATGAAGACTACATCCCTTTTTTGCTAGAAGGCCTGGGCTGATCAAGTTGACAACAATGTTGGGTACATACATGCAATTCTCAAGAGTTATAACAGATTCGTTCCATACAAGTCTGACCGTGCCTGTTCCTCGGATTTGAAGATTGGCTTCAAGCTTTCCTGTCTTAATTTCTTTGGGCTCATTCTGGAGGTTGATTGACAAGAAGTATTTCAAATCATTAAATATATGGATGTTTTCCCCAGAATCCAAGAGAAGATGAGGAGAGTTGTCCGCGTTAATCCAGAGAGAGATCAGAGCATGGTAATTAATGGCGGGTCCTTTCTGGAATCTGTTCTTCCATTTGTTTTGCTGCTCTACCCACCAAGCTGGCGCAATCTGAGGATGGAGATGAAAACACAATGATTTGGCATGAGGAGCGTTTGGGTCATGGTAACCTTCCTTACACCGACTTCAAACCTTCTTATCGTTTCTTTCAGTCTTGCTCTTTGTTGTCAGTAGAGTGACATCTGGAGTGTTTTTTCCTACTTTCAAGTGTGCCTTTTGTTTGTTGTTATATTGTGTTAGATGATTGAATACTACATCAACAGTTAAAAATTTCTCTACGTGCATTATTTGTTGTTTAAGATTTTCTAAGATGGGTGAAAACTTGAATAGGACTAAGTAAGCTAAGATATCTTTTGGTAACTCGATACCAAGGTCTGCCATGCGCGTGAGAGTTTTTTGAATATCGGTTATAAATCCCTCTATTGCTTGTTCATTAAAGGGAGCGTGGAGAAATTGGTTATTGATTTGAGCCCTGTTTGCGGTTTCTGATGAAGCAAATTTTCAAGTGATCTCCTCCCAGAGAAGTTTAGATGAAGAGATATTTGTCGCATTAACCACATTTGCATGAGTGGTACTATTGAGTTTAGACAGAATAATCGCTTGTATTGCCTGGTCTTGTTTGATAGATGGTTGATCTGAGCTTCCAGTTATAGCGCCTTTGATGTCTTTGAGATCAAATAGCATCATCATCTTGTCTCTAAAAATGGAGTAGTTGTCTTTGTTGAGAGGAGGGATAGCATCAACAGAAGCTTTGAGCGCAACTTGATGGAAATAGTTGTTGAACCCAGCTGGTTTGTTCATTTTTGAGTAGGTAGAGTCGTCCTTTGGCTTTTAACCGTGTTAAGTTGAGAATTCAATTTCTTATGACTAAAAACCAGCAGACTTTAAGTAGAGGTTAGAGACATGAAGGCTTAGGTCAAAGATAATAGAAAAAGAAGGCAAGAGTAAAAGAAACACAAACAGGTTGGACTTTGTTAAGTTGAGAAGAAGAGATGAGCACGGAAAGAGTAGATGAGGCACGTGGAGGCAGGAAAAAGGCTATAATACACCATTCTATCTTGTCAGAGTTTGCCAAGCTTATGAATCTTTGGGAAGTGAATTCTTACCAGGCAGACAGCTTGAAAGAGATATTCTGATTGAGACGACCTTATTGAGTGATTGAGATAGAGTAGTGATCAAGAACTGGATAGGTTGACAATCGTACAAAGTTTGAGTTGATTAGGCGTGGATGAGCTTGACAAGGCCTAAGTGAACAGGAATAACAAAAATAGATAAAGAATTGAAATAACCAAAGAAGAAAAAAGGAAAGAAGAAAAAAGAAAGAAGCATCACGAATATAAAACAAAGCCGAGTCTCCTGCTGATGAGGAGAGAACTAAGTACCGGTTGTAATCTGCCCCGGTGGCCCCAAATCAGAGAGTGTCCCCGGGGCTTATTATCTCTCATAGTAGAGTATACAAACTCATCATTGAAGTGTGCGCGCACTTAGACTTAGGATAGAAACAAGAAACAGCTTTGTGAATTGTGACATTCTTAACAGATCCCAAGGATTCCAGTTCTGCACGTAGCCTTCTACTTCTTTCTTTGGGATCAACCTTTGCAGAGAAAACTGAGATTTCATTGCCTGAGAAATGGCTTTTCTCATACCTGGTTGATCCTCCTGGGTCTGAGCCAACCTGAATTGTTCCCAATAGCTCACATGCTCTTTCACTAATACTTTGAATCTTTCCTCCTTGGTTGAGTCCAGCTGGGGTGGCATAGGAGGACCTTTACCCTCCTGGGATAAACTGGTGGGTGAAGGATGGTTCTCCAACGGTCTGTTGGTCGAGTTGGCGGCCGCGGTTGTCGCTGTCATTGTCCCGCGTGACACTATGGCCACGGGTTTGAGTCCCCTCATTGCGCTTGCAACTGGAGTCCTTGCGTGCACGGGTTCCTCTGGGCAGAGATGCATATGATGGGGCTCTACGTGTTGCACGGGTGTTGCGCCTATTTTGATACATAGCACCAAAAAAATGAGTAAGTCTTTTGTTGAAACTTTGAAAAAAGACTTTGATAATATAAAAAAAATATTTTTTGTGTGTTTTATATTTTTAATAATTTTTTTAAAATATAATTTAACTTACTTAGAGTTAAATTCAAGGGTACCAACACTTGGTTGGGATCACAACTATCCTTGGAGGGTATTCCAATGGGGTCTGAGTGAGTTCCAATCAGATCCTGGGATAAATCCAAAGGGGTACACTGTCTGGGACGTCCTCTAGGAGGTCCTGAACAATGAGATCACCAAAAACAAAATTCACTGAGATGGATCAAAACAAAAAATATAAGTTTAATATTTTTTTTGTATTTTTATGTGTTAAAATGATGTTTTTAGAAAAAATAATCATTTTTATTATTTTTGGATTTTTCTTTATCTTCAGGGTTATTTAGTTTATAAATATAAAGCTTCCTTTGATAAATCTTCCACTCCTTATGTTGCCTTGATAAATAATTGAAATTGATAATTCTTTCAAGCTCAAGTTCTTTTTCCTTTATAACCTGCTGTTTATAATAAAGCAGTTTCTCCTGTTGTTTCTCAGGAGTTATAATAACAGGGAAGAAGTTACGGAGTTTTTCTTCTTTTTTCTTTTTAAGAAGGTTCAAATAATCATTGATCAATTCTTGGTTGGTCTTAAGATCCACTAGAGAAACAAATGATCAAAAATATATGTTAAAAGTATTTTAACTTATTTTTTTAAAAAATAAATAGACTGGTCCAAGGAATAAATAATTAAGAATTAATTATTTAAGGATATTTCCCGGCCAGACCCCCAGTTGTCAGCTTTCTGATACCAGGAACCTTGCAGTCCCTTAGCTACAGAGAGTGATAAAAATGCTGGAATGATAATAATAATTATTATTCCAATAATAAACACTTAGAAGCTCGAATGAATGATATAATAAGATCAGTTGCAAGTTTTAATTGGTTTGGTAATAAATGGTTTTCAATATAATGTAAAAGAGGGGCCACAGTATTATAATACTGGGGATCTTTACAGACTAGCAACCTCTCTTCAAGGGGCCTCCTTAGGCAGTGTAAGAACCTTGGAATAAAGATGGGTGCCTTAGAAAGGACTTATTCCACTAATGGCCGGGCTCAACAGCACAACTGGCCAAGGCAGGAAGGGTAACACTCACTCTGAGCACTTTACCACGAAAATCCTGGAATAATTGGAAGGGTTTCAGAGCAGATGGGGTAGATTTCTTGACTAAACTTCAATGGTTGATTGGTTAATAAGGGTAAATAATACTACTACAGACTAAGTCATAAATTACTTGCTTATCTTCATATAAGCATTTGATCAACAATGACACGGTGTCTGATTGATAAAGAATAATTCCTGGTAAATGATGATGGAATAATGGATCCAAAGAGGTCTGTATAAATACCTTTTTGGGGTGATTTTGATCCCCTCAGGGCACATAGAGAGGGTTCTGCTCGTGGGCTGAGGCTGGCAAGCCATTCAGGGCAAGATTAGCACGTCCACTTGGTGCTGTCAATCAGCTGTCCTTAGATCTGCTGGATTTTCTGTACTATTGTAGCCACAGGATCTGTTAGTCTGTTATGGCGTAAATTTGATCATTATGCACTCATCCTTTCTTTGTACTATTGATATTGCTTCAAAGCGGGCAGATTTGGATGTTTACTGATTTTCCATCATCTGCTGATCATTCAGATAATTTCTAATAATTTTAATGAACACTCCTTGTAGTTTTTTGTGTTCTTCAAAGATCAGGGTCAGTGATTTACATGATAATCCTTGATCTTTGATTTATTATTAAAAAATGTTTTAAACTTAATTTTCATTAATTTTATTTGAGTTTTGATCCTTTTTGATCATTAGTAATAAATATTTCAGTTTGTTACATATACTATGCAACCCTAACTTGGTTGTAGCTCTTCTGAGCGGTACCTGGTTGTCAGATAAGTCACGACTGATCCAGATGCGGGGATCAGTTAGTACAGATGCGCGCAGGGTAGGATCTGCTGCGTGCGTGGCAGAATCAGCTGCGCGCGGGTCTCTAGTACGCGGGAATCTGCTACTACTAGTACGTAGGGATATGTAATGATGCAGGGCTGCGCACGGGAATTGTGACATAACACATTTCCGCGTGTAACTCCTAAAATATACACAACACCTCAGTTCTGAGTGAATTTTAGGTTTAAAACCTATACGTGAAAATACGTGTGAAATATAAGAATGGACAAAAAGTGCCATACTGGTGTTGTAATTTTTAGTACTTTTCTTTTTAATTATTTTAAATATGTAAGGACTTGGAATTCAAGGGTGGGGTCAGTGAGTGACCCTACTTAATTTTGGGTGAGGAATCCATTTCTGTAATAATATTTATGGATTTCTCACTCCTTATTTTTTTAATTGAGATATTCTTATTTTTTCATAGTTTTGTGTTGCTATTGACAGGTTGCTCTGTACATAGTAGCAAGCTGAAAGATTTTGTTTTCAAAGGCTTTGAGCAGTTTAGTGATCTTTTCCATTGTAGCATTTTCTTGGTTGGGCTGAGGGTTCTTGGGCCTGCAATCAGATTCCATTTTATTCATGATCTTTTTTGACTCTTTGAAAGAGGGGGCATGGACTGGTTCAGCGGTTTTAGACTTTTCAAAAGTGAGGGCTGTTTGACCTTTCATGAATTCATCCAATACTCCCCTAAGGATAAGGAAACCAGGGAGCTTGAATAAATTATCCCTGGTAGTGATCATGGATCCAGACTTGACCAGTTTGTTCTTGATTCTTTCCTGCACTCCCAGAGAAAAAGATTGGAAAAATAGGACTCAAATTTTTTCCACTGTGTCAATGTGATTGTTTTGGACAAGGTAGGATTGGATTGGATCCCAAGATTTCCTAAAGGACTGATAATCAGAAGCTGAAGCCACACCACCATTGGAGATCCACTGGGAGACAAGGTTATCTAGATCCTGCAAAGTAAATCGTGCTACTTCTATTTTTCCCCAATAAGCAAAATTGCTCCCCGCAGCAGGGTCCAGTTATGCCGTTCAAAACCTTCAAAGACTCAATGATTTTCATAACTTTGTTGGAGGAGATAAAAAATTGTAACTGGTAGGCCATATTGAATTTGCTAGCCCCATCCACCAAAGCAGCCATCTTGTACGAGTCCAAGAAGCATTCCACATTTTTCCCATCAAATCCTAAGTTCTTGTTCTGGGGCTTGATCTTAACCATCTTAGGACAAGTAGAAGGTTTGCTGGTTGATTCCATTTTGAGAAAGTTTCCTAAAAGATCCAAGGAACAGATTTTCAAAGTGGCTCCCAAATGTGGCAAGAGTAGGGTTTCTTGAAAAACAACAATTATCTTGCCTAGGTGGTGCACAATTGGGAGGACTTGCTTCTAGAACAAGTTGCCTCCATGGATCTAGATGATGAAAGAAAAAAAAGAAAGAGATTGGATTTCAAAGTTTATGATTTTTGGGAATGTAAATCCCAAGGTTGCTGGTTTGATCCGGGCCCGGGGGACCAAATGTAAGACTCCAAACGGTTTTAGGCCGTGGCAGTTCTGTGCAGGGGAAAGGTTCTGCTTAGGCTGCCCTCCTGAGTGTTACAAAAATATTTAAATGTAACCAATATCAAAGTCCAGAACCTGGTAAAAGGGGAAACAAAAGTAAGAGGATAAAGATGATAGTAGTCTGTAGCTGGGGAAACAACACTATATGAGGGAAGATGTTGCTGGGGGAAACTTGAATAGAAGAAGTCAAGGTTTGTTCAGAGTTCAACAAGACAAGGCAATTGTAAGTGACAACTCCCACAAGCAAATAGCTCTGGTCATCAGCAGAAGCTTAGGAAAGATCAAATCAATCCCAAACAACCTCCAGGTTCTCAATGAACCTGCCCAACTCTCCGCAATCAAGCGCTTGAAGGGTACCAGATAACTGTGGGTGGCTGCACAAGACAAAGCTAATGGTTTGAAGAAGCTCCAGAAGCAAAACAATAACTGATTCAAACAAGAATAACCCAACACTTCTCAAGGGACTCAAGAGTAGCGTGGCGGAATTCAACTTCAAAAGAGATGAAGGGAGGTTTAACACTGCAGGTTTTAAGCTTAATAAAACATCTTCAGTCAAACTTGACTGGGTCCAGGATAAATGGATCAGGAGTGGTTTAACACACTCAAGAACTCAATCAGTCAAATTCTTCTTCAACCAGCAAAGCTATTGGTTGGTGATAAGGATCAAGGATCACGGGTTTGAGTATGGAGGCTCAAGGATCAAGGGGAAATCATAGATATACCCAAATTTTTGTCTCAGATAAAGGGGAATGAAGAACCCATGGATGATGTATTTCAAGAGGATACTGATGATCTTAGGATGTGGTGTGTGTTAGGATACCCTGTGCTGATGATGATGTGATCTGCTGTTAAGGTACCATGTGCTTCTCCTCCTCCAAAAGGCAGTGGAGAGCCCCTCCTTATCTGGGCAGGATACCCTTTTAGACTATTTACAACGTATTCTACAAATAGAACGGAAAAAGAAAGAAATTTTTTGTTTTTTGATTTTCAGGTGATTAGAAAAATTTGATCATGCAGGCCAGTGGAAATCTGGCCTGCCTGACCGGGGTGGGATCATTCTCATCCCTTCACCATCTCTTGCGTCCGTCCGTGGATTGGCGCGCGCAACAATACTGGAATCACCCACCCCTCACCCAAAGGCAAAAGGGGTGGTAACAGAAAATGGATCAGACCGCCCGCGGGTGTCTGCGGGCGGTAGACAACACTCTCCCACCCCCACCCAAAGATGGAAGGGGGTGCAAGTTTGCAAAATGACCGCAATCGCGGGTAGATGGGAATCAATTGGATAAGGCGGGGCTAGCAATCAAAGGACGAGGAGGATCTGATGAGGGGGGGAGATCAATTGGAGACTTTGGGTTGTAGATGGAATGTTGGAGGTGAATTGGATCAATGGTAGAACGGTTCAAGGGAGGTTGAATCGTCTGTTGGTGACAATGATTGTTGGCTTGGTGAGGATGTTGGGGGTCAAGGATGATTGATTATGGTGATCAAGGAGATGGGATAAGGATCACTGGGTTTGGGCGAGTTTGAGCTTGAGTTGGTCTAAGCTGGCTTTGAGGTTCAATAGCCTACTGACGGACTCGAGTTGGAAGGATTCCTTGAGTTTTTCAAGACTTGCAAGACAATTAGATAGGTTGCCAATTGGCCGGTTGAGCGGTTGACGTTGGAACCAGGTCAGATCCAAGTTGGAGACCAAATTGGCCTCAAGTTGGAGCAGCCAATTGGAGATTCAATTGAGGGAATTGTTGAACTGGTCAAGGTGTTGGATGGGGAACTTGAGCTGGGATTGGAGGTATTGGTGATGTTGGGATGATGATGATGATGAGATTGAGGAGGTTGTGTTTAGGTTCTACTTGGACAAGGATGAGGATGGAGTTGAGGGTGTTTGGGTTGAGTGGGTCTTGGCCTGCGCTTTTTGCCAAAAGGAAGGGGGGGGAACAACAAGAGAAGGGATCAAAGGCAATGCCTAGATGGTGAGGCCAAGAAGGCCTGTCCTAGACCAATGGGAATGAGGGGTGTTTGACAGGATGAGGGAGTTGGAGAAGTGATACTGAAAAAGAAATTCCAATTTTTTTTTTTTTTTGAATGACACCTAAATAAAAAAATCGTAAAATTTTTGAATGTTCTGCATCTGGTCCAGGGTGTCCAGATTTTGTCATTATAATTTCAGAAAAGTCATGATAAACAGAATTTAAAGACTCTCAAATGATTTCTAAATCTTCAATCTTGTTATCTTTGAGCATGGGATTCAAAGTGCTTGCATGATGCAAGAGGATTAGGGAGCTCAAAATACGCCCTTTGGTTGGTGCCTGTTTTTCTTCAAAGAAACAAGGAAGTGGTAAGTCAAAAAAATAAGCAATAACTCCTAAATCTGAAGAGGGAACCTGTGAATGAAGGTCAGGATATTGCAAATCTCCTGGCGGAAAAGTGTCATCCAACTCAATCACAGTGTCAGGTAGGCTGTTTAATTCCTGTTTGACGGAAGGGGTAGTTTTGTGGGGTTGCAAGGTTTGAAGGTTAATTACTCCTTCTTGCCAATTCACATCTGGATTCCTGTGGACTAGGAAAGCATGGCCTAGAATGGTATCATCCATTATGGGCATATCCGAGACAAATAAATCCCATGCAATTCCTGGGAAATTGGAAAATGCAAAGGTCCATTTTGCCTTTTGGGAAACCCAATGAGACAGCTCATTTGCACTACTTACTAAATAGATAGGGAGCTTGTCTACCTCAGAACGCACAAGGTTTTTTGAAGTGGCAAAAGATTCAATTATAAAGGAAACACTAGCTCCAGAAGGGAGTAAAACTTGATAAGGAGAGTTGGCCAAATGGAAAAGGACAAATATTGAACTTGGAGCACCCAGTGACTTGCAAGTGCAAAGATTGACCCGCTGTAATTTAGATAATGTGTAGCATTCCTTGCAAGTGTCAGGAAAACAACAAGCTAATTTTTTGACTGTTTAGCTGCTTTGCAATACTATTGAAATCATGTTTACCTCTAAAATGCATACATAACCCATTCTTTTCCCTCCTTAACCGTTCCTCATTCCAGAGCATTCCAGTTTCTTTATCCAGGAACTTTGGAGTTTTTGAAACGGGTTTTCCTTTTGGGTTGGAGTGCAAGGTTGAATTTGGTCTGGATTGCTTTGGATTCTTTGAAAATTTTTTCAAGGATTTGTCCGCCTTTGTAGTCAAAATTGATGGTCCATGGTTGTTTCATCAAGAGCGGTTCTTGTCCTGATAACCATTATCAAGCTCAATCACCAGGTTAATTAACTGCTGAAGGGAGGTTGTCTTATGTCCCCCAACTGCATGTTGTTTTATTAGGCGTGCCAGTAAACCTTTTCAAAAATGAAATAAAAGGGCTGCCTTGTTCCATTGGATGCAAGATTGCAGAGTTTGAAAATTGGAAATATAAATGGAAGCCCTACTATTTTCCTTCATGACTATATTATTAAGTTTGTATTTGGTGTTTTGAAATTCATTAGGTTTGCAAAACAGAGTGAACAACTGTTGCTTCAACTTGTCCCAATTGTTGAGAATACAAGTGGGGATAGTTTTGTCTAATAGTTCAAGGTAAGGTTTGAATCACTGCAAGGCTCTTCCACCAAGGAAGGAAGATGCATACATAACTCTAGGTCTATCAGTAGGGAAATTGTGAGGATCATTTGAGAAGATGATTTTGCAGGACTGTAGGTAGGATCTAAGCTTATGAGGGTGTTCCCCAGTAAAATGATCGGGCTGCTTCATGCCCGGGGTGCGAAAACTAGGACCACTCAGACCAGATTGCAAGGCAGTTTGGTTAAGTTGCTGGATCAGAGTCATGAGTAAGGTTGAAGCATTGGGTCTGGGAGCATTAGTGCAAGCCCGCAATCTACCACAAGTCAAGGTTTCTTTGGAAGAGTTTTTGATTTCTTCAAGAGGGTCCACTTCTTCCTGGAGGGAGAGAGGGGATCATCAAGAGGTTCAACCAAAGGAGATTTAGAAGAAAGGACAGGGTCTAAAGGTTTTCTGGCCCAAGAATTGCTGGATCTCCCTACCCAATGGATATCATCATTGTAAGGGGTGAGGGAAGCGTTCCCGGTTGAGCAAGTACATGACATTGTAAAAAGAAATAGATTATAGGTTGGCAAGCTAAGATAGATGAGTTGAGTTAGTTAATTTACTGTCACACAACCACCCCATGCACTATAGGGAAATCTTAGATGATTGTGAGTGCAAAAGGAAAGCTGAGTGCGAGGGCAAGTGCAAGGTAGCAAGGGCTAACTGCAAAGTGCAAACTTATGGTGGAGTAACTTTACACACAGCAAGAGGGATGAATATTCCAATGGAAGGAAACCAAAACCAAGTCCAATGTGATTACTGGATTGAGCAAATGCAAGACCATATGAAATTAACTAACTGAGAAAACAGCCCCCAGGCAAGCAGAGTAGCCTTTATAACGTAATCTGAGATGAATAGATACAAACTGATGGATGGTCAACTACAGTTTCAAGCAATGAGGCAATGAATGACATGGACAGAGAATAAAATGAAATAAAAGTATGAATTTTTTCCAAGTTCTTAGCGTAAGTGCAAGAAAATAGGCAAAAAATGCATTGGGATGTAATGGTTGAGAAATGAGGGAGTGATGTCAGAAGCAATGCAAATATGAAGGTTTAGTTTATGTAGGGTAAAGGACTATTCCATTTTAGAACTATACAGTTGAGGTGGCTAATTTGTTAGTTTTTCATTCAACTAAAAGAATAAACTTCAGCAATCAAATTGAAAATAAAAATAAAATCAAGAATAACATGAATTCAACACTAGTTCACCTAAAAGCAAGACTTGGCAGGCAGCCAGCAACAGTAAAGTAAAGTATAAACAAATAGAAAACACAATCCCTCCTTCAACAGTCCTATAGTTCCTTGCTTTGTTATGTGAGGTGAGTCAGTAATGAAGAACACAAACAGAACAACAAGGAATTAAAGGAAACCTGTACCAGATAAGACATAAGGAACCGTGTCGTTCTAGTTTGACTTTTATATGGTGAGAATTCAATATTGATATTTGATATTGAGTCTTTGACTGAGGTAGCTATGCTCCTTCAGAAGGCTGGTGAGGAAGTAACTTGAGATTGCATTGGGAGAGGCTGATAAAGGCGTGTGGTCTGCTGAATTTGGAGTATCTTCACCCTTAGGTTAAAATTGAGTGCGCGCGTGAATAGTTTAAACATGATTAGGCCTGATAATTCAACACTCTCCCATAATTATGTTCTTCAGAGGCGGAATTACCAATTATATCTAAGGCCTTCAAAGATCTGATTAAGATTGGATTTCTAACAGGTTTTGTAAGAAAGTCTGCAAGCATGTGTTCAGTTTTGATGTAGGTTAAGCAGATGTGTTTAAGCTTGATTTCTTGTCTGATAAAATGATACTTGATTCACATGTGCTTGTTTCTACAGTTAGAATGATTTACATTATTTTAAGCAAAATTTATTGCGCTCTGATTGTCTTCAAAAATTTTTGTTGGATTTTTGAACGTAATATTGAGAGCTTGTTTAAGAATGAATTTTAGCCACATAATCTCTTTAAACATGTAAGACAGAGCTTGATATTCAGCTTTTTCAGAAGAGCATGCAACGGTTGACTGTTTCTTTGACTTCCGGGAAATTAAGTTTCCATTCCATTTAACCATGTAACCTGAGATTGGCCTTCTAGAGTTTTCACAAATACCCCAATTGGAGTCAGATAAGCCAATCAGTGATTGTGGTTCTTTGTTTTTGTGAATTTTAAGAGAGTAATTAAGAGTTCCCTTTAAGTACTGTAAAACGTGAAGGCGCGCATTCCAGTGTTTGATTCCTGGCTTATTTAGGAATTGAGATAAGTCTCCTACTGAGAATGAAAGGTCAGGTATTGTTTTGCAGCTCAGATAGTTCAGTGCGCCAATGACTGCTTGGTAATTCATGTCTAAACAATTAAATTCATGAATTTCATTGCTTGTGGCAGCTGTGAGTTTCAAGTTAGGTTTCATGGGCATTTTGAGAGGCGGTAAATGATCAATTTTTGCTCTTTCTAAAAGCTGCTTGACGTAATGGCACTGAGACAGTTTGACTGAGGATTTGGACTGGTTGAATTCCATCCCTAGAAGGAGTTTGGCTGGATCTAGGTCCTTAACGTTAAATCTTTTCTTCATCTCTTCAATAAAAATTTCAGGTTTGAGACTGAATATTGAGATGTTGTCCACATGTATGTAGAGGTAAGTTCCCTTCCTTCACAGCAGGCAAGGTTCTGCATTGCATTTTCTGAAACCTATGGAGAAAAGGTATTTAGTTGAGGTCTCATGCCAAGCCAAAGGAGCTTGTTTCAAACAGTAAAGTGCCTTATCCAACTTTAGTATTTCTCCTGGACAATCAGTTCCTTCAGGGGAGTAAATTGAGACATCTTCATTGAGCGGAGCATTTAAAAATGCTGATTTGATGTCAATTGGATGAAATTTTAGATTGTGCATCAATGCAGAAGAGATCATCATTTGTAGTGAAGATAGGTTTCCAGTGGGAGCGTAGGTATTGTAGTAATTGACTCCTTCCTTTTGATTGAAGCCTTTGACACAGATTCTGGCCTTTTGTTCCAGAACATTACCTGAGGTATCTTGCTTAGTTCGAAAGACCCAGGTGCACTTCAAGAGCTTGAAACTTGGCAAATTCTTTCTTTGCAACCAGACTTTGTATTTTATTAAACTATTAATTTCTTTCTTTATTTTTCTCTTCCAATCCTCTTTGTATATTCTGTTCATAGCTTCTTCATAGGTTATAGGATCTCTTTTGTTTTCTCTGATCTTTCTCAGCAAGGCTATAGGCATACGTCTTTGATTTTAGTTGGGAATTCAGCGCTTATTATGCTTGACACATTTGTTGGTGGTTGATTTACAATATCTTGAGATATCTCAACATTTGGTTCTGGATCAACAAACGTGAATTGATTAGCTTGAGACTTCTTGGGCTCTTTGTTCAACAAAAAGGGATTGATCAATTTTTCTGCCTTTATTCCTGGAAAGCAAGTCTCAACAAATGTAAAGTTTTGACTTGCAACAATTCTTCCGGTGTGGTACACCAAACCTGTCCTATAGCCATCATACTCACTTTTGTACTATAACAAAAGCTCAAACCCTCAAATAAACCTCAGAAATGGATTCTACATTTAAGATAACCTATAGTCACTCAGCCAAAGTACCACCCTATCCCTCATGGATTAGAAGATACAGCCCAAGAACCCTTCAATTGTGGCAAACTCATACTCAACCAGGTGTCACAGCTCTGTGGAAGGAATAAAGACATAAATTGCAAACCCTCAAGTAAATACCAGTAACAGCTTACCCTCAACACCAGAACCATACACCAACCCTGTCATCTCAGCCAGAATACAGCAATATAGATACAGGAGGTAGTGAAACTAGTTCAGCTCCTGTCACCTCACCCAGGATGCATTCAAATACACATACACAAGACTATGCAGAAGTATACAGGAAAGTATAGGCAGGAGGAAGTGAAACCAGTCTCAACCAGAACCAAACAAACAAGCAAATACACATAAACTAGACTATGCAGAATTATACAGGACAGTAAAGGCAGGAGGAAGTGAAACCAGTCTCAACCAGATCCAAAAAAACAAGCAAATACACATACACAAGACTATGCAGAAGTTTACAGGACAGTATAAGTTGTATCACTCATCCCATCTCATGCCATCTGGCACATCATCCATCACCCACCCCAGCTCACCTCCACCTATCAGGCCCTCTTGGCCCATCCATCTGTGGTACCTACCCAGATAAATATTATCAGTGAACCAGTTATAAAGGAAACAAGAAATCAGAAAACAAGTTATTACCCATGTTTAGCCAATTGAACCACCCAACAGGTGCTTGAATAAGGGTTCTTCTGTGACCTAAATATTTAGAACCAAATTAAGGAAGCACCACCCTTCAGTAAATAAATAACCCTTACAAAGAAAGAGGGAACAAAAAAAGCAACCACCAATCTTTTTCCTCTACCCAGCCCCCTGTGGGTAAACCCATCCTTGGGTCCTCTCCTGAACCACCACCCCTTTGATAAACCCTTGAACCCTTTAATATTGGGATATTGGTTAAGATCAAATATATCTGATCAATAAATAATCAATAAATAACCCATAGTCCAATACATCTGGTTCATTCTTCATCAAACCTACCAATAACAATCCATAAATAATCTAGGTCTGATCTGAGACCTATTTTAAGTCTCAAAGAAACCAGCCATTAATTAAATAAATTGTTGTGCAGACTTATTATAGTACTAGAAGGGCAGGCAATTAAAAACCACTCTTAGTATATACTAATACTCCAAAGGAGTAGAAGTAATACTAAATTCCCCTTCAAGGACTTCCAGCAAGCTATTTGCTTTATTTATTTATATAATCCCACAGGAGTCTCTAAAATTGGTGTTCCAACAGTGGCCTCTTTCCTTTAGGTTTGATTATTTCTTAAACCATAAAAATATTGGTGGAATATTAGCATCAAGAATTAACTCACCATTCTGAAGGCAGAAAGAAGAAACCCATGCCAGATAATTGAAGACCTCAAGGACCAAATCAGAGGGATTGAAGATAATAACCAAGAAGCCCTATCTTCAATAATCAGGATGGAGAAAGAACTGCAACACAAAACCAAAATACCCAGTGGATCCCAAGAAAAGCCAGAGGAAGACCAGGAAAGAAACAGAATCAGCCAGGACCTGCAGTAGAAGCAATGGGGAACCTTGCCAACATTACCAAACTCATAAAACAAATGCTTGAAGAAAGAACACCACAGGGAATTCCAGAAACCCCATACACCCAACCAAGAACCAGATTTCAGAACCCAACCCCAAGATCAGAATATGGAAGAATCCCAGCAGAAAACATGGAATAATCAACAAACCCCTCCATAATCCCAGGAATAAATATATATCCCCAAGCTAGAGAAGAAGGAAGAATAGCTAATAGGAGCCAATATACTGAAGGAACCCCAGCCAGAAGACCAGTCCAGGATAACTCAATAATCAATAATAATGAAAAAAATGGAGTGTTATTAGATTGAAAGAAAGTGAACTTTGAATTTGATGGAACAGAGGTGGAACAGTTTATTAAAAGAGTAGAGAAACTGGCCAGGATTCAGAAGGCAGGGAGAATAGATATAGCCCTACAATTACATTTTCTAGTACAAGACAAGAAGATCAGGGAGTCTATTGAAGATATGGAGGGACATGAATATGCAGACTGGGACCTTTTGAAGAAGGAACTAAAAAGGAAATGGGGCACAGCTACCCCCCATAGAAGGTTCAATGAGGAGTCCATACCAAGGCTTCTCAGACATACTCAAGAACAGATGGAATGGACCTTACAAAGTGGTCAAACAACTCAACAAGGGACCCTATATTCTGGAAGAATTGGATGGGACAGTACTTGGGAGAAGGTTTGCAGCCCGCAAGATCAAGAAGTTCTACAACAAAGGAGCCCCACTAGGGGAAGAAGAGGAAGGACTAGAACAAGAAGAAGAGGAAAGAATAGAACAAGAGGAAGAGGAAAGTCTGGAACAAGAAGGAGAGGTGCTAGTAGAACAGGAAGGGGAAGAAGAAGAAGAAAGCTCCTGAGCAAGAGCCTAAGTTCCAAATAAGAAATATATATAAGTAAAAAAAACAATGCAAATAAATAAATAAATAAAAAAGAACAATAAGATAAAATAAATGCTTTCATCAAGAAAACTATTCTGTAAAAAGAGTTCAACCCAAAGAGAACATGGAACACTGGGAAGAAGGAAGGACCTGAAGACATCAAGATTGGCTTAACTCAAAATTGGACACAATTAAATATTTCAAGATGTGTCAAGGTATTTAGTAAAAAGGAATCAATTAATCTTCAGCTAGAACTGTCTGAATGAAGACATTATAGTAGGTTTCAAAGGAAAAAGTTATCTATCAGGTTTGAATAGATGCAAACAGGGTGTCAAGGCTCAAAAATTCAAGAAAGGATTTAGAGGAAGATAGGAAAGATTTACAGGAAAAATAATCTGTCTTTGACCATGAAGTACCACAGTATACGGAGAAGGGAAAAGAAGATTTAAATTCAAGGAATCAGTTAAATCCAAGGAATCAGAAAAACAGAGGAAAATGCCAAAACCTGTCTTTATCCAGAAGAACCCTATTTTAATTCAACAAACCAAGAAGAATGGAAGGGATTTAATTATACTTTTACTTGCTACATGGATACAATCAAGAAAGAATTAAGAGGAGAAGATTTAGAGATAGGCCTTCAAGACCTCAACAGGACCAACTGGATCACTAGGATTCTCTGGACCTTTTTTTTATTCTACATGTGATTATTAGTCTTTTTATTATTTATGTCTCTCAGATCAACAACAAAAAGAAGAAGAAGAAGAAGAAGGAAGATAGGATGTGGAGTCTGATGTCTATGGACAGGAATGCTGTGGACAGCATTAAGTCTGGGGGGGATGTGGTAGACCTTTCCTATAGCCATCAAACTCACTTTTGTACTATAACAAAATCTCAAACCCTCAAATAAACCTCAGAAATAGATTCTACATTTAAAATAACCTATATTCCCTCAGCAAAAGTACCACCCTATCCCTCATGGATTAGAAGATCAGCCCGAGAACCCTTCAATTGTGGCAAACTCATACCCAACCAGGTGTCACAGCTCTGTGGAAGGAATAAAGACATAAATTGCAAGCCCTCAAGTACATACCAGTAACAGCTTACCCTCAACACCAGAACCATACACCAACCCTGTCATCTCAGCCAGAATACAGAAATACAGATACAGAAGGTAGTGAAACTAGTTCAGCTCCTGTCACCTCACCCAGGATGCATTCAAATACACATACACAAGACTATGCAGAAGTATACAGGAAAGTATAGGCAGGAGGAAGTGAAACCAGTCTCAACCAGAACCAAACAAACAAGCAAATACACATATACTAGACTATGCAGAATTATACAGGACAGTATAGGCAGGAGGAAGTGAAACCAGTCTCAACCAGATCCAAAAAAACAAGCAAATACACACACAAGACTATGCAGAAGTGTACAGGACAGTATAGGCAGGAGGAAGTGAAACCATTCTCAACAAGATCCAAACAAACAAGCAAATACACATACACTAGACTATGCAGAATTATACAGGACAGTATAGGCAGGAGGAAGTGAAACCAGTCTCAACCAGATCCAAACAAACAAGCAAATACACATACACAAGACTATGCAGAAGTATACAGGATGGTATAGGCAGGATGAAGTGAATCCAGTCTCAACCAGAACTATGCAGTACCAAAAAAACTCAGCACATCACAGCAATCTATGTAGGCAGAGGCATGTGATACTAAACAACCCACCAGTACAAGTACCACAGGGATACCCAGCAATATATGCAGGCAGTCAAGAACTACCAGTAACAACAACCCCCAGCACCACACAGAAATCAATGCAGCCAGTAGCATGTGATACCAAATAAACTACCAGTACCAACAACCCTCAGCACCAAACAGCAATTTATGTAGTCAGAAGCATGTGATACCAAACAACCCACCAATACAAGTACCACAGGGCTACCCAGCAATATATGCAGGCAGCCAAGACCATGCAGCAACAAACAGACCACCAGTAATGCACAAGAAATACATGAAGGTGGAAGCAAGTAGCACCAAACAAACCACCAGTACTGCACAGGAATTTATTGTATCTGCACTTCACAGCAGTTTATGCAGGGCTGTGCATGCATTAAACCCCTGTAAAAGCTTTTGCCAAAAAGCAGAAATGCCTCATGAAACTGTACAAGCTTATCCCAACCAGCAGAAATGCCTCATGTAACTGTACAAGCTTTTTCCAACCAGCAGAAATGCCTCATGTGACTGTATCTCACTGTTCCTCTCCAGAACAGGGGGAAGCCTTCAGCACCCCTGGGGGCAGGATTTGTCTATTTAAGGAGGGCCTCTCTGCCCTATCCAAGTCGTATCACTCATCCCATCTCATGCCATCTGGCACATCATCCATCACCCACCCAAGCTCACCTCCACCTATCAGGCCCTCTTGGCCCATCCATCTGTGGTACCTACCCAGATAAATATTATCAGTGAACCAGTTATAAAGGAAACAAGAAATCAGAAACCAAGTTATTACCCATCTTTAGCCAATTGAACCACCCAACAGGTGCTTGAATAAGGGTTCTTCTGTGACCTAAATATTCAGCACCAAATTAAAGAAGCACCACCCTTCAGTCAATAAATAACCCTTACAAAGAAAGAGAGCACAACAAAAGCAACCACCAACCTTTTTCCTCTACCCAGCCCCCTGTGGGTAAAACCATCCTTGGGTCCTATCCTGAACCACCACCCCTTTGATAAACCCTTGAACCCTTTAATATTTCATATTGGTTAAGCTCAAATATATCTGATCAATAAATAACCAATAGTCCAATACATCTGGTCCATTCTTCAACAAACCTACCAATAACAATCAATAACTAATCTAGGTCTGATTAGAGACCTATTTTAAGTCTCAAAGAAACCAGCCATTAATATAAATAAATTATTGTTCAGACTTACTATAGTACTAGAAGGGCAGGCAATTAAAAACCAATCTTAGTATATACTAATAATCCAAAGGAGTAGAAGCAATACTAAATTCCCCTTCAAGGACTGCCAGCAAGCTATTTTCTACTTTTATTTATATAATCCCACAGGAGTCTCTACACCGGAGTTCAATTTTACTAATTAATAGGTTGAGAAATTGTTCAGAAACCCAATGAGGATGCATTTCTCACCAGTAGGGTTGAGCTTGTTATTGCGGCTTTGACTTGGAATTAAGCAATAAGCTTCACATCCGAATGGTCTGAGGATGTTGAAGTTGGGCACACATTGAAACCATCTGAAGTAGGGAGTTTCAAAATTTCAAGTGCTTGAAGGTAAGATGTTGCTCAAGTTGCAAGAGGTTTTTATAGCTTTGGCCCAGTAGCAGTGAGACAGCTTGGATTGGTTTAGCATGCATCTTGCCTTAACTAGAAGTACCTGGTTAGATCTCTCGGCAAGACCATTATTTTCTGGCGTGTAGGCTGGGGAAAAAGAAAGTGAAATTCCTTGGTCTGAGGTCCAGGCTTGGAATTCAGAGTTTTTGAACTCACCGCCATTATTGGATACAATAGGGTGTATCAAAGTTAGCAAACCCGCCATTAGAAACCCGCCATTTTTTTTGACAAAACCCGCCATTTTTAATGGCGGGTTTCTGAAATACACATACCCCCTAACTGGTGTATTTCAAAATGGTGTGTTTCATGAAAATGGCGGATTTCAATCATCAAACACGCCATTAAACCCACCATTTATGCATCATCATCCATCCACCATCCATCACATCAAAAATACCCAAGGTGAGCTTAATCTTAAGTGCATACACCCTGGGCTCGTTACGGCAAGCCTTTCTGCCACCATCCATCCAACCACTTGGTTTGTAGGTGACTCTCTCCCCAGCGTCATCCTAGCAGAGGCAGTGTCTGATTGGTGCTTGAATATAACTTAGGAAGTAGAACTAGAATTAAGACTTGTAGCTTCCTCCACCAGTCCAAGAGACTTGGCCCAGTTAGACAAAGCTCAAACCCACCCACAATCAATCTTGTGAGTTCTATTTGTCGGAGGAGCGATCAACAGACCGCAACATCACCCTTGATTGCCCAGCTCCTGCTTGGTCTCGGTCTTGGACTCAACCAGCTGGTCACTTGGAGTGAGTCTCTTACCCTCTTCTGGGGTTCAGTGGAGCAGAGTGTAGTCTGTGTTGATGGTGATACTTCTGGTGATGATTTGGTTCGGCCGACTGGTTGTCCAAACCCTCCCTTAGTTTGGTGGGAAACCTCAGAGTAGGGAAAAGGAATCCATCCCAATCAGCCAAGTCCCTCAATCCAATAGGCCTGTTGGAGGTCAGTTGAACTCATCGGATGTCTCTTCCATCTTGCATCCCCCAAATCCTGTTTGCTGCCCTTTAATCAATCCTTCCGTCTTCTCACTTCCTCCCTCCTCCCTCAGCCTCTTCTCAATTGATATTTCTCCTTCCTCTATCCTCGGTCGTTCATTTCCATCCCATTTTTCCAAGCCTGTGGTCCCTGACTCGTGTCTCCCCCTCCAACCCAGCTTGCCCGCCCCTAGTTCATCATGGCCGCTGCCGTCGCCAATCCTCTCCCTACCTCCGCCACCACTGGATTGCTCTATTTTATCTTGGCCGGAGGTTCTTTTGGGAAATGTGTCCGCCTCGGTCGAGCAACTCGTCGCTGACAAGATTGTAATCAATCCCAAGCTTATCACCATTGGGGGCCATTGAGCTCCTCGGTCTACAAGGATGACCAATGATCCCTTTGGCTCCACTCGTAGGCGTCCCGCCCCACCCAGACTCAGACTATCCAACCCCTCCCGGCCACCTTGCTCATCCCCCTCGACCCATGACAATCCCCCCCAGCCGTCCTCCCACTCAGCCCAGACTGCGACTGCTGCTTGCCTCCTCACCCCTGCGGGTGCCGTCACTCGCCCTCACTCTGCCAAGTTGGAACCTAACCCCGCCCTTTGTCCGTCCCTGCCTGGTTGATTCACTACCACTGCCTCCACCACCACCTCCTTGTCCCCATTGGCCCATCATCAGTACCCTTCCCACTCACCCTCACTCATCCCCCTCCTCCATCCTCCGCCTCCCCCGCTTGCACTCAAACCTCCCTTGACAAACAGGATCTTGCGCTCCTCTCCCATGCAGCTCCTCCAGCTCATCATTCAACCTCAGCCCAGCCTCCCCCGCACAAGATGGAGTCCGAGTCCGATCTGACCGAATCTGTCAAGAATCTGATCAATGGCCTGCATCAACCATCCCTCTCTCAATCCCTACCCTCATCCCCATCAAGCCAACAACATCATCATCATCATCATCCCCACGATCAGTTCAGCATACCCCCTGTACCCCCACTACCCCCTCATTTTGCTCATCTCAACGGAATCAATCATCATCATCTCCGTCATCCCCCACCTTGATTGACCTCATCCAACCATCTCAACTCCCCCCTGACTCCCCAAAGCTTGCTCCAACGTCTCGAGAAACTCCTCCAAGCTAAATCTCATGAGATTCAACTTGCCGGTCAACTTGGTAACTCATTGCTCAAACAATAGGCTGAACTCGAAGCCAGAATCTTGGAACTTGAAGCAACCGGTGTACTCCTCACCGCCTCTCAACTCAAGCCTAACCGGCGCAATTGAGATCGGACCCCTCTCTCTGGAGATCCAGTCGATCCATCAGCTGCCAACCTACCCCAACCTGAATCCACTGACATCAGTGAAGATGATGCCAACCCAATCAATGAGACCTTCCGGCGTATGGTTGAGGAACTCAATGCTGCCATGAAACGCTGGCAGGAGGGTAATGCTGAGATTTGGCGTCAAGCTTGTGGTGAAGTAAGTCTTGTTTCTATGAAGAAGATAGACAAAAAACCTCTTAGTTTGCCAGGCCCGTCCTTGGTCAGGTGCTCATGGTTCAAATGAGTCAGGTAACCCAACTCTGATCTATGTGCTTCCCTATTCAAAAAAAAAAAAAACATCAATATTCCCCTATGCTTTCTAGGCCGCTGCTGTGAGCAGGCCATCCACCCCCTCTCAAAGCCCCAACAGCACAATGCCCATCACACCGGTTGGAAACCAATTACCAGCTGTTCCCACCATCTTCTCTCCCGAACACAAGCTAGTCCCTCCCAACCTTCAATGTCCATCCACCAATCAGTCAGCCACCCAAAACGCTCAAAACGCTCAACACCGTGCCAACAATATTGAATTTGCGACCAAGATTGGCCAAAGTTTACTAGGCAAGGTACGCTGGTTACAATACCGATTAGCCTCCAGGGAGGATGAGCTATTGGAACCCAAGGAGGAGCGCGAGGGTCTCTGGGAAAGAAACAAACAATTGATGCAGCAAGCAAAAGATTACAAAGCTATGGTCGGTATGTTGATACCCTCATGATTGTGAATTGATCGAGTGATCGATTTGCAATTGATTGGCCAATTGTTTGAGCCGATTGATGCAGAGTTTTTGGAGGGTAAAGGGAACTGACTTTCCCTTTGTTTTTTCTTTGTTTTTGTTTCTTTTTTTTTAGCTTTTCTAGATTTGCCAGGTTTTGATTTTCATTTCTTTTTTATTTTTTTAATCCCACCGTTTGTTGCCAATAATGAGAACGTTGCTGACATTTTTTTTTATTTGTTTGACCGGTCTTTTTGTTTGTCCAACCCCTTTTTTGATATCAATTCCTTCACTGCCTACCAAACTCAAAATGTTATACAACCATTCAAATTTCACCTTGATCCTCACCTCGGGTGCAGCAAGTTCCTGGGAGGGAGAAAGATGGAAGGAGATGGTATGAAAAACATAAAGAGAGGTGGCAAGCAGAGGAATTGTAGAATAAGGAGGGCTCAAATGAGGTATTAGGAAATTTCTTTGGAAGTGACTGACGACTGGATCAAGGAAAAGTTTGCCTGGTCTAGACAAAAGCTATGCTCTTTGGATCTGTACCCTTCTATCATGGCTGAAAAGAAAAAGAACCCTCAAAAACCCACCCAGGAAGAATTTAAGCAAGCAAAACAGACAATTGGGGCTTTCCACTTCTTCCACCATGGAAAAGTTATTGTTCTCGGCCAATCTGATCACCATGCTCTGGTTGCGGTCATTGAATTTGTGCCTTTGGATCACCTATCTGAGCAAGATAAGAAAGATATCAACTTTGCGACAACATTCCTTCACTGTTTGAAAAAATTTGTCAACCCGGTTGGTCCCTCAAGATCTTGGGGTGGAAAAATGTGGGCAATTGGTTGGCAAAAATCGATGAACCCTTTGGAGTTATTTGGACATTATGTGAAGAAATCATCCATTAGATCTTCTCCTCAAGAGTATGCTGTCCTCAACCTGAAGGCCAACAAAGTATCCCAAATTTTAGGACAAATGTTTTTTAATTTGGCCAAACTTGCCTTTGAATCAAACCGTGATACCATGAAGGACAGCAACATCCCCTCTTTCTCTTTGTTGGAATTTGGTTCCAAGCCTACACCTTTTGATTGCCCCCACACCTCACTTTCACCTTGGATTCTTTTTACAATTCTCCTCATATTGACAAAGGCAACATCTCTGGCTATTCCTTTTTACTTGTGGTCCCAACCAAAAAATCAAATGGTTGACTTATTGAAGATACGCATGAATATCAAGTTTTGGACGGTCAATTTGTTTTTCCTGACCTTGGCTTTGGAATTGATTTCAAGCAAAAAGGTATAGTCAAAATGGTTTGGGTGGCTAACAAGTACAAGCACTGTACCTTTCCAGCTGTGGACACAGCAACCCATACCAGAATGGCCATGTCACTCCAAATTAATAAAAAAACTCAGAGCACTTGTAGGGACAAGAATAACGGCCAAATTTACTCTAGAGAAAAAAATATCAATAAAAGCAAAAAAGATTTGTATATTGGTGGGGTTAAGAATGCTCTCAAAAATTGTAGTAGTAAAAAATAATTTGTTTTTCTTTCATCCATGCAAATATATTTACAAGCCCAGCATTTGAGTAATCTGCTGTATTTCTTCTACCAATCTACCACTGCCAATGCAAGCCAAAGCTACTGATACCTTATCCTTTTTTTCATTTGCCCGTTGTTCCCTCTCCTTTTCCAGTTGCACTTGCTTCCAATCCTTCTCCTTTTCCTCTTTTTGAAACTCTAGCTCAGCTTGTTTCAACCTCCACTCAGCATCCAATTTTTTTTGATTAGCCAAAGTCTTGGCTTGCTGCTTTTGACCATCCATGGCCAGTTGGCAATCCCACTTTTGCTTTTCAAACTGAAGTTTATCTGATTCAATTTGTGATTTCACTGTTTTTTGGAGGAGAATGGCAATGAGCATGATTTTGAAAGCAAGGATATTGAATCAATCAACTTACATGAATCTCGCTTCTCCATGATTTCTTCAAAGCCCAAAAAACTGGAAGTTTTTCTCCTCTTTTGATGACTTTTGGGGTTGACATTGATGGAATTGGAGGCCTTTTGCTTACCCTTGGCAGAGGAGGTTTGAGTCTGAAAGTCCTCACTAGTATTTGAAGGCAATGTGGGAGGCCCCATTGACTTGAGTTTTTGGCCAATCAAAAATGGATGAGCCTTTTTTTTAAAATGTAAATCAGTCAGGAGCAAGCAGACAGAATCAAAAACAATTTAGTTCCTTACTTGAGCAGATGTTGATGGCAACGGTGATCCAGGAATAACATCCTCCTCATTGGGCAAGTTCTCCAGGTGTTCTGCCCCAGGAAGAGAGAAATCAAAAGAAGGAAGTGAGGGGTCCAAGGTTGGGATTGACTGATCAATCAATACCAAAGTAGAAGTGATTGGAGCCGATTGTGTTTGAATATCCTCCTCGTCATCAGATGGGGGCCACTCCAAGGCTAAGGTTTCATCAAGGTCCCTGTTGGTAGGCTGAGCATCCCCAGCCAAGTCCTTGGCATCAACGGAATCGGATTGTTGGGCATCAAAAGCAGCTAGGGGGGTGATTTTGGCCTTCTTTCCAAAGATTTCATTCATTTGAATATAAAAAGGACAAATTGAGTCCAACTTATCAACCACCGAGTTGATTCCTTTGGCTTTTTCCAAGTCGGTGATACCAAAGCCAGTGGAGATAGACATGGAGTGGGCCTTTTTGTACTTGGCTTGATAGTTTTTGAACCGCTCCCTCATCTGTTTGGATGACAGATCCAGCCCACCTTTTGTTTTGTTCTTGAGTTCATTGGCCATCAGGAGATAACCATTGACCTTAGAGGATTGAGGTTGGCCAACACGTGTTTTGTTGTCGGATCCAAAGCAGGCATCATAGCTGGAGGGAATTTTCAGCCAGTTTACCAGGATGATGTGATCAGCTCTCTTGAGCTGACTTGAGCCCTTGGAAGCTGATGGGGGAGGCTTGTTTGTTGTGGAGTTCCTTGGCGATGTTCTGTTGGGTGTGTTGGACTTGTGGGGGGAGGTTTGCTGAGGGGCCATTTGAAAGAGTTCGGGATACGCAAGTGATGAGAGCAATAAAGTGATGAGAGTGGTAAAGTTTTGAGAGCGATAAAGTGGATGAGAGTGATCAAGTGATGAGAGCGGTTAAGTGATGAGAGTGATGAAGTTTTGAGAGCAATGAAGTGGATGAGAGTGATCAAGTGATGAGAGCAATAAATTGATGAGAGTGGTCAATCAATTTTATGATGAGGGTGGGGGTAAAAAATTTTCCAATGAGGTTGGAGGTAGAAGGAGGTGGGAAGACAGGGGTGTATGACGTGGACAGGTGGTGGAAGCATTTAAATATTTCATTTGAAAAAACCCACTTATTTCAGGTTAACTTTGACATGTCTGATCTGAAATAAGTGGGTTTTTTTGATTTTTAATGGCGGGTTTGAAATGGCGGATTTGGGTTGAAACCCGCCATTAAAAAATGGCGGGTTTGGTTAACTTTGATACCCCCTAATAGCTTTAATCTTGAGTCCTTTTTGTTTCTCTGCCCATCTTTAGAACTCTTTCAGGTTGTGGAGAGTGTCAGACTTAGAGCTCAGGAATTTTACTACCTTATAGCCAGAGAATTGATCTATTATGTTCAGGACGTAAATAGATCTGCTCAAAGATTTAACAGGAAAAGGCCCCATTAAGTCAATGTGGATGGCCTCCAATCTTTCTAACACTGGTGTGAAGTGACCTTGGAACGGCTTCTTCTTCATCTTACTCTCAAGAAAGATTTCACATTTTCTTTTAATGGCCTTAGGAAAAATCCTCTTTAGAAATCTCTCACTTGGATGTCCCAATCTATTGTGCCAGTTTGGCTGCGCTGTAGTGGAATACGAGTGAACAGGAGCTTTCATTACTTTGATAGAGGCATTGTTGAGTACAGGTAAATTATTGATATCCAGGGCAGAAATAGAGAAGACCCCATCTATTGTAATCTGAATCTCATTGTTTGTTTTCTTCATAGTCATGTTGTCATTGAAGAGTTGTTCTCCAGATATTAAGGTTTAGCTGAGGTTGGGTACACAGAGGACATCCTTCAAAAGAAGTTCCTCTCTGGCCGTGTTGGAAAGGTAGGAGGATCCAATGAGGATAGCTTTTAACTGGCTTTTCTTGGTTCCAGTGTCTACAGGAATGTTGACTTTCTTTGTATTGAAAAGGAGTTTGGGATTGCTCACCATATGGTGCAAAGCACCAGTGTTGAGTACTGGTGCTTTGGAGAGAAGATAAGTGGAACTGAAACACGCTTTGGCCGTGAGATTAGCAAAGTACGTTGTCCGGAACCCCAAGTTTCACAATAGCTATCTCATTGAGCATCTTGGTGCATTCTGAGATGTATTCCTTTAGATTTCCATTGAACTCATACCTCATGAACTTCAGCCAGACTCAACCCTTATTGTTGACCGATTTTGAGGCATAACATGCCAAAATCTTGGTCCATATGGCGTGAGGATTTTCCTCATTTTCAGGCGTGATGATTGAATCAAAGGCATCATCTCCTAGGTAATTCATTAGGGTGTCAATTTCTTTGTTCCTCTTTTTAGTCGCGTTTGTGAGTGCTGCGCCAGTAAGACCTGAGATTTCTTGAGGTTGAAAGATGCAAAATTCAAGGATTCCTTTTGCTTTTAGGTGGGCCTTCATTCTCATTGACCATTGTGGGAAGTTGTGATTGTTTAATTTTGGGATTTTACGGCTTGAAAATTTATCTTTGGCCATCTCTGCCATCTTGCTTTCTTAATTCAATTTTTCGCAATTGGTTAGCCATTTTTACTGTTAATCTGTTAGTTTTAAATTCAACTAAAATAATAAATTTCAGAAATCAAATTGAAAATAAAGATAAAATCAAGAATAAAATTAATGCAACGCTAGTTCACCTAAAAGCAAGACTTGGCAGACAGCCAGCAACAGTAAAAGAAAGTATAAACAAATAGACAACACAATCCCTCCTTCAAAATTCCTATAGTTCCTTGCTTTGTTATGTGAGGTGAGTCAGTAATGAAGAACACAAACAGAACAACAAGGAAGTAAAGGAAACCTGTACCAGATAAGACATAAGGAACCTTGTCGTTCCAGTTTGACTTTTATATGGTGAGAATTCAATATTGATATTTGATCTTGAGTCTTTGACTGAGGTAGCTATGCTCCTTCAGAAGGCTGGTGAGGAAGTAAATTGAGAACGCATTGGGAGAGGCTGATAAAGCCATGTGGTCTGCTGAATTTGGAGTATCTTCACCCTTAGGTTAAAATTGAGTGCGCGCTTGAATGGTTTAAACATGATTAGGCCTGATAATTCAACATAATTGACTAGCATGGGTGTGAACTAGCAAGAGCATGTGACCGGAAATGGGAACCCAAGGTTTATTGATACCCAGGGTGAAAAGGCAGAGCCCAAATGGATGGTCAACCAAGGTAGAGTTGACTGCAAGTTTTGCAAGTAGATGCTGAGTCAGTTGCCAAGAATGGAAGGTTTTCATGTGAGCCAGAGTTGATAACCGGAAGGCACCATTGATGTTGTGCTTCTAGTTTGTCACACTTATGGACTGAGGTGGATGGTACTGAGGAAGAGAGTCAGTCAAATTGGGAGGACAATAACCCTTAAGCTCAAAGCCTGACATGGAGCCTTACAAAGAATACCCAATTTTATCCTCCATCATGCAACTGTTGTCAACACAAAGGTGATTTCTATTGATAAAAATGGATTTGATCTTCATATCCATAGGACTCATGGATATTACCCTTCTGGGAGGCCTCTAGTCAATCACTAGCTACTAAATTCACAAATATTTTTGAATAATCATACCTGTTAGAGTTACTAAACTGCATATAATCTTTGTAGCTTAGTGTTTAAGCAAGCACCTAGAGTTAGCCCAACCTGGGTTTGATTCCTGTCTATGGAATTCCCATCTTTTAGCAATAAAAACATTTGATTGGCCTTGTGTTTTTGTATATACAATTGATTCAGAAGTATTAATTCTACCCGCCTGGAATATCTAGATCAACTTGGTGGCTGCACTTTCTAACACAGGATAAATCTACTATGAAATCTTGCCAAGTGATAGGAAAATGCAATTAGGAATAAATGCAAGAGATTTCTTTGGGCTTTTGGTCAGATTATAACCCAATTGCTAAAATTCTGCTGTTTTGATCCTTGATGATGCACCCATTCACAAAAGAGAAGAGTTTAAAAATGTTGATGATATGTTGAAGGATATCAACAATATTGTGCTTGAACTTCTTCCCCCACATTCACCATTTTCAAATCCAATTGAGCCCAGTTTTAAAAATCAAAGCATTTTCCAAAGGGGAGCCCTTACATCAACATTCTAGACTGGTTGATCTCGTGGAACATTCAATTTCTGGAACCATTGCTGAAGAAAAGAGTTCAAAATGGTATCATCATTTTCACAATGTTTACAGAATTTCTTCATAGGTGCAACCAATCACTGGTCCAATCTAATTAAAGCATCCTGAATTTTTTGTCTGAATTCCAGGCTTCCTTTTTTACTTGTTACCAACTTTTTTACCAGGTTTTTCCCAGAAAACTCCTGTTCCTCTTGTCTTTGTAATCAATCCATGTTTATTTAGCCTACTACAAACCGTTATACCCAAAAATGATAAAGCTTGTAATTTTTTGATCAGGAACCGCAGTGGCCGCTTGATTTGTCTGGCGGACTTACCTCACTTGTTGAGTGGACTGGAGGGATTCTCAAGAGGCCTTTAATCCCTCGTTGAAAGGCCTTATCCTGTTGATGACCGGACTTGAATCATTTGAACAGGGATCTGAGTGGGTTGTTTTGGGTCCCCCTTCCCTTGACAATGGAACATGGTCCACTGATCCACTAGACTTGTTTACCGGAAACACTTGTACGTGCATGTGTTGACCTGACAAATATTGGCTGTCACCCTCTCCATCACTGAAGCTTGTAGGTTGCCCCTTCAACTCCTTCCTATTTTGCATCACCAATTTAAGCCAACCCCTTAGTCAATTTTGAAGTTACAATGAAACCTTAGCCAACGTGCTTATTGACTGTCATTACTCCAAGGTTCCAGCAAGGGCCCTTGGAAGAAAAATCCGGCCCAAGGCAATTATATGCTCTTTGAGCCATCAACCCTGCCTGACATCAATGATCAGCAAGCAAGCCAAAAAAATTCTCCCGGTCTCTCCGTGGCACAAAAAGATTTCCACCCCAACTGCAATCAAACTTCTAATAATTGATGCCCGTTTCTCGGTCCTTGATTGGGGCAGAGGGGTCTTTCTCGTTGATTAAACATAGGGTTACAAGCAGGTAGCAGTAACACTCAGACAAAAGTTTAGGCTACCTGGTCCGCTGTGCCACTCCAAACCATGCCTACAGGTTTTCGCGGTGAGTCCGGGATCTAAGAGTGCTCTCCAGACTGATGTCATTGTCACTACAACAACTTGGGTTGACTTAAACCAGTGCATAGCCCCCAAGCTTCAGGGCAATGGCAAATTGGGCGGCCTTTGGTTGACAAGTGCTGGGGGAGGGTGACAAGATCGGTCTTGCTCAAATCCCTGTCGGTTGCTGAATGGAATCCATTAATTGACGCTGGTCACAGAAGAAAATAATATTGTCGGTTTTTCTGTCAACGCAGCTTCCATCCCTATGAAAAAAATCATCTAGCGGAACAGTCCTGCCGCCTATGATTTTTCCCATTGCAACTGCAAGTTGGTATGCAGAATAAGCAGACGGCCATGCCATGAGCACAGACACAAAAGACCCAGCTCCCCTCCTGGGGGCTAACTCATGACCAAAGATTGAACAAGCTCAAGTCCCCAACAGACCATTCACTCTCCTTCCTCCCAGATACATACACATACATAGCGCGTTCAAACCCTCATTTCAAGACCCTTGCCAGAAAATGCAGTCTTACATCTCGCTGAAAAGCCTAGCTATGCTGCTGGCTGCGATGAGTCAGTTTTTACATTCTGCCGAAGCAACCGATCCCTATAGTTGCCCATTTGACGCCCAAAATTCGAGTCAAACAAAAGATTTTTGCGTCCGGCAACTTTCCGAGTTGGTCACCAAGCCACAAGCTAATTGGTACGGCCGTAAGTTTTAGGTGAACGGAAACAGGATTTCACTGTCTCAACATTTGGCTCACACATTTGATCGTTCTCTTCTTTATGTTGTCAAAACACTCTTCATTCCGAACCAGTCATAAAGGCTACCCAGGTGTTTGACCAACAGGGTAAATCCACTGGTTTCTCGTGCGACCAGATCTCAGTTGATAATCAGCCACCAGCTTGCATAGCCTGTTGCGACACCGACTATCAAATGGTGAGAAATTTTTTCGCTTGGTAAAAAAGTTTTACAAATCCGTTGGCACTGACAAAACATCAACAAATTCTTCCACAAACTCATTTCTTGACCCACAACCGAATTCCTTGAACTCGTCGGTGCCTTCTAAAAATTTTGGTTTTCAACCTAGCCATCCAGCGGCAAAGCGTATTGGCTAATGGAGTATGGATTAGGCCAAAGTTGTTCAAAAAAGCAAAAGTGAAGGTGAAATTTCAGCAGCCACCCAGACTGCACATTTGTATTCCAATCTTCCAGCAAGCCAGCTCAATCATTTCGGAATCAAGTGCTGAGAACTCAAAACAAAACAAAAGGACGCAACTACTGTTTACATGAGACTTTCGCAAGAATGTTTGGCATATAGCATTTGTTTGTTATTGTTTGCTTCTACCACCTTCCCTCAACTTCACTTCCCATGCTAAAATAGTTTCAGGTTCTTGTTTTGATTGGCTTGTGAATGGTCTGCTCGACCCTTTCCATATTGCACCTGTACATGAATTGCAATACAAGCTGCTGAAAAAATTGTACAATAAGATTTCTGCTTTATTTAATTTTTGCCATAATGGATTGTGATATAGAAGTTAAACTTTGAATTCAATCAGAAATATTAAAATTTTGATGGGTTTCAGTTCACTACAAGTAGCTCTGGTTGAATGGGCCAGTTTTGGAAAATTCAGTGGAACTGTTAGTCATGCCAGGTGTCAACAAAGATATTTAAACTCTCAGACCTTTGAGACATGAAGGGGACCTTCAGATCAGAATTAATGGGACTCAAGATGAATCTAACTTCTGGGAATTGAGGAAGGGCAAGAAATGGATGGTAAAAAGGGGAAAAAGAAATGAAATATAAGAGTCAATTTTAAGGCTTCAGTGCCAATTTTACAACTGTTTATTGAAAGGAAAAACCAGCAAGAGGGAGCTGTGATGAAGCAGGTATTGAGATCAAGGAGCAGACACAATCAACAGAAATAGAAGTAACTGAAAAGAAACACCAGCAAGAGGGAGCTGTGAGGAAGCAGGTCTTGGGACCAAGGAGCAAGCACAATAAACAGAAAGAGAAGTACCTTTTATGAGGTAAGCAATGGAGACAAGCAAAAAAGGAGTGAGTTTTAATCATGGTAGCAAGCATCAAGAAATGGAATGATAGGTGGTTGAGAGGAGAAAAAAGGAAAAGGATAAAAAGAAACAGAAAAGAAAAACAACACCTGAAAAGAAACACCAGCAAGAGGGAGCTGTGAAGAAGAAGGTCTTGGGACCAAGGACCAAGCACAAGCAACAGGAAGATAATTACCTCTTATGAGGTACACAATACCCACAAGCTACAAAGGAGTGAGGAAAAGGAAGGAGAAGATACAACTGTAATATGACATGACTAAGTACAGGCTTCTTGTGTCAACTTAATCTGAGTAGATGTGCAAGTTTTTAAAATTGGGACAGGGAGTATTTTGCTAGTTGGTCCACCAGCAGTTGTGGCTCTGTGTACTCCAACATTTATCTTGTGTTTGGATTTTTTTTTTCTTTCTTAACCATTTTTCATGATGGGTTCAGCAAAGCTATATTTTCACTGTCCATCTGAAAAATTATTCAGTTGCAAAAGCTATTGTTTTTGTAAAGTTTAATTGTGTTCAAACTAGTGATTGAATTGAGGAAATTTTACCACATGTTGTTTTTCCTTGTAAAGATGTTTTTTTTCAGGGAGAAATTTAGAAATAATCAGATAAAGAAATAAATTCAGATACCATTGCAGAGCTAGCTGACAACAGGACTAAAAAAAATTAAACAAAAATTCAAACAAAGAAAATTTTTAATAAGAACCCTGGAAATATTTGACTCTTTTGAAATATTATTGAAGAAATCAGTTCCCAGACAAAAATATCTTAGGCTCAATCACATACCCTACCCCTCCAATCTAACTCCTTAGGCCTTTTTCTTTAATATAATATATGGACAAGAACCTGGAGTGTCCCTTTTATGGCCATTTTATTACTTCATGTGAACGTTTATGTATGTGTTAACTCAAGCAATTAAAGTCAAGATAATTCATAATGCTTTAGAATTTAGAGACAAAACAAGTTTTTAAAATATTCCTGTTATAATTATGGCCAGAAATTAGCTTAGGCAAATGAGCAGTATTTAAAGCAAAAGAAATGCTTGACACCTTGTGTCAATAGTTGCTGATGGGCTCTCACAGAGGGGCAAAACATTGGACAATAACGGTGATTAATTTGATTGGATGATGAATGAATGATGGAAAACAGAAGGTAGAAGATCTCCTTAAGTAAAAACAATTGGCCTCTTGTGAGCCCATGATACAACAAGCCAAAAGGCAAAGTTTCCTCCCCAAAAGAGCTCTACAGGCTCCACAGGCCTTGTTACTTGGTTTGGGCTACATCAGCCCACATGGCATCAGTCCCTGTACCCTTACAACCAGCCTATTCCGGTTGTTTCTGGTGTTTCCACCCCAAAGGGGCTGAACCAGCTCCTGTGCTGTTCAATCCCTGGCTGGTTGTCTGTTACAACCAGCCCTGTTAGAGTACTTGTATCCCCTCATTTCCTTTTTTCTTTCCCAGTTTCCTTGTTTTCATTTTCTTCATTTTTATTCCATTCTGTTTCTTGTTTCCATCAATTCACCTCTCATTTCATTCATCAGTCTTCAAGTCTCCTTTCATTGTCATTCATCAGTCTTCCTCTCACAATCACCCAGCGTGCCCCCCCAATTGTCATGTCTGCGCACTCATAGTTGTCATGTCACACTATCTGTGACACTTGCCAATCCTGTCTATACCTGAGGACAGAATGGGAGCCAGATAGACAGACTCTTCTCTCATCCTTCTGTTCTGACTCTCATCTCTGGATATCCTCAGGTAAGTTGTGTTTCCTTTCTCATTTGTCAACTCATCTCATTGTTATGAAATTCATCCTTCTTTTCTGACTCTCATCTCTGGATACCCTCAGTTATCCAACAGGTTATGAGCCCAGAGCTCAATGAGCTGCCATCAATCAACTAAACAGGTCATAGAAGGATCCGACTGAATCAAGTTGGTAAACTATTAATCCATACTTCCATACTTTGTCACTACCAACAATGGACAAACCTCAATCTTCTCACCCCGTTCTTGAAACTCCCTCCATCATGCCACTGCTTGCACCAGGATCAGAATCCAACTACCTTGACTGGGCTATGATCCTTTGAATCCACTTCAGAGCCTCAGGAGTCAGCTATCTGATCAACAACAAACCAATCAAAACCAACCCAGATACTCTGTCAAGAGATAATCTAGCCGTCTGTTTGGTCATCTCAAGGTCAATCCTTCCAGCCAATTTCCAATATATACAAAAGCATGAAGAAAGTGCATTGGGAATGTGGAACGCACTTAAGGAAGCTCACCAAGACAACTCTTCAGGAGGAAGAATGTACTGGCTCAGAAAACTTCTCCTCACAAAACTTAACAATAAGAACATGCCTGCTCACCTTTCCAAAATAGTTTTGTATGGCAAAAAACTCAAATCTCTCATCACACCCAAGAATCCTCTTACGGCTGATGACCTCCAATCTACCGCAATTCTGCTCTCTTTACCCAACGACTGGCTTGGATGTGTCTCAAGCATGATGAACGCAGAATTGGTTACATCATCCAAAATAATAACAGCTCTTAAGCAAGAAAATCTAAGAAGACAGACTCGAATTGAAGATGAAACTGTTCATTCCGCAAACGCAAAATTTACATCAAAACTGTCGTTGAGAAAGAAAGAAAAGTCCATCCAAAACTCTGGTGGTTTCTCTAGAGTGTATTATTGCACCAACTGCAAAACTGAGGGACACTCATTTTCCAGATGCCCTGAAGTACTCGCAATACTCGAGCAATCAAAGAAAAGCAATCCGCAGCGATCTAACAAAAAGGGAGGAAAATCAAAGATGTCAAACGTTAACGCAAATAAAGCAATGATCAAAAATGACTCTGAAGAGGATGACTCCGACAATTTCTCCAACTCAAAAATTATAGTCCACGCCGGTTCAACCTCTTGCAACCTCACACACTCAACATCCAACCTGAAGCAAGATTTCAACATAGACTCCGGATGTTCAATTTCAATGACTCCTTACAAATATCAGGTCATAGACAGAAGGCCAAATCTTACCCCTATACGCCTTGCGGACGGCTCAAAAATCACTTCTGTGGCGGAAGGATCACTCAATCTCCCTTTTTGTCAACTTTGATCTCTTGTTGTTCCAAAACTCAATGAGCCACTCCTCTCTGTGTCAAACATGTGCAACGCTGGTCTTTTAGTGGTTTTCTCAAAAGACGGCTGCAGTGTGTACGACAAAAACACCACAGACTTGACTGCTCCAGCTCTCCAATCCGGATATTGAAACGGCAATCTTTACTATCTACCCAAACAGGTTGTGAGCGGACACAATTCCTTCTCCACGTCTGTCACTCACTCCTCTGATAACAGTCTATTTGGATACCACAGCAGATTATCACACCTCAACCTGAAATCTCTCAAGAAACTGCTGAAGACTCAAAACATCTCACCGCATCCATCCAATGATCTAGAAGTCCAGCAATGCCCAACTTGCGTCCAATTAAAAATGACTAGAACCCCATTCCACACTCGACTCAGCCATAGATCCATCAGAGCTGGACAACTCATTCACTTGGACGTATGTAGTTTTGAAACCATGTCTTGAGAAGGTTACAAATATTTTGTCACATTTATCGACGACTACTCAAAGGCTCTTTTTGCCTATCCCATCAAACAAAAGTCGGACGTTTTCAACTGCACCAAAATCTTTATTCCCTTCTTTGAAAATCAATACCAAGCGCAAGTCAGTACCCTACGCACAGATAATGGAGGAGAGTTCATCAACAATCCTATGAAGGTCTATCTTGAATCAAAAGGAATAACCCCCAAGCCCGGGCAACCACACTCCCCACAACTCAATGGTGTTGCTGAAACTTCAAACCGTACTATCTGCAACATGATCAGAGCCTCACTCATATCCTCAAATCTTCCAAAATCTTTTTGGGTGGACGCTCTGCGTCATTCAACATTCACCTTCAATTCTTTTCCCTGCAAAACTCCATCAGGATTTGTCTCTCCAAATTCACTCCTCTGTTGCAAGGACATCCCTCTTTCCTATCTCCACCCATTTGTTTGCCGAGTCTGGTATCAAGTCCCCAAGCCAAATCGCCTAAAACTCAACAAAAAAGGTTGCTCCGGCACCCTGCTATCCTATTTGCCAGATGGAAACGGGTACCGTATTCTTGAATCCGAAAATTGGAAAGTAATCAAGTCCCGCGACTGCATCTTCCACGACGTCATCTTCCCAAGCGTCCAACCCTCCAGCACCACGGATACTCCTGAACTTGCGCCTAACATCGACCTCCCACCCATTCCGACACGCCAAACCGGGTCCACACCTGCAACTTCCTCCCCACCAACATTATTGGACGGCCCAATCACCCAACCCGCTCTCACACCGCCGCCCAACACTCCCGACGCAACCTGCTCCTTCCCTCACCCCGTCTCCCCTCCCCGGCCACGCTGGGTAAGTGTTGATTTGTCCGACTCCGACTGGGTTCCTCCACTACATGATCACACCCTGCCGCCTATCTCCCCTTCCTCTCCTGTCCCTGTCCCCTCTACACCCCCTTCTCCGGTAGGACCTCCCTCCCAACCGGTTGCTCCCCCTTCTCTGCCTCCTCCCATTCGACGCTCATCTAGGCGTCGCCGTTCTCCCTCTTGTTTCGGAAATTTCTCTTGATCAGCCTCAGCCAAGGACAACCTGACCGCACCAAAGACGTGGAAACAGCTCCTGAAGTCCCCCCACCGACGCCGCTGGCTTATCTCCGCTCAGGACAAGATGTCCTCTCTTCAAGGAATGGGCACCTGGAAGCTAGTCCCTCCTCTGAAAGGTTGGAAAGTCATCCGGTGCAAGTGGGTTTTCAGAGTCAAGCGTCGTGAAGACGGATCAATCTTAAAGCTGAAGGCACGACTAGTCGCCATGGGATTTTCCCAAGTTCAAGGACTCAACTTCTCCAAAGTGTTTGCGCCAACGCTCTGTCTGGAAAGTCTTTGCCTTTTCCTTTCTCTCCTCGGTTGCAAAGATTGGGTCGGCCAACAGATTGACTTCAAGACCGCATTCCTGAATGGTCGTTTGGATGAGCCCGTCTACATGTCTCAGCCCCCTGGTTTCAAAGATCCATCCAGACCGGACTGGGTCTGCAAATTTTCACGCGCAATCTACGGTCTCCACCAATCCCCTCACCAATGGAATGTTGAACTGAGCTCCGCGATAATGTCCCTCGGCCTGACTCAATCATCCTAAGATCCATCTTTGTACTTCAAGCTACACGAAGGTACCCTAGTTGGGGTTGTCGCTGCTCACGTGGACGACCTAGCTGTTATTGGAACAGCTTGCTTTGTAAGCAGTTTTGTCAAGTTCATAAGCAAGAAATTCAAAGTTGGCTTGGATGAAGATCTTCATCTGTTCCTGTCCCTGTCAGTCCAGAGCGATCGGGAAAGGAAGAAAGTCTCCATTGGGCAGTCCCACTACATCACATCAGTATGCGATTGCTTTGTCTCCCCATCTGATTCAAAGACCGCTCAATTGCCTACTTTGACATCTTTCAAGCACCTTTGAAAGCGGCTGCCAGAATCCCCTGCTTCCCCCGCCAAATAAAATCAGCTCATTGGGTCCCTGCTCTGGGTCTCTCAGTGCACGCGCCCCAACATTGCTTTTGCCGTCAGCAAACTCAGCCAATTCCTTCAAGACCCCTTGCTTGATCATTGGCACGCTGCAATACAAATTCTTTGATATCTCAAAGGATCAAGCCATTTGCGGCTTGTTCTCGGTGGTTCAACTCTGAACCTTGTCGGGTACACTGATTTGAATTAGGCTGAAGATGAAGGAGGTAGAAGATCAACCTCCGGCTACAGGTTACGCCTTGGCTTGGGTTCCATCTTGTGGAAGTCAAAGAAACAACCAACGGTTTCCCTCTCCAGCACTAAAGCCAAGTACAAGGCTCCATCCGACTCATGCAAGGAAGGCCTCTGGCTCCGAAACCTTCTCTCCGAACTCAATCTTCGCGGCTCTGCGCCTGTCACCCTATTCACCGACAACAGCGGTGCCAAAGCTCTGGCAAGAAATCCTCTACATCACTCCAGGAGGAAGCACATAGATGTCAGACACCACTTCATCTGCAAATGCATCAGCCAATCCCTCTTTGACATCCGCCATGTCTCCTCCACGGAAATGCTGGCCGAAATGCTGACAAAGCCTCTTTCCAAAATCCTCCTCCAGAAGCACTGGTTTCTCTTTGGTCTGGTATGATGTGCTCAGCAAGGGGGGGTGTTAGAGTACTTGTATCCCCTCATTTCCTTTTTTCTTTCCCAGTTTCCTGGTTTTCGTTTTCTTCATTTTTATTCCATTCTGTTTCTTGTTTCCATCAATACACCTCTCATTTCATTCATCAGTCTTCAAGTCTCCTTTCATTGTCATTCATCAGTCTGCCTCTCACAATCACCCAGCGTGCGCCCCCAGTTGTCCTGTCCGCGCACTCATAGTTGTCATGTCACACTATCTGTGACACTCACCAATCCCGTCTATACCTGAGGACAGAATGGGAGCCAGACAGATGGACTCTTCTCTCATCCTTCTGTTCTGACTCTCATCTCTGGATATCCTCAGGTAAGTTGTGTCTCCTTTCTCATTTGTCAACTCATCTCATTGTTATGAAATTCATCCTTCTGTTCTGACTCTCATCTCTGGATATCCTCAGTTATCCAACAAGCCCTGTTACTTATCTAAGCACTTGTACAGCTCTGGCCCCTCATATGGGCCAGGTGGGACCCAGGACTCACCTGAGTCCAACCAAAATCTCACCTGGGGGGGTGTAACCGGCGGACATGCCGCCCCCCCCCTCTTTCTCTCAAATCCCTTGAGGGGGCAGTCAAGTCCCCCTACCAGGGGCCCTGGGGGTTGATACCCCCAGGGTGTTGCTACGGTAAGTGGGCTGGGGGGTGGTCACGTCCCATCCAGCCCGTCGCTCCTCCCCCTTGGTAAAGGGGGGGGGGGAAGCACCCCTTTGATGGTGGGGGGGTGGTCAATTCCCCCCCACCGCCGGTTGCCTTGATGCGACTGGCCTGGCCACCTCTTTTGGTGGGGGGGGTTATCAAGTCCCTCCCACCATGACCAGTTGCCCCTTGCAACCGGTTTCTGGCTGGTTACAACCAGCCAGCCCTCCCCCTCCCCCTCGCAATGGCGAGCAAGGGAAGGGGGAGGAGCCAGGACCACAAGCCCCGCAGCAGCCGCAATGACGGCCCTGCACGGGCCTTTGGGTCCCATAGACGGGCCAAAGGCAAAAGCAGCAACCCTGAGCAGGCCGCAACACAGGCAGCGGCCCCAAGCGGGCTGCAATGCGGGCGGCAGCCCCAACCGGGCTGCGACACGGGAGGCGGGCCCAATGGGCCGCCCCAAGCCGGAAAACTAAGTAAGACATACTTTGGCGGGCCAGCCCGTCTGGCCAAGTATGTCCAAAATAAACCTTGGGCCCAATTATGCCCATACAAGCCCATCTGGCTGTATTTTCCCATAACCCCCACATCGGGCCCGTTAGGGCCTGTGTACCAATGAGCCTGTTTCACACGCTGTGAGGCCAGTTTCCCCAAATCAGTGGCATCCACACAGGCCCCTATGGTCCGTGTGAGTGTCCAATGGGCCTGAGAGGCCCATATGCGCATCCCATTTGGATTACACTTATACGTAGCACACGCTTAAGTGCATACGTATTTTAAAAATTCCTGCATGCAGATACATGGTACTTACTTTCAAATGTACAGCTGAATTCAAGACTAAAATATTGCTGCATGTAGCTGCACAGTAATTAAGTTCCCCTGCACAGATTAAGTCAAGAATAAAGGACTCCTGTACATTTTCAGCACACATCTAAGAAACTTAAATTAAGATTAAAACCAACAAAACTCTCTAGTGATAAAGGTTCATGTTCTTAAAAGATAGTTTTTTCCCAAGAAAACATGCTATGATCAAGGGAAAAACTATGGATTTCTGAAATATTCTAGTTCCATCCATGCTAAACCACCAAGAAAAGATGTTGGGCTGCACCTGGTAGCTCTTCTATCCTCAGAATATTGTCCTTTCCCCCATCCTTAACCTGAAAAAGTCTTCACTAAGACTAAAAAGTATAAATATATCTCCCTTTTGATTATTTTGGTACCCCGGGATCAATAAAATATCATGCTAAAAACTGTGGCATAAAGGGATCAATTTCTTATAATTTATTATTTATTCATTCATGTATTTTTTATGATATTGTAGTTACCAGTCCAACCCTTCCAACAAATTTGGAGCATAGCATGCCTTCAAAAACTTCAAACAGCCTTTTCAACCCATATGTGCACTATCAGTTTTGAAAAAACTTTCCGGAGTTTTACACGTGCATTTCCAGCTGGCCAAACTATTGAAATGGCAATACAGCCTGGGGAACAACCTGGATGTGTGTGGGGAGAAACCATTGCTTTAATTTTCAAGTGAAAGGTCACCTGTATAGGGTTTCCTCTCCGGGTTTTGCCCAAACCGGACAGGAGATTGTGCAGGCCTTCACAACACACCCCTTACCTTTGACATTAACTGCCACCACTGACCACCAACATCCATATTCAACATGCCCCTCCAACATTGACCTCCAATATCATTGCGGTAAGTACTCTTATTTCCTTTTTTCCTTTAATTAGATCAATTAAGTAAGTATTTAATTTTGCTTAAGTAATAATTTTCTTTTGTTCTTTTTGGGTTTGATTTGCCTCAGCATAGAAATGGATGAAATGATTGAAAAAATGAGATTCCCCAGGTTTTTGAAGATGAGGCTTGAAAATACAAAGAAAAAGTTCAGGCCACCTCTTTTGCTATCCAAGAACCCCATTGCCAACTTGTTTCCAACCTGGCTCTATTGAAGGCCCTCAAAAATCTGCAAAAAAATAAATAAAACCAGAAGGAAGAAAAATTCCAAATCATTCAGGCAAGAAAACCTCATCAACTGATCAGTGGCAAGATCAAAAACCTGGTTGAACAGCAAGTCCTCAACAAAAAAAAATCTCAATTTGAAGTTGCCAAAACTTTTGGCATCTAAAACTGTCAATTTTTACAGATTAAAGGTGAGGCTTGAGATGGAAATGAAGCTTGATCAAGAGCAACACAAGGACCCAAGTCAAAGATTTCCAATGAAATCATTGCATTGAATTTGATGCATCTTGAAGATAATCCAGACATGCATTTTAAGGACCTATCTGGCCACATAAAGGATGGGTTTGATGTCTCTATTTCAATCTCCTCAATCCAGAAGGTTCCCCGCAATCTTGAAATCACCTGGAAGATGGTCACCCCAGTTCCTCGCAAGTGGAAAAAGGCTTCCTGCCTACAACAGCAACACAATTTTGTTCTCAATTGTGTCACTGATGTAGGAAGGAACCTCATCCTTATTGATGATTCTGGTTTCAACTCTCAGACTCAAACTACTCACAGTTTTGCACTTTCCAGTAAGTGGTTTCTATTTTAATTGATTCTTTTTGAGGTTGATTGTGATGCTCATTATTTTTTTTATTTTTCTTATTTTTTGGTTTCTTTTGTTTTTTTCAGGTCAAGAAGCTCCCCTTGCAACCAATGCTAGGGTAAACATGATCCATCTTGTTGCGGCTCTGGAAAATTCAGGATTTCTGAATGAGGAGGTTAAAATAAAGGGTGGTACCGTCACTCTTGACATTGCCAACTTCCTTCTCCAAATACATGAAAGATGCCCTCCAAACTCTGTCATTATCATGGACAAGGCACTGATTAATTGAGGGAAGATTTTGATTGAGTTGTCCATATAATGAAGGAGTCTACCAAAAAACTGAAATCAAATTTCTTCCCAAATACTGTCCCATGATGAACCCAATTAAGCTTGTTTTCAAAATCATCAAAATCAAAGTCAAGCATGAAGACATTCAACGCTGGAAAGATCTTGCACAAGCAATCCATCAGGATATTGAACAGGAAGTATTGCCAGAAGTGCACAAACTTGCTTCACCCATTGCCAAAAATTTTACAAAGGGTGTGGTGATATGCAACCTATAACTGGCAATAGTATCAACAATCCTAGCTCTTATCTTCCAATTACTTAATTTATTTTTTTCCTCAAGTTTTTTTTTTTGACTTCACCATGTAAATTCCTCAAGTAAAAATTCTCCTGTACTTCATTTAGGCAAGAGAAAATTACATGTTGGTTGAAATGACAAAAATAAAAATTTTAACATGTTTTTTATACTTCAATTTTCCCAACAAAAAAATCTTGTCCACCAAAATTAACTGAGAGACAGAAAACCTGAAAATACAGGAAAAAAACATGATAATACTGGACAGCCTTTTTCTATGGCAAGTAGATGTTTTTTTGTTGCAGGAAATAAATAGTGAAAAATAGGACATAACAATTTAATTCAGGACAATAACTTGAAAAAATAGGAAAAATAAAATGAAACAGAGGACAGAAACTCTGAAAATTTGGACAAGAAATACAAAAAAATAGGACAGTTTTCTTGAAACTGGTGGTAATTATTTGAAGTTAAATAGTTTATAATTTTCCATAAAGTATTTTTTTTTTCTTCTCTGCTTTGGCTGCATTTCCACCCTGGAACAGCCATACCACATATTTTTCTTTTTATTAATTACTTTTCTAATGTTTCAAATATCCACAGGCCACATAGTGCAAGTTTAATCTCCTGAAGAAGAAATGTTACAAAACCCTAGTATAGCTTTGGACCCTACTTCTATTTTTTATCAATTGATATAAAAAAAAAGAAGAAAAAAAATTGTTGAATTCAAAAATTTTAAAAATTTTAATAGATTCATGTAGCAATTTTCAAATAACATATTAATTCTAATACTCATCACCTTTGGAAGCTATATGATATCAAAAAACATGGCATCAAAGAGACTGAAACAGACATTTTCAACTGTTTTTCATTCAATATTTCCTGTACCTGCATTCCAGAATCACAGTCCATTTTATGCAAAAGGGACATCACCATATATTTGTTTTCCAAGCAAATCACTGGCCAAACCTTCATCAATTTTTTCCTCCAATTTTTCAATCAAGACCAATTTGAAGGATTTTTTCTTCCAATTTATTTATTATCCCAGTTTTACTAACATCTTCAAACCAATGAGGTTTCTCAGCCAATGTAAATTTGGTAACAGATGCAGAAGCTGCCAAACGTTCTGAAGCATAAAACCCTCATCAGCACATCAAAAAACCATTGCAACATCTTTCCAAATCTGGTTCCAAAAATAACTTGGCCATTTTTATCAGTCAAAGACAAATTAATCTCAAGAAAGCCAATAAGGAGAAAATTCAACCTTCTAAATATCAAAGGTCAACACATTTGTGTTTGACTGATAAAAATGCCCCAGTTATTTTCATAACTAGCTTTGGAAAGCTGTTGCAATGGTTTTTTGATGTGCCTCTGAAGTTTTTCTGCTTAATAAAGTTTGGAAGCTTCTGCATCTGTTACCAAATTTACATTGGCTGAGAAACCTCATTGGATTGAAGACGTTAATGAAACTGGAATAAAAAATAAATTGGAAGAAAAAATCCTTCAAATTGGTCTTGATTCAAAAATTGGAGGAAAAAATTGATGAAAAGGCTGGTGATTTTCTATGAAAAAAAAACATGTGGTGATATATCCCTTTTGCATAAAATGGACTGTGATTCTGGAATGCAGGTACAGGAAATATTCAATAAAAAACAGTTTAAAATGTCTGTTTCAGCTTGTTTGATTCCATGTTTATTGCTATCCTTTAGCTTCCAGAGGTGATGAGGATTAGAAGTAATATATTATTTGAAAATTGCTGCAGGAATCTATCAAAATTTTGATAATGTCTGAATGCAAGGATTTAACTTTTTTCTTCTTTTTTTTGATATCAATTGATAAAAATAGAAATGGGGTCCAAATTTATACTAGGGATCTGTAACATTTCTTCTTCAGGAGGTTAACCTTGCACTATGTGGCCTGTGAATATCTGAAACTTTTTCAAAGTAAGTACTGCAAAGAAAAATATGTGGTATGGCTGTTCCAGGGCCAAAGCACAACTTACTTTATGGGTAATTATTAACTATTTAACTTCAACAAGTTACACATATGGGTTGAAAAGACTGTTTGAAGTTTTTGAAGGCATGCCATGGTCCAAATTTGTTTGAAGGTTTCGACTGGTAACTACAATATCATAAAAAATCTATAAATGAACAAATAATCAATTATGAGAAATTGATTCCTTTATGTCACAGTTTTTATGATGATATTCAATTGATCCTAGGGTACCAAAATAATCAAAAGGGACATATAATTATAATTTTTAGTCTTGGTGAAGCCTTTTTCAGGTTAAGGATGGGGGAAAGGACAATATTCTGAGGCTAGAAGAGCAACCAGGTGCAGCCCAACATGTTTTCTTGGTGGTGTAGCATGGATGTGTAGAATACTAGAAACCAGAATCCTTCCTTATATTTCAGGGTTGACCGGGCACAAGGTATATATAGTATTTAAAAGTGTCACAAAGTATGTGATATCCTTCTGTGACATAACATGACTAGTTTGACCTAACACATACCAATCACAACACTCCCCCAAAAACTAGGCATTCAAGAAAAAACGTTTACAAAAAACAGATTGTTATGCATGCCTAACCTCTTGGTCATGATATTAGCCAGCTGGCTTGTTGTCTCTTTCCACATCACATCTATGCCCAATTCCCAGATTACATCATTCAAAAAGAAAAATTTGCATGCTATGTGTCTCATTCTTGTGCTCAAGCCATTGTTGTTTGCAACCAGGACTGCCCCGTGGTTATCACAGTATAAGGTGAATTTGAAATGAAGGCCAAGGTCCAAAACCAATGAATGAAGGGAGACAAAAAATTCCACTGACTTACCCAGTGAGATGAACTCAGCATTAAAAGTTGAGGTTGCAACCTTTTTTTGATGTTTAGATGCCCACAAAATTGGGGAGCTGTCAAGGAGAATCAAGAAACCGGAGGTTGACCAATGGAACTCACCTCCCCAGTTGGCGTCAACCCATAACTGGAGGCCAGTGTTGTTGGGCTGGAACAGTAACTGCTTGCTGGTGGTACCAGAAATGTAGCGGATGAGATGTTTGAGAGCCAACCAGTGAGAAGCATCCGGTTGTTGGCTGAACTGCAATAGGTAGCATACAGCAAAGGATATTTTGAGCCGGAGCACTAGGTAGTTAATGAAACCAACACAGCTCTGAAACGCTTCAACGTCAATACCGTCCAAAGAGTCATTTGTAAGGAGGGTGGTCTTGGGAAGGTTTGTATCTTCTAATATTAGCCAAGGGCGCGTACAAGACCATTTTTCCAGGACTTGCTCCGCCAAAAAATGTTGGTCAAGGAACAAGGAGTTGCCAATTTGCCTCAACTGTATCCCCACAATCCGGTTGCACCTTTCTGCTCACTTCAATTTCAATTTTTCAGCCATGAGTTCTTGCAAGGAACGTAGTGTTCCCTTGTCATTTCCAACCACCAAACCATTTTTGACATGCAACCAATTAGCCACCACCTTATCACCATTCCAGTACAAATAAACTATCTGTTCAATAGACCCGCCATCAAAAACCAGATTAGTTAGGATTTCTAGGAAGAACAGCCACCAGCACCTCACAGCCTGAAAATTCCCATAGAGTGATTTCTTCAACAGCATCACCATGCCCCAGAGCTCCAGGCAAACGTGGGTTGGAGGGTCAATGTACACAGTTTAATGGATTGGTGAGTGAAGGTATGCCACAGATACATCAAATATGTGGATATGCAACTTTTTGGAAATTGCCGGTGAATCAGGAGCCGCAGAGGGGAGAGAGAGAGGCAGTTTTTGCAAAAATTTTTTAACAGTAAACCCCAAATTGTTGACAGGAGCCTTTTGCAACATAAAAAGCTTTTGGGGTGTCAATGGACCTGTCCACTTGCCGTTTGACACTGAAAAAGTACTTTTCACCAATGAACTTCATCCCCGGCCTGCGCTCCACTGGCACCCACATGCCCATGTCAAGCATTTGGTTGGCCTTGTTTTCCAGGGGGGTTAGCCAGACCAGTTGGTGAGCCGGTGAAAATTCTTGGTCAATCAAGACAGTTAAGGTGAGATTGGAAATTGAAGGGAGGGTGTTAAGTTGACCATCTTGCTCAGCGCAAATCTGATTACTTGGAAACTCTCCAAGATGCAGTTCAACTTCTTGCAGCGTTGGGTCAATATCATCAATGGTAGCAGGGATTGGGACAAAGGTTTAGGTCCAGAATTGAGGAATTTGGCCAAGTTGGTGTAGGTGATTGAATTTTGCTGGATGCTCCACATTTATAAAAAACCGCGGTCATCCTGATAGCCAAAGAATATCATTTTCTCTGCAAAATAATCCAGTTTCATTTGTTTTTCCTTGGGGATGTGGGCCAATGCAATGGAACCAAAGGGGTGGAGAGGGACCTGTTTTTTGGGGATACCATAAGGAGTTTCCAAAGGGGATGTTGGTGACAATTGGGAGTTTGGGATACAGTTTTGGAGGAAGCATTCATGCTGGCAGGCAAACAACCAGAAGAAGTCAGGGAGACGTGCATAAGACAGCATGGTGCAAGCCATGTTGCCCAAGGTCCGGTTTACACACTTGGCTTCACCATTCTGTTCTGGGTTGTAAGGGGAAGTCAATAAGATTTTTCATCCAACCATTGCTAGCTGATCAGACAGAATTGTTGCATCATATTCCTTAGTGTTATTTCACCAGATGTGGACGGGGGATTTACCAAGGCAGTTTTTTAGGTAAGTGACCGTTTTAATGAGGATTTTAGGGACCTTGGAGCGCAGTTTGAAAGCGTGGACAAATATGAAAGTGGAGTGATGGTTGTAAATTTTGAGGAGGTACCAGTTGCCTGTTATGTCAGGTGGGAGCCAGCTGAGTACATCTGATACCAGCAGGTTGAGAGAGTTTTCAGTTGGGATAGCTTCTGGGATGGCCTCACAGTTCAATTTGCTTTTTGCCCTCCAAAATGCCTCACACACAAAGAGAGTCCACAATTTGGGGTTGAAGTCCGGAGAATGGGCCTTTAGGTAACTCTTCACAAAACAATCCAAGACATTTCCAAGCAAACAATGGTAGAAGTAGGAGGGGGAAATAAAAGGAAGGGGGAATAAGGAAAGGGGGAAAGGGCAGAAACATGGATAGTAGGGGAGGGAGGGGGGCAGTAATGAGAAGAAGGAGAAGTCAAGACAAGAGTCCATGTCCTATCATTACAGCAAGCAAAAAATTGGTGAGAGCAAGAGGAAAAAATGAGATTGGAGCCTTGAAACCACGGCAAGTAGCCTGCATAGATGAGATGTCCCAAGGAAACAAGTGTTCCATGAACTTTTGGGCAGTACAGGATGCCTTTCAGGAGGGTGGCCCCACGGTTCCAGACATATTGTTCCACTACCTATGGCAAGCATCTAGGTGTGAGGGTCCACCAGTTTGAGTGGAATCGGGGAATTGAAAGGGACATAGGTAGTGAATGAAGCAAATTGGCCACTTATTGTTGAGGTGGCCCCAGAGTCAACTACCAGCGTATGTGGGGCTTCCACCAAAGTTACAACAGGATGCTCAAGGGTGCCTCAGCAGTAACCGCTTGGTTGGGGCTTGCTATGCTATTGACACGGCCTGCATTGAATGGGTTTGGTTTAACAACACGCACGTTGCGGATGTGGGGTGCCTCTTGGTTTGGGGCCACCACTCCCAGAGGTGGGAGGTGGGTGTCAATGTGGTGTTGAGGGAATTCCCCCCTTGAGTGTTTGGGGGAACCACAATAGATGCAGTATCCTCCAGTACGTTGACGGACCTGAGACAGGATTGGTTGGTTACCTTTTGCCAGAACATTCTGAGCTGCCTGGATGTTGGCCGTGGTTGGTTGGTGGTGGGATGCACCAGTACCAAGCAGAGGGAGGGTGGTTGCATTCCTAGATTGGTTTTTGGGATGGCGCCCCTGGTCTGGTGTAGGCCAAGTCCAGGGGTTGACTGCTGCAACCAAGTAGGAATTGTTGGATGAGTTGCCATGCGTGATCTTGGTATAGAAGGAAGTCAAGATGGATTGAGTGTTGGCGGCCGTGGGTTGGTCAAGGCAATCAAGTTGGGGTCCAATTCTTTGGAGCATTTGGTTCCAAGAAGATCCGGGAGGGGTTGGGGTGAGAACTTGCATAACTAGGGAGAAAAATTTGTCAGGGATTGGTGTACCAAGGCAACCTAGTTCAATGAAGACTTTTGGGATCCGGCTGAGATGGGAGGACATACTACCCTCCATTGTGGTCAATTTTTAAAATAGCTTGTCCCATAGCTCAATTTGTTGGGTCCAAGTCAACAATTGGAAGTTCTTCTTGATTTTTTCAAAGGCATTGGTTGTGGTTAACTCTTTTGCAATGAGGGTCCATAGCTCTTTTTCAATGGTTAGAGTAAAGAAAATGCAAAATATGATGCTTTTTTTCTCATTCAGAGACCGTAGGTTATCAATGTTGTGAGTAAATTTGCTAAGACCAAAAACCATGAGGCCAATTAAGTTGATTCCCTCTATCCATTTGTCAATGTTGCTGCCATTGCGCCTCAGTTTCTCCCCCGTAGATACATATTCCTTTGGGTTGGAAAAGCACCTTGCCTTAACAGTATTCTTCACCATCCAAATAGTTGGCATTTCTTTAGTATCCATGGCACGTTGTGGAAGGCAAAGGAGAGCTACGCTCCTAAGTTTTCCGCAAGTCCGGAAGTTTTTGGTCTAGGCGTCTGTAAGGAGGTTGGATGCGATGAGTTCTTAACTTGTAGTGAGATAAAAGAGAGATAATGAGATGTATCCTTCTTCCTCCAATCCTTCCTCTTCCTCTCCTTTCCTTCTCCATTAGATGGATCAATAGATCGATGATGATCATAACCCAACCCAGAGTTGAGAGCAAGGATTTGGGTCCCCCCCTTCAACCCTAACCTAAGTACAACCACAAATGCAAAAGAACAATGTAACACAACCCCTAAGGACAGAACCCTAGCCCAACCCTACCCCTCCATCCCTTTCCCCATAACCCATTCCCTTTGATATCAACGTACGCCCGGTTTGTCCTTCTCATGGCGCGGCCCTCTGCCACGCCCTACTCAGAGCCCCCCCGGTTCGCCCGCCAGCGCGCGTCTGCGGACCTTGCGGTCCGCAGGTTGGCCTGCGAGCGCCTAACCCCCAATTGCCCCGCCCTTGCCTTCCGGACTAGCCACCCGCAAGCTTGGTTGGGCCGGCTCCATCACTTGGTCCGCGTTTCCTGGGCGGGTTGCGGCACGGCGCCCTTGGAGTAGGCCCAACCTGCACCTGTGCTGAGCCCCGCAATTCCTACTGCTGAGCCCGCAGCAGCTGCTGCTGAGCCCTCAGCAGGCACTGCTGAGACCGCGCGCACCCAAATGCTGAGCCCGACCTACCCAACTGCTGAGCGCACAGCCCGCGACCCAGCTCTCAACCCAAGGTTATAAATACAACACCACATCCCCCCCCCAAGTTGAGTTCTGTCCCCAGAGGTCTCCCGTTGCTGCCTTGCCTCCATCACACCACCAAACCACCTCTCCCCCACCCACCCCAGCTCACCCCAGCCCCTCCTCCCCTTCTGCTCCGTTGCCATCATGGTCCCCTGGGACTTCTGCGCCCGGAACAGGCTTGCGTGCTCAATTTTTCCTGGTTGAAGCGCCTGCAATTCTTGCTGTCGTGGCCATTGCTGCTGCTTGCTTGGCAAGGAAACGCCGTGTCCTCCTCCTCAATCTGGTTCCCGTCCCCGCCGGCGCAAGCGGGCCCTTTTGGTGTCAATTTATAGACACGGATTGGGAACTGCGTCGCGGCTGTGCGCTCAGCATTGGAGGCAAGCAGGATCAGCATTAGGGTATGTGGAGTGCTCAGCAGCAGCCGCTGTTTGGCTCCGCACCTAGTGGATGGGTCGGGATCAGCATCAAATGCGGCGTGGGCGGCAATCCACCCCGGAGATCAGATTTGGAAGGTAGTGCGCTCAACTAGGTTTGCGGGCGCGCGGGTTCAGATACGTAGGGGCAAAGCAATCCGCATGCTATAAAGGAACGGATGGAGCGCGCGTGCAAGCGTGCGGACCATGCCTGATATTACCAGACATCCACGACAGGCGCGGACGAACGGATACGGACAGGCGCGGGGGGCTCCAAGTAGGGCGCGGTGCGAGGAACACGTCATGAGAAGGACGGAATGGCGTACGGACGTTGGGGGGAGTTTGGTATGGAGGAGGTGGGGAGAGGAGGCTAGGGTTTCTGTCTTGGGATTGTTTTCTGTTTTGTTGTCATACTGTTATTTGCGCGTGTACTTAGGTTAGGGTTGAGAGGGAGGACTTATCCTCACTCTCATCTCTAGAAAGGAGGAGGGGAGGCATGGAAGGCATGAAGGGAATCAGACCATTGCATCATCAGATTGGATCACTCATCTCACCAGGAGATTCAAGGAACTCATACCGGATACACATCCAGGCAGAAATTTCTTAGGGTTGAAGGATTGGCGATTTCACTCTCTCTCTACTTTTCTTTATCTTTTTATCTCCTTATTTCTATCTCTCATTTCAAGTGCAACTCTGGGCATCCCCATCTCCTTTCAAACACAGGGAACCATTAACTTCCAAACCTTGGGACAATTATAGGGGGATAACCTTTATTCTTTCCACATCTGGGGGTCTGGCCAGGAAGTAACCTTCCTTTTCTTGTCTTTCAAAGGTAACAGGGCGCAATGTCCTATCCATACCTCCCTAAAGTTGCTCCTTCTTCTTCTTCTTCTTCTTCTCCTTCCATTTCCAGGTCCGCTACTCTGACCCCACTCTTGTCTTCCATCCTTCCTCCTCCCCCTCCCTCCGCTCAACCCAGGACAAGCTACGCTGTTCCCCCATTGGTTTCCAGTGACCATGAACCCACTCTTCCGGTTTGCATCAGGCTGCGTGGCTACCCTCACATCTGATTCAACACCGCGGATGTGGAGCGATTCATCTTGAGATACAAAGGTATTGCAGATGCGGAAGGTGCTTTGGACGCCGATAAGGCGCGGCTTGTTGTCCTGTTCATTATGGACAAAGAGAAGCTCCGGGATGTGGAGGAAATGGAAGGCTACAAGAATCAAGATTGCCTGAAACTGAAGGCAGAGATCCTAACGCGGTGGGGTAGGCGCAAACCTCAATTCCGGGAAAGCAATTTCAACCGTGTGGCCTCGGAGGCGAGCGCGTGCGGAGGAGTCAGGACTTGGGTGGAGCTGGCGGATTACACCTCAACATTTGATTGGATCTATTGGTACTTGTCAAAGAACGAGGTGGTGGCGGGAAAGACGGGAGCCATGAAACGCGCGTTTCTGGGCGGTTTAGGCGCTCAACTCTGGGCAAGGGTGCAGCGGCATCTCTACAATCACAACTTGGTAAAGCGGTCATTGGACGGGAGTATTGGGCTCCTTCCAGAGTTGGCTGTCATTTGACAGGCAGTGGAGAGTCAGCTTGACTTAGAAGAGCTTATTGAGGATACCGCTAAGTCCTTCCCAGCGGGACCAAAGAAATCTGCCCCCCTGGTTTCGGCTCCGGCACAATTTCCGGCCCCGGTTCTGCCTACTTCAGCGCGTGCTCCAGTTCCTCAAACCGCATCTGCCCCTTTGGTAAGTGAATTGACAGAGCTTATGAAGGATTTGAAGATCTGCATGAGCCGTATGGGCCAGCAGAAGCCGCGAGGGCCTACACCGCACATGGTGGAAGGGTTTTGGCCGCCCGGTACCTTTGTGCTGAGGGGTGTTTGTACTGCAGGGCAAAAAGTCATTGGCAATTGGCGTGCGAGGAGCTTACCAAGGATCTCCATGCGGGATTGGTTTGACCGGCGGGGATGGGGTACATGTTTCCAATGGGCAAACAGATTCCAATGTAGCCAAGCCAGCCAACCGCAATGCAGCAGGTGCGCACATGGGGTCAGGAGGCGGGAACGACAGCGCAAGCGTCACTAGGCATCATTACCGGTCCCAGATTGTGGCAACCACCTCAGGTGGAAGCTGAGGTAAGGGTAGTGGCAATGGAAGAGAAGGTGGCAGTTTCCAATAAGATGGAGGTGGATGCAAAGGAGCGACCCCCGTTGACCGTTCCAAAACCGGCTGCACCCGCGCACGGAATTGAGGCGCCGGCATCAAATCTTGTAGGGAAGAAGAAAGCGGCGGACATCGTGGGAAGGGTGAAGGGTAAAAAGACTCTGGTTCTGCTGACCTTGCAGGAACTGGCGGCTGTGTCTCCAGTGGTGGTAGACAAGATGGTTCAGGCATTGCGGGATTGCGGTCAGGGCCGGGTACCTCAGACGGTGCAGCGGGTTCATGTTGCGCGGAAGGAGGAGGGGCGCAAGGAGTGTGAGTTGATATTGGTTTTGACTCCGCTTGCTTATGTTCCAATGTTCATAGCGGGGAGGAAGGTGTGGGCTATGGTGGACAGCAGTTCAATGGTGAACCTTCTGCCATTGCGGATGGTGGATGATTTGGGGTTGGTTTGGCGGAAATGCGTGATGGGTCTCTGCGCGCTTAACGGAGGGGAGTGTTGTGTGGATGGGGTAGTTGAGGAGGAGGAGGTAAAGGTTGCAAGGGTCCGTATGCCTCTTTATTTTCTTTTGGTTGATTGTGGGGATGTGATTTTGGGAAGGCCATTCATGTTTGGGTTCCAAGCACAAATGGTTTTTGATCCGGAGGCGAGAATGGAGGCGTTGACGGTGGAGGATTTGTCCGGCGGAAGGTTTGAGACAACTGTCTGCGATCACGGGAAAGGGAAGCAATGAAGAGTGTCGGAGTATGAGGAGGAACCGGACACGGAGTTGGCCTGCGACAGGAAACCCTTGGAGGATTTCTTCTAGTCAACCAAGGATACCGCACGGAACAAGCTCCGGTTTTGCGCGGGCGGTCAACTAATGAGGAGCAGGGAGGAGGAGGAAGGAGAGTGCAGGGCGCGCATGTCGCAGAAGTAAGTCCCTTTTCTCAGTATGCATTGCCCAAGGGTACTACACTTCAAAAACCCTATCATTGTGCCACACTTGTGAGCAAAGGAGAAAGCCGCAGTTCCTTTCTGTGCAGGACCTACAGCAAAGGATGCGTGCAGATGATGCGGTGCAACGCTGGCAAGTACAAGCTGGTGTCCCAGAAGGTCCGAACAAGGAATGAGCCGATGCCCCAGGAATTGAAAGGACCGCTTCAACCAATTGCTTGGTTGCGGGACCCTTGGGTCACGCCAATTAAGGCTTTGGGGTGGGTTACTAGTTTGGCGCAGATTGCAGCTTTCAATTTTGGCCCGGAAGGATGGTTGAGTACGGAGGAGCGCAAGTTGCTGATTTTGGTTCTGGTTCTTCGGCAAAGAGCGCTCGCGTTTGGACCTGAAGAGCGGGGGCTCCTGAAAAACAATATTGGAAACCCCTATGTCATCCCCACTGTTGATCACGAGCCATGGCAGATCAAGCCAATTCCGATACTGCGGGCGTTCCCGGAGCAGTTTATGGAGTTGTTGCGGGAACGGGTGAAGACCGGCCTCTACAAAAAGTCAATGTCTAGTTACTCCAGTCCAATCTTTGCGGTAGTTAAGCAGGACAGAAAGTTGTTGAGGATTGTCCATGATCTACAGCGGCTCAACTCTTTTAAGATCCGGGACGCAGGACGGCCCCCTTGCGTTGACGATTTCCTTGAGTCATTGGCGGGGCACGCTTGTTACGGGTTAGTGGATGTGATGGGGGGATACAACCAGCCCAAGTTGGATCCTCGCTTGCGGCCTCTAACGGCATTTGAGACGGGGTTGGGAAGAATGTAGCTGACTTGGCTACCGCAGGGCGCAACCAATTCCGTGGCGGTGTACCAGGCGCAAATGGCTTGGATCCTGAAAGATGATCTTCCGGAGGGAGTCCAAATCTTCATCAACAACGCGGGCATCAAAGGTCCCAAATCCGATTACGGGGGAGCGGAGCTGGTTGAAGTTCCCAGCTTCCAACGTTTGGTGTGAGAATACGCGCAGACGTTGGAACGCATCCTGCTTTGCATTGAGGAGGCAGGCCTGAAGGTGTTGGGGTAGAAGTTGGCGGTTTGTGTTCCGGCGCTCAAAGTCCTTGGCCATGTTGTTGCTTCCAACGGCCGGCGCATTGCAGAAAAGAAGCGGAACAAGGTCCTCAAATGGCCAACCCCGCGGATGGTGTTGCATGTTCTTCAGTTCTTGGGATTATTTAGCTATGTCCATATGTTCATCAAGAGGTTTGCGGAGGTGGCAAGCCTGCTCCAATCACTAACGCGGAAAGGCGCGGAGTGGAAGTGGGTAGAAGAGTGCAATTGCGCGTTTTGGAAGCTCAAGGAGATTGTGGGATGTGACATTGTGCTCCGCAATCTCGACTACAACGCAGGAGGAATCAGGCTAGCAGTTGATTCCCGCAAATTGGGCGCGGGGGGGTTCTCACTCAAGAGGACAACAGCAAGGATGGGCCGGTGCTTAACAAGTTGGTCACCTTCACTTGGACGGAAAGCTGGTACTCTCAGCCAAAGTTGGAGTTGTGCGGGGTCACCAAGATTGTGCGGCGGCTCCAGTATCTTTTGTGGGGGGTTTGCTTTGAGCTTTTGTTGGACGCAGAGGCGCTGCCGTGGATGATCAATTCCCCGGCGTTGCCCAACGCTCCCATGACCAGGTGGGTGGCGTTTCTTCAACTTTTCTACTTTGCTGTTGTTCACGTTCCGGGAAAAGCGTTCACTATGCCCAACGCATTGTCACGGTGTCCAAGGGACAACCCGTTCAAGGACGCGGAACTGCTTGACATGGAGACCCCGGTTGTGAAGGTAGGGGTTGTGGGGGAGGGCGTTCAGCTGCCGCTCCGGCAGACCGGGCGGTACGCAATTCTTCCTGACTACTTGCAGGACCTTTGTTTTCCTGATGGAACCACAGACAAGGACATGTGATGGGAGAAGCGGCGAGCGGGGAACTTCTACGTACAGGAGGGGCAGCTTTGGCGGCGGAAGACTCCAGTTCCTCTCGTGGTTACCACTGCAAGGGTGGATCAGAAAGCTATCCTCTGAAGCCTTCATGACAACCTCGGTCATTGAGGGGAGGTCAAAACGCAGAGGCGGGTGAAAGAGCCGTTCTGGTGGCGGGGGGTAGTGCTTGCGGTATGGGAATGGTTGGCTTCATGCAAAGCCTGTCAATGGCGGAGCGCAAGATTGCCTAAGGAAGTTGGAAAACCCACAGGGGAAGACGCCCTCTTTGGTCGAGTCTTGCTTGATGTTGTCCACATTGAGGCCGGTAATTTTGCCTATCTGCTTGTCGCGCGGGACAACCCGTCTGGTTGGGCAGAGGCGCGTCCGTTGGTCAAGCTCTGGGCGGACAAAGTTGCTCTATTTCTGGAGGAAGATTGGTTTGCGCGGTACGGGTTGCTTTGTCTGGTTACAGTGGACGGAGGGGCTGAGTTTTGCGGCCGTTTGGTTGAGTTGGTGAAGAGTTGCGGAGCCAAGTTCGGCCGGGTAACGGAGTACTATCCCAAGGGGGCCGGCATGATCAAACGCGGGCATCAACCAATCAAGGACGCCCTGGTCAAGATGTGGGGGGAAGACGGGAAGCGCTGGCAGGAGACCCTTCCAATGGTTCTGTTCGCGGATTGGATTTTGGTGAAGAGGTCGACAGGCTACTCGCCGTACAAGTTACTTTTTGGGCAGCGCCCCGTGCTTCCGGTGGACATTGAGTTGGAGACGTTCCTGGGGGTTGACTGGTGGAAGGTGAAGACTTCCTTCAAATTGCTTGAGGCTCGTGCCAAACAGCTTCTTTGACAGGACGGGATGCTTGCAAAGGCCGCAGACCGGCTGAAGAAGACTCGGACGGCATCGGTGCCCTATTGGGACAAGCGCTGCTTGCATCGTCTCCGGGATCCCTTGCGGAAGGGGGATTTGGTGCTCCTGTACAAACAAAGTCTGGATTCTCAGTCGGGGAAGTTGTTTTCTAACTGGTGGAACAGCCCGTTCTGGGTGTTGTCCAAGTTTGAGGACGGCACCTATCAGTTGGAGGAATTAGACGGTACTCCGCTGAAACGGAAGGCGGCAGCTTTGCATGCCAAGCGCTTCTTTGCGCAAGGATCTACCTTGTTTGACAAAACAGCGGAAGGGGGTGACAGATTGGACAAGGAGAGTGTGGAGCGCGGTAATGGTGTAGGAACGCAATCTGGGGATTTGTCTTTGGGCGGAGAAGCGGAGACCGTGCCGTTGCAACGGAGTAGGCGGTTGCGACCAGCTGGGGACAGTGGCCAAGTTGGGGGGGAGGTGGTGGAGGTAGGGGATAAGTTTTGATTTGGTGAGGGGGTGCTCTAGCCGGTTCACAGCCGGAACAACTAGACACCCCAGAATGTTCTTTTCTCTATGTTTCTTTCTTATCTGGATTGTGGGGTCTTTGCTGGCTTGGGGTTTTTGCAGGAAACGCAGGCGCAGCACAAAGCCGGGTCCATAAATGCAAGGACAAGCCCTGCGGAACCGGGACGCAAGGACAATCTTGCAGATGGGGGAAATGGGACAAAGAGCGATTTGCGGGCGGTCTACGGGCGTCGGGCAAAAAAAAAAATATGTGTTCTTTTCTATTTTTCTTCTCTGTTGGTTTCTTTTTCTCTTTTTCTTTTCTCTCAGGATATTTCAAGGATGGGTGGTTGGTATGGGAATAAGCTTGATTTGGTGCGGGGGTGCCCTAGCCGGTTCACAGCCGGGACAACTAGACACCCCAGAATGTCCATTCTCTTACTCTCTCTCTCTCTTCCCTTATGGTGGAGCGCGCTGGTGTTTTGGTTGTTGTGTTTGTTACAGGAAGGGTACGGGGAACTGTGTGGCAGTTTGTCTGGGGAGGTCCAGGTGCCTCTTTTGGAACGGCTAGTCACTTACCGTTGCTCACGAAGCAAAGCGCGCGGATGCGGACCTCAATCTCAAGCTCACTCTCACAAAGCACAGTTGCGCACTTTTTCTCAGAAGGTTGGGACTGCACGCAGATACGTGTATTTTCTTAATGAAAAGGGAAGCGCGGTACAACCAAAAAGAAGGAAAAAAAGGGAGGAAGGGGAAGGGGGGGCGATGCGCCTAAGCCATCTTCATCATTTCCTCCATTTGAGCCCTCAATGACGCCAGTAAGGCCTGAAATGATGCCAGGAGCTCGCGCCGGGATTTGAAGGACTGAGCGCCGGGGATTGCGAGGAAATCCCTAAGCATTGTGGTCAACCTTTCCGCAAAAACCTTGAAGCCCGCCGCCGGGAGTGCCATTATGATTGGAATTTCCGGGATCTTGGGAGGGCTGGGGGGAGAAGCGGCCGGTGAAGATGGGGCCTCCGGGAAAACAACAGGGGGGCTTGGTCCAGCTGGAGGAAATGACGGGTCGACAATGGGTGATGGAGGTAGAGGGACGTCCGGGTTTGTAGGCCTCTCATTTGAGGCCGCTGGTGGCGCAGGCGGTGTCAGTGGTCGTGGAGGAGGAGGAGAGGGTGCTGGAGCGGCGGCGGGTCTTCCAAAAAGCCTGGGGTCCGGTACCGTTTGGTTCACGCCTACAGCGGGGGCCCAAGCGCGGTTCGCTGCACACCATTCCTCCGAGGTTTTGTATTTGCCCCGTTGCGGAGGTCCAGCCCGGCAGAGAGGTGATGCCAATTTGTGGCTCACATGTGAGGTGGTGGGTGACGGAGCTTGGGGGTGGCGGGATGGAGGTGAACCGGGGGTGTCCACAAGACTTCCAAGATGGAGTCGTTGTCCAAAACCACAAACGGGTCCGGACAAGCCCTCTTGCGCGGCCTGGGGCGAGAGCTGGATTGGGGGGGAGCTTGGGGCATGCTGTCACTAAGCGAGCAGCAACAGTGGCCGTGACGGCAAGCAATACAGGCGCGTCGACCAGGGCCAATTGAACACGCGTGCCTGTTGGGGCGCAGAACTTGCATGGGAGCATGATGGCAATGGAGTTGAAGGAAGACAGGGGAAGGTGGTAGTGGGAGTTGTGGGGGTGGGAGTGGAAGGAGCGGGGGTAGTGGTATGGTGAAGCGCTGAAAGACTTCTGGGGACAGAACTCAAGTTGGGGGGGGATGTGGTGTCAATTTATAGACACGGATTGGGAACTGCGTCGCGGCTGCGCGCTCAGCATTGGAGGCAAGCGGGCTCAGCATTAGGGTATGCGGAGTGCTCAGCAGCAGCCACTGTTTGGCTCCGCACCTAGTGGACGGGTTGGGCTCAGCATCAAATGTGGCCTGGGCGGCGATCTGCCCCGGAGATTGGATTCAGAAGGTAGTGCGCTCAACTAGGTTTGCGGGCGGGCCGGTTCAGATATGTAGGGGCGGAGCAATTGGCGGGCTATAAAGGAACGGATGGAGCGCGCGTGCAAGCGCACAGATCATGCCAGATATTACCGGACACCCACGACGGGCGCAGACAAACAGATACGGACAGGCGCGGGGGGCTCAGAGTAGGGCGCAGTGCAAGGACCGCCTCATGAGAAGGAGGAACCAGATGGATGGAACGGCGTACAGACGTTGGGGGGAGTTTGGTACGGAGGAGGTGGGGAGAGGAGGCTAGGGTTTCTGTCTTGGGATTGTTTTCTGTTTCGTTGTCATACTGTGATTTGCGCGTGTACTTAGGTTAGGGTTGAGAGGGAGGACTTATCCTCACTCTCATCTCTAGAAAGGAGGAGGGGAGGCATGGAAGGCATGAAGGGAATCAGACCATCACATCATCGGATTGGATCACTCATCTCACCAGGAGATTAAAGGAACTCATACCGGACACACATCCAGGTCGAAAGTTCTTAGGGTTGAAGGATTGGCGATTTCACTCTCTCTCTACTTTTCTTTATCTTTTTATCTCCTTATTTCTATCTCTCATTTCAAGTGCAACTCCGGGAATCCCCATCTCCTTTCAAACGCAGGGAACAGTTAACTTCCAAACCTTGGGACAATTATAGGGGGATAAACTTTATTCTTTCCACACTGTCCGGATCCGTTTGTGGTTTTGGACAATGAAACAATCTCTGAGGACTTGTGGAATCCGCCTGGATCGCCTTGTGCCCCCCCAGGACCAATCCACAACTCTGCCTCCCCATTCCGCCGCGCAGGGCCCCCAAGGAAGGAGGACTACCCAACCTTTGCGGCTTATTGGTTCGCCTTACGGCTCTGGGCGGACCGCGTTTGGGTCACGCAAGGTGCAAGGGACCCGTGCATCAATGAAATCCTCCGGCGCTTTGCTGGCCCTCCTCCGGTCCCTACCCCGGCCCTGGCTCCTCCCCCAACTCCGGCTTTTCCTCCAACCCCGGCTCCTCCTCCAACTCCGGCTCCTCCTCCGACTCCAGCTCCTCCTTACTTGTTGGACTCGGATGAGAGGCCCCTGACCCCGCGGGGAACCCCTCTGCCACTCGCGTCGCCGTTTGCCATCTCATCGTTGGACTCTGCCTCTTTTCCAACCGCTGCAATGGCACCCATTTCCCCTTCCCGTGGTTGGATATCGTCTTCTCAAACCTTGCCCTGGACCCGTCCTCCACTGTCAGCGCCTCCGTCCGTTCCTCCGTGTTGAACGTCATTTTGGCCCGGAATCCAAACATGAATGGCCGACCCAAAATCACGTCACCGCACTTGACCAAGAGGAACAACAGCGGCTTCCAGACCTTTGCAACCTCCACCTCTTCTTCCTCCACCACCCCATCTACCCAACATTCCGCCCCATTGAGAGCCCGCAAGCCCATAGCACACTTCCTCCCCACCAGGCCCAACTCATCCACCAGCTTTGACGGGAGCAGGTTGACCATTGACCCGCTGTCCACCATTGCCCACACTTTCCTTCCGGCAATCTTCAGTAAGACATAGGCGAGCGGCACCGACACGGCTTTGGATCGGCACAAATCCCGTTCCGCTTCCTCCGTTGCCGCAATCAGGTGCTGGACTGTTGCCAGGATCCTGCCGCCCCCATGCTCCTTCAGCGCCTGGACCATTTCCTTGACAACCACTTGAGAGACCGCGACCAGCTCCCGTAGCATGAGAGGTATTGGTACCTCACTCCCCATCACTCGCCAAACAATTTCCGTGGCCTTCCTTCTTCCTCCAGAGCTGATTGCTGGCGCATTGCCCCTGACCCTTGGAGCTTGATTTAATGGCCGCTCCTTGGCATCCACGTCCATCTTTTCCAACACAATCCGCTTGTTTGCCGCTAACGTCCTAACTTTGTCCTCCACACGCGGTGCCCGCCACGTTTTGGGCCCGGTGATAATCCTGAGGGACACCTGAGCGGCCCCTGCAGTTTGGGCCCTCACCCTAACCTGCTCCACTGGCGGTGGCTGACTGGCCCCCAGGTCCACTGGTTTGCCCAACGGCAATATGTAGGTCCCCCCGGACGCGCAAACCAACCCCTTGTTCATGTCCTTGGTCAGATCCGCACAACCAGACTTCCAATGACCTTTATTGCCGCAATATGTGCACAGAAAAACCAAAAACCCCCCTGTCGGTCCGCTACTGGGCTGAAAGCCCCCTCTTGCATGGGGCGGCAGATTGGGCAAGAAAGCGGGAGGCGGAGCCGTTGGCTGGGCCGCCATCAAATTCATAAGTATCTGCAAGTCCCGTAGCATGTCTGTTACCTTGTTCACCGGTACTCCCATTGACTGCAAAGGGGCTATGGGCCGTTCTGTTGCTGGCGGGTCCGCGAGCGGTACTGGCGTTGGGGCTGGGGTGGAAGAGGCCATTGGCTTCCTTGAATTCACTGGGAACAACCGGGCCGTATCCTCAATCAGCTCTTCCAAGTCAATCTCACTCTTGACCGCCTGGTTGATTTGGCCCAGGCTTGGGAGGAGAGCGATGCTCCCGTACACTGACTGCGTTACCAACCCACGCTTGAATAGGTAACGCTGGACCCGCGCGCAAAGTTGCGGCGCAAGCCCGCCTAGGAATGCCCGCTTCATGGCCCCAGTCCAACCTGCCACCACCTGGTTCTTTTCTAGGTAACTATAAATTCGGTCAAACTGGGACTTGTACTTGGACAGATTGCTCCGCGTCCGCACCCCACCTTGGGAAATTGCCTCACCTTCCGCTTGCTCAATCTCCGTCTCCCAAAAGCGGGGCTTGCGCTTCCCCCACCTTGCCATCATCTTGCCCCGGAGCCTTCCCCAGTTGCAAGCCTTGTACCCTTCCATATCCTTCACTTCCCAGAGGGTATTCTTGTCCGCAATGAAGAGAACCACTGTGCGGACCTTTTCCTCACCCGTTGCGTTTTTGGAAACGCAATATCCTTGAATCTTGCCAGAAAGCGCCCAATGTCTGCGGTGTTGAATTGGAGATGGGGGAAGTTCTGTTGTCTAAGCCACACCCGTTGTGGAACCTCAGTGGCCTCCAAAGGCTCCGACCAAGGAGGAGCAAAACCGCCAGACCAAGTAGTCGGCGGTGGTGGAGGTGTTGGCCCGCCAGCTCCCGGCCGGAGAGGGAACAAGGGTGGAACATTTGATCCTGGGGTAGTTGTGGGCAGCATTGCACCCGCTAGCTTTGAGAGACCTAGAAAAAAGATTACTTCCTGGCCAGACCCCCAGATGTGGAAGGCAAAGGAGAGCTACGCTCCTAAGTTGTCCGCAAGTCCGGAAGTTATTGGTCTAGGCCTCTGTAAGGAGGTTGGATGCAATGAGTTCTTAACTTGTAGTGAGATAAAAGAGAGATAATGAGATGTATCCTTCTTCCTCCAATCCTTCCTCTTCCTCTCCTTTCCCCCCAATAGATGTCTTGATAGATCAATGATGATCATAACCCAATCCAGAGTTGAGAGCAAAGATTTGGGTCCCCCCTTCAACCCTAACCTAAGTACAACCACAAACGCAAAAGAACAATGAAACACAACCCCTAAGTACAGAACCCTAGCCCAACCCTACCCCTCCATCCCTTTCCCCATAACCCATTCCCTTTGATATCAATGTACGCCTGGTTTGTCCTTCTCATGGCGCGGCCCTCCGCTGCGCCCTACTTTGAGCCCCCTGGTTTTCCCGCCTGCGCGCGTCCGCAGACCTCGCGGTCCGCAGGTTGGCCCGCGCGCGCCTAACCCCCAATTGCCCCGCCCTTGCCTTCTGGACTAGCCACCGGCAAGCTTGGTTGGGCTGGCTCCATCACTTGGTCCGCGTTTCCTGGGTGGGTCGCGGCCCGGCGCCCTTGGAGTAGGCCCGACCCGCACCTGGTGCTGAGCCCCGCAATTCCTACTGCTGAGCCCGCAGCGGCTACTGCTGAGCCCTCAGCAGGCACTGCTGAGACTGCGCGCACCCAAATGCTGGGCCCAACCTACCCAACTGCTGAGCGCGCAGATCGCGACGCAGTTCTCAACCCAAGGTTATAAATTCAACACCACAACATGGGGTAGCCAGGTTCTTGTTATAGCTGCCGGAATGTGCTTGTTGTCAGAAGTTGTACCAGGTGTTCTGGGTCTTGCTCTGCCATTCCGGGGCATAAAAAAATTCTGGAAAGCCAAGCCTGGGTGCCAAAGAAGAGAGATGGGAAGAAAACATGAGTGACCAGAGAATTGAGCTGGCTTGTAACCTGTAGAATACTAGAAACCAGAATCCTTCCTTACATTTCAGGGTTGACTTTGGGAAAGGTATATATAGTATTTACAAGTTTCACAAAGTATGTGATATCTTTCTGTGACATAACATGACTAGTTTGACCTAACACATACAAATCACAACAGGATGGAACTAGAATCTTTCAGAAAGCCTTAGTTTTTCCCTTGATCATAGCATGTTTTCTTGGGATGAAACTATCTTTTAAGAAAATGAAACTTTATCACTAAATTTTTGTTGGTTTTGATCTTAATTTAAGTTTCTTAGATGTGTGCTGGAAATATACAGGAGTACTTTAGTCTTGACTTAATCTGTGCAGGGGAAATTAATTACTGTGCAGCTACATGCAGCAATATTTTAGTCTTGAATTCAGCTGTACATGTGAAAGTAGGTACCATGTGGCTGCATGCAGGAATATTGTCAAAACCTGTTTTGTCTCTAAATTCTAAAACATTATGAATAATCTTGACTTTAATTGCTTTTGTTAAAAGAGGCATAAACTTTCACATGAAGTAATAAAATGGCCATAAAAGGGTCATTCCAGGTTGTTGTCCATATATTATATTAAAGAAAAAGGGCTAAGGAGTTAGATTGGAGGGGTAGGGTAAGTGATTGACCCTAAGTTATTTTTTTCTAGGAATTGATTTCTTCAATAATATTTCAAAGAAGTCAAATATTTCCAGGGTTCTTATTAGAATGTTCTTTGTTTGAATTTTTGTTTATTTTTTTTTTGGTCCTGTTGTCAGCTAGCTCTGCAATGGTATTGAATGTATTGCTTTACCTGTTTATTTCTAAATTTATCCCTCAAACAAATTCAGCTTTACAAGGAAAATTGACATGTGGTGAGAGTTTCTCAATCCAACAACTAGTTTGAAAGCAATTAAACTGTACAAAAACAATAGATTTTGCAACTGAATAATTTTTCAGATGGACAGTGAAAATATAGCTTTGCTGAACCCATCTTGACAAATTGTTCCAAAAGAAAAAAAATAATCCAAACACAAGATAAATTTTGGATTACACAGAGCCACAACTGCTGGTGGACCAACTAGAAACGTAGTCCCCATCCCAATTTTCAAACCTTGCACATATACTCAGATTAGGTTTACTTGAGAATCCTGTACTTAGTTGTGTCATATTACAGTTGTATCTTCTCCTTCCTTTTTCTCACTTTTTTGTTGCTTTTCTGCATTTGTAACTCATAACAGGTACTTCTCTTCCTGTTACTTGTTCCTGTTCCTTGGTCCCAAGACCTTCTTCCTCACAGCTCCCTCTTTCTGGTGTTTCTTTTCAGGTGTTGTTTTTCTTTTCTGTTTCTTTTTATACTTTTCCTTCTTGCTCCTCTCAACCACCTAACAGTCTGTCTCTTGATGCTTGCTACCATAATTAAAACTCTCTCCTTTTATGCTTGTCTCCATTGCTTGCCTCATAACAGGTTATTCTATTTCTGTTGCTTGTGATTGCTCCTTGGTCTCAAGACCTGCTTCCTCACAGCTCCCTCTTGCTGGTGTTTCTTTTCAGGTACTTCTATTTCTGTTGATTGTGTCTGCTCCTTGGTCCCAATACCTGCTTCATCACAGCTCCCTCTTGCTGGTTTTTCCTTTCAACAAACAGTTGTAAATTGACACTGAAGCCTTAAAATTGACATTTATCTTGATTTTTTTCCCCCTTTTCACCATCCATTTCTTCCCCTTCCTCAATTACCAGAAGTTTGATTCATCTTTACTCCCATTAATTCTACCCTGAAGGTGCCCTTCATGTCTTACAGGTCTGAGAGATCAAATATCTTTGTTGAAACCTGGCATGACTAACAGTTCCACTGAATTTTCCAACACTTGCCCATTCCACCAGAACTACTTGTAGTGAACTGAAACCCATTGAAATTTTAATATTTCTGATTGAATTCAAAGTTTAACTTCTAGGTAACAATCCATTCCAGAAAAAATGAAATAAAGCAGAAACCTTATTGTACAATTTTGTCAGCAGCTTGTATTGCGATTCATGTACAGGTGCAATATGGACAGCGTTGAGCAGACCATGCACAAGCCAATCAAAACAAGAACCTGAACCTATTTTGGCATTGGAAGTAAAGGTGAGGGAAGGCGGTAGAAGCAAACAATAAGAAACAACTGCTATGTGCCAAAAATTCTTGAGAAAGTCTCATGTCAATCAGTCGTTGCGTCCTTTTGTTTTGTTTTGAGTTCTCAGCACTTGATTTCCAAATGATTGAGCTCGCTGGCTGGAAGATTGGAATGAAAATATGCAGTCTGGGTGGCTGCTGAAATTTCATCGTCACTTTTGCCTTTTCGAACAACTTTGGCCCAATCCGTACTCCGTTAGCCGATAGGCTTCGCCGCTGGAAGGCTAGGTTGAAAACCAAAATTTTTAGAAGGCACCGACGAGTTCAAGGAATTCGGTTGTGGGTCAAGAAATGAGTTTGTGGAAGAATTTGTTGATGTTTTGTCAGTGCCAACGGATTTGTAATACTTTTTTACCAAGCGAAAAAATTTCTCACCATTTGATAGTCGGTGTCGCAACAGGCTATGTAAGCTGGTGGCTGATTATCAACTGAGATCTGGTCGCACGAGAAACCAGTGGATTTACCCTGTTGGTCAAACACCTGGGTAGCCTTTATGACTGGTTCGGAATGAAGAGTGTTTTGACAACATAAAGAAGAGAACGATCAAATGTGTGAGCCAAATGTTGAGACAGTGAAATCCTGTTTCCGTCCACCTAAAACTTACGGCCGTACCAATTAGCTTGTGGCTTGGTGACCAACTCGGAAAGTTGCCGGACGCAAAAAGCTTTTGTTTGACTCGAATTTTGGGCGTCAAATGGGCAACTATAGGGATCGGTTGCTTCGGCAGAATGTAAAAACTGACTCATCGCAGCCAGCAGCATAGCTAGGCTTTTCAGCGAGATGTTAGACTGCATTTTCTGGCAAGGGTCTTGAAATGAGGATTTGAACGCGCTATGTATGTGTATGTATGTGGGAGGAAGGAGAGTGAATGGTCTGTTAGGAACTTGAGCTTGTTCAATCTTTGGTCATGAGTTAGCCCCCAGGAGGGGAGCTGGGTCTTTTATGTCTGTGCCCATGGCATGGCCGTCTGCTTGCTCTGCATACCGACGTACAGTTGCGTAGGGCCAAATCATAGGCGGCAGGACTGTTCCGCTAGATAATTTTTTTCATAGGGACGGAAGCTGCGTTGACAGCAAAACCGACGATATTATTTTCGTCTGTGACCGGCGTCGATTAATGGATTCCATTCAGCGACCAGCGGGGATTTGAGCGAGACCGATCTTGTCACCCTCCCCCGGCACTTGTCAACCGAAGGCCGCCCAATTCGCCATCGCCCTGAAGCTTGGGGGCTATACACTGGTTTAAGTCGACCCGAGTTGTTGTAGTGACAATGACATCAGTCTGGAGAGCACTCTTAGATCCCGGACTCACCGCGAAAACATGTAGGCATGGTTTGGAGTGGCACAGCCGACCAGGTAGCCTTAACTTTTGTCTGAGTGTTACCGCTACCTGCTCGCGACCCTATGTTTCATCAACGAGAAAGACCCCTCCGCCCCGATCAAGGACCGAGAAACGGGCATCGATTCATAGAGGTTCGATTGCAGTTGGGGTGGGAATCTTGTCGTGCCACGGAGAGACCTGGAGAGTTTTTTTTGGCTCGCTTGCTGATCATTGATGTCAGGCCGGGTCGATTGGTCGAAGAGCTTATAATTGCCTCGGGCCGGAGTTGTCTTCCGAGGGTCCTCGCTGGAACCTAATTGGAGTGTTGACAGTCAATAATTAGCACGTCGGCTAAGGTTCCTTTGTAACCGCAAAATTGACAAAGGGGTTGGGTTAAATTAGTGATGCGAAATAGGAAGGAGTTGAAGGGGCGACCTACGAGCTTCAGTGAGGGAGAGGGTGGCAGCCAATATTTGTCAGGTCGAGGTATTTCACTTTGGGTTCCTATAACTGAGCCTAACTAAGCCAAAATTCCAATAAAATTGATTAATCACATCGATACTCACCAACAATGAGCTTCTGGTTGATGCTTCCTGCACGTCTTCTTCCTCTGAAGAGGAATCAGATTCCAAATTAAGTCAAGCTAATTCACTTTCAGTCCCTTCCTCTGAACTATGAAATTCATACTCTGATCCTGGGGAATGTGACTAACAATTATGATCATATCATCATCAGTTCATTAAACCCAAAAAATGAACATTTCACAAAAGAAAAGACTTACAATCTTTTGTCTTTTCTTATTTGGTGCCCCTCTAATTCTCTTTTCCCGCTTAAGCTTCTTTTCAAAGTGCTTGAATCAAGAAGGATCCCTCTGGGTATCTGTCAATTTTGGATGTCCTCTGCTTGATTGCAAGACTGTAGGTTCAAGTCTTGGCTTTGATCAATACTTGATGGTCTTCTGAATCAAGTACTTCAACAACCTGCAATAATCTTGTTCAGGATGTCCCAAGATCATTGCCTTGAGCTTCTCATGTAACTGAGAATTGCTGAGCATTTCATCAACATCAACCTTTCAAAATTCAAAACAATGAAATATTAGTTAAGTAGGAAGTATCATTCAAAAAGCATTAATCCCATTAAAAGAACTTACAGAACTAGAACTGCAAGGCTCATAATCCAACCTCCAATGAGGATGAACATCCTCAGGAACAACAGATCCTTGGAAAACTAGTAGATCACCTATTTTGTGGGAACAGGGCAAGCCCATAGTCTTGTGGTATAACTTGATGCACAGTTCCCCATCATGGTTCCACTTTAATTTCTTGAGTTGTTCCATAAAAGGTTTAATTGCCTCCAAAGACAACTTGTATCCCAATGGTAACAGTTCAGTAGGAAGAACTTTTCCTATCTGAAATCAAGAGTTTTAAAGTGCAGCCTGAACCAATTTAATTTGATTGGAAACTGTTCCCTCTAGGTTTCTCCAAACATCCAACATTTTTCCTGAATAATTTGCAAGGAATTGTTTGAGAGTAGCAAGGGCCCCTTCAACCCAAGATGTTGTTTTATTTCCAAAGTCAGGTTTTTTGCAAGTCCAACCTGTTACAAATGTCTCTTTGATATGGAAGATGTTATGATCCATAAACTTGAGTACATCCTCACAGTCTGCCAAGAAACACCTTTTACAAGTATAATGTAAGCAACCCAAAACTAGGAGGATTAAAAGTAGAGGCAGTGATTTGGCACTTACTCCACATTCCGCATCATTGACCTCTGCCTCCTCCTTGGTTTTTGAGGCCCCATACTTAGCCCACAGAGCCATTAACCTTTGCCACCCTTCATTGTCATTATTAAAGCGCACTTTACAGTTTGCTTGTGTGTTTTTAGACAAGTGCCATTGACAACACTGTCTTTTTGACTCAGGGAAACTTTGTTCTATAGCAAGAATCAAAGCTTTTTCACGGTCAGTCACAAAAACTTTGGGAAGTCTCTCAGGATCATGAGCCAGCTCCTTTAGTGCATTTACAGACCAACTGTAGAACCCAAAAATTTCTCTTGTTGTAAAAACAAGAGCTGTTGTGCAAGTTTTCTTGTTTCCTGTAATCCTTCAACATGTAATAGGGGGATGTTGTACTTATTTGTTTTATAAGTACAAGCCAACATAGCAATATGATGAGATTGCTTTCAAAGCTTTAATGATTTGGGGTTATCCAAGAATTGGGCCTCCAAGTGACCCTCTCCACTGAATTTTCCTTGATGAACCCAAACTGAATCACCAAGTTTTTCAAAGAGGACCTCAATAAGAATGTTTAACTTGAGTTCTGCTAGCTTTAACTTTCAATTAGTGTTATAGATTATTTGGTCATCAACATATTTGTGGCAATTGATCTTGCTCAATTTTCTTTTCAGTTGAATAGTATTGAGCCCATCTTTCATGCCTTCTTTTAAATTAACTAAGGCCATCCCAGAGATTCTCCACAGTTGATGATGCACTGAGGGGTGTGGAGATGGTTGATGGTTATGTTGATCATTTCTGTAGGACATTTGCCACAAGGGGTCTGCCTTTGTTCAACTCCCATGGATTAAAAACTTTCACCCAACCTTCCTTGTGTGAGTTTGCCTTGACTTTTCCATGAGCAACTGCCCTGAGTAAAAACCATTTCTATCACCGGCTAGATCCACATATTTATCATGCTTTGAGTTGAAAACTGTTAAAGCGTAACCATCCTTCATTTCCAATGTTTGACAATAGTTTTTTGCCTCTTCCCTAGTAGGAAAAGCTCTCACAGGAGGTGGTTGAAGTGGATATGTCATAGTTAAATAGTTATATTGATGGCATGCACTCCATCAGGTTCAATCAAATTAAATAAGGCAAAGACCAGAGTAACATAAAATGTTACTCCCCACCAGAGGTCATTTCCATTTGTGAAACATTTTGTTCCTCAATTTTAACCCTAGATGAGGATGCAATGGGGGCTTCCAATGCTTCATTACCCAAATCCTTCTTGTCTGCAGCTTTGTTCATGGCATTATCAATGCAGTCCTTCAACACAGCCATGTCACAAAAAGGAGGGCTTACCACTGTTCCCATAATGCCAAAAAATGCAACAGTATATCAGCATTTGATCCAACTTTCAATTGAACAACTACCAAGTTTACTCACTTTTGAGTTTAGAAAGCTCAGGTTTAGTGGGACTTTTGTTTTCAGTTTCACTTTAGTGTCACTTTATTTTCACTTTATTTTACTTTATTCCACTTTATTTCAATTTATATTCACTTTTGCGTCCCTTGGGGATCACTAGGTGGGGTCCAAAAGCCCCACATAGTCTTTTTTGATCACAAATTTGGGTTTATGGAACCCAAATGTGGTCCAGGGGGTCCCAAAAATTTTGCATGACCCCCAGGGGGCGGTGTACCTCCAAACAGGCCTCCAAACCACAGTGTACGCGGCTAAAAGAATCAAGAACTCTGTGTATGGGGGGTATAAAACCCCCTGGGGGTTGCACGTGTTTGAAACAACAATTTCAACGCGTGTAGGTGCGTATTTTGGCCCGCACACGCGCTTTAAATGTGTGTATGATCCCCCAGGAATTCATTGTGCCATGTAGGGCCCCACAAGACTGGTAGTTGTGAATTTATCATCACCCATTAAATTTATTTGGAGTTTTTGTTGGACAGGAAAAATCTTAGTTAATATTAATGCTGACTGAAAATGGGGGAGATCTTTGGAACTTCATTTTTTGAATGAATTGACCAAACCAGATCAACAAAAAATTTTAACATGAAAAAATCAAACACCAATTAATGGTTAGGTTTTTCAAACAACTTGAATGCATTTAGAATACCATATCCCAAAATTTTTTCAGATAGTGGACTGTTTAATATGAAATTTTTGGGATATTTTTGGTTTTATGACTGCAAAACTCTTTCCAAATAATTTTGATTGAAATGGAGTATGATTTATTTTCAGAAAAAATAAAATAAAATCCAATTAGGAAGAAGGTTTTGGAGCCTTGCACAAGGACACTGTGTATATTCATGCCTTTTTTTCAATCATAAATCCATAGAGTGTCCCTATTCTGATAGGTCTGTGGAATTAATTCATATTGGGAATCCTTCAAACAGAAAATCAAACACCTAATCCCATATTTTCAAAATGGATAACTCCATCAACCCTGGGTGGTAATTATATCCGGAAGTGGCTGAAACTCAATTGCCAAAATGTTCAATACCTTGAATCTGTGTCCTGTCTTTTCCAAGAGAAAAAATGAATTTTTTTGTCTGAATTATACCTATCTGTAAAGAATTTGAGAAACATTACAAGAAAATTGATGGGTGCATACTAAACCAACCAAATTTCACCCAAAAAAACTGATAGACAATTCATCATTTGGAAAGAAATTGACTAGGGTTTTTTGAAGGGTAGCTGCCAGAAAGTCTGAATAATTGAATGTTTAAGAATACTATTTGACAAATTTAGCAATACTGTAGTCTGGGAAACACCCTGCAAAAGATATTTTAAAATTTATTTGGTACATAGCAGATGCTGTGGAGTCAATGAAAAAAAAAGCAAAACTAGATTGAAACCCATTGTGAAGATTTATAAATCAAAGAGAGCTGCAGGGAAATCGGGAGGGCAGGTACATAATAAAATCTTTCAAAAATCCTAATAAATTCATTTTCTACAATGGTATCAAACAACTGGATTATTGGAAAGGGGGAAAAAAGTTGAAAAGATGTTATAGATTATTTTTATCTTACTGACTCACTGATTATTTTACTCAACTCCTGTTTTGAATTTTATGAATCTAATGATTCAGGTTTGCATAATAAGCCAACAAGAGTAACCAATTTTTTTTTTTAATTTGAAAAATTGTGCTTCCATCAGAAATTTAGCTACAAAAATAATTTTATTTTTTAGTTAAATAATCAAATTCTTTGATTGTTTTTTCATAAATTAAATCTTCTGAAAATGACAGAAATTCAAAAAAAGAGTGATGTTTCTATTTACTATCAACAAAAAACATGGGTAAAAAGGCCCTTAAAATTTAATAAAAGTCGTGGAATATTCTTGTACTAAAAATAAAATAGCTAATTAAACTCTGAATATAATTTTTTTTTGGAACAATAAGCTTTGAGAAAGTGTTTCAAAGCTTAAAGCATTCATTAAATACTTTTGCAATGCTGGAGTTTCTATCAAAGTTTTGATGCATATACTGGCCCATCCTTTTGAGTATGTTAGTGTTGTCTTTTTTTCTGTTCACATTTTGTAACTGACTAATTTAGTCAGCTTCATTTTTATGTTACTATTTTCATTATCCTATTATTCCTGTCTTGGCCCCCCTCTGGCAGCTCTCTAGTTTTATTTAACCCTGCTGCCTTAGGCCCTTTTGGGGTTCTCTAGTTGTCCTTAAATACTGGTCCTTCCTGGGGACCATGATTAAAAACCACCTGATTACCAGTTATCAAAAACAGAGTGTCCCTTCCTCCTCATTGGATCAGTTCCACTTGACTTAACAAGTATTACCTCACCCCCTTTGGCTCTTTGTAGCCACATCATTTTCCATTCATCTTTCTTTGGAGTTATAGCCTACCTTCAAATTTAAAGTTAGTTCAAAGAACATGTTTGAAAAAAGGCTAGAATATTATTTTTTTTTGAAATGAATAAGGAAACATCTTGAATGGGGTTGTTTTGCAAATTTCGAATTCCAGAGTAACAGCAGTCAAAGTCTCCCAAGATTGATTGATTTATTTAACTTTGAATATTTTTGGGAAAGTACTTCAAATGTTATAATGAATTTCCAAGAATGAAAAAATTTGAAAATATTGGTATAACCTATCCAAACTTATTTTTTGAACAGAAGTCACCAAAATATATCAGCAACTTGAAAGAAAACTTGAGTTAAAATCAAACCTCTTCTCAAGAATGAATTACATTTTTTTGAAAAATGGTTATAGATTATTTCAATAGAACTTTTTGTGTGTGTATTTTGGAGTTATTTAGATAGATTGCCTGAATTAGGACAGAGTTAAAACCAAATTTTGACCAAGTTAAATCATTTTTACAGGGTGGAAAATGCTAGAATATGCCTCCATTTTCCCCTGGTGTTTTCTAGTAGCAAAGTCTCTCACAGGAGGAGGGTCAAGCGGGTCTTGCACCCCTTAGTTTCATACTTATACCCCACATGGTTACCTTAGTGTATTGATCAAGCCAAATCCTTCTCATTCAAATGAAATATGAAATGTGACCCACCACCTTTAGTCAATTCCAGTTGTGAAAAAACATCTTGTTCCTCAATTCAAACTCTAGATGAGGATGCCATTGGGGCTTCCAATTTTTTCTTTTCCAAATCCCTGCTCAAATCCCTAAATTTCAACAAAGCTTTGTTAAAAAAACTTTCAATTAAGTACTTTAACATAGCCATGATGAAACAGGGAGGGCTTTGGCTTGCCACTATTCCCATAAAAAAACAAAATTCAATGGCAATTGATTATTCAATTAATTTTTCAATCCTAAAACGCCAATGTTTTGCTCACTTTTGAGTTGAGAAAAATGAATTTATTCAATGGGTGTGTGTTGTGTGTGTACATAGTGCCAATAGAAAGAGTGTTTGATCCCAAAGTTCAAAGTTGATTTTTTTCATCCAATCATAGCCCCACATAGTATGCCACATCCCCAAATTTGGGTTGACAGCACTCAAATGTGGCCAGGGTGCCTAGGTACCCCTAATCCCCCCTCAAATGGCCCATTTGGGGCAGGAAAACACACACAATGCCTGGGGGGTTGTGAATCCCCAATTGCAAATTGGAAGGGCTGCGATTGGGGACACGCTAGTTTGGAGCAACTTTGAGTGCTCCTTGTTGAGCAGCAAATTGCTGTTTGCAACCCATATGGGTTGTGGATGGCAATTCACGCCTGTTTGCAAACCAGAAATCACAAATTTTACATTAACCTTTTATTTTCATTTTCATTTTAATTTTAATTTTAATTTTAATTTTAATTTTTATTTTTATTTTTATTTATATTTTTATTTTTATTTTTATTTTTATTTTTATTTTTATTTTTATTTTTATTTTTATTTTTATTTTTATTTTTATTTTTATTTTTATTTTTATTTTTATTTTTATTTTTATTTTTATTTTTATTTTTATTTTTATTTTTATTTTTATTTTTATTTTTATTTTTATTTTTATTTTTATTTTTATTTTTATTTTTATTTTTATTTTTATTTTTATTTTTATTTTTATTTTTATTTTTATTTTTATTTTTATTTTTATTTTTATTTTTATTTTTATTTTTATTTTTATTTTTATTTTTATTTTTATTTTTATTTTTATTTTTATTTTTATTTTTATTTTTATTTTTATTTTTATTTTTATTTTTATTTTTATTTTTATTTTTATTTTTATTTTTATTTTTATTTTTATTTTTATTTTTATTTTTATTTTTATTTTTATTTTTATTTTTATTTTTATTTTTATTTTTATTTTTATTTTTATTTTTATTTTTATTTTTATTTTTATTTTTATTTTTATTTTTATTTTTATTTTTATTTTTATTTTTATTTTTATTTTTATTTTTATTTTTATTTTTATTTTTATTTTTATTTTTATTTTTATTTTTATTTTTATTTTTATTTTAATTTTTAACTTACTTTTACTTTTATTTTTATTTTTATTTTTATTTTTATTTTTATTTTTATTTTTATTTTTATTTTTATTTTTATTTTTATTTTTATTTTTATTTTTATTTTTATTTTTATTTTTATTTTTATTTTTATTTTTATTTTTATTTTTATTTTTATTTTTATTTTTATTTTTATTTTTATTTTTATTTTAATTTTTAACTTACTTTTACTTTTATTTTTATTTTTATTTTTATTTTTATTTTTATTTTTATTTTTATTTTTATTTTTATTTTTATTTTTATTTTTATTTTTATTTTTATTTTTATTTTTATTTTTATTTTTATTTTTATTTTTATTTTTATTTTTATTTTTATTTTTATTTTTATTTTTATTTTTATTTTTATTTTTATTTTTATTTTTATTTTTATTTTTATTTTTATTTTTATTTTTATTTTTATTTTCATTTTTATTTTTACTTTGGGTAATGTTAAATTCAGGGCTCATTGAGCCGCGCACATGGTTTGAAATGGGCCGTGTGGCACGGCACACAGTCCAATTTGAGCCGTTTACAGCCCCCCACGGCTCACGGAGTTGTGCAGCCCACCCTACCTGGTTGGCCACCGTGTGGACTTCCACACGGCATTGGACGGCAGTGAGCAAAAAAAAGAAAAAAAAGGAAAAGAAATGAAAGGGCACTTACACAACCCATGAACTAAATAAACCTTCCAAAAAAACAGAAATCAATCAAAAAATCAAAGAATTTTTTGGTTAAAAAATAAATAAATAAATAAATAAATAAATAAATAAATAAATAAATAAATAAATAAATAAATAAATAAATAAATAAATAAATAAATAAATAAATAAATAAATAAATAAATAAATAAATAAATAAATAAATAAATAAATAAATAAATAAATAAATAAATAAATAAATAAATAAATAAATAAATAAATAAATAAAAATAAAAAAAACTGGTACTGTCCAATGGACTAGCCCTAAAGTAAAAAGACCCAAAAAAACACAAGTACCTGGACTAGCCCTAAAGTAAAAACACCAAAAAAAAGACAAGTAACTTGAAAAGCCCTAAAGTAAAAACACCATAAAAATTAAAACTAACTTGACAAGCCCTACAGTCATTTCAACTTGACTAGGCCTAAAGTAAAAGGGCCCAAAAATTAAAGAAGTCTTTTGACAAGCCCTAAAGTAAAAGTGCCCAATAAAATACAAGTCTTTTTGACAAGCCCTGAATTAAAAACACCAAAAAAAACAAGTTCAAATTGTATTAAGCTGATCCCATCCCAACCTTAACAGAAGGTAAGCTTGTGATGGAATCAGCCCTACACAAGTTGAACTGACTTACCATTGAACTCTCATTCAAAACACTCAATATAATGATGTTAACTCAAAACACTCAACATAATGATTTTCAAAATGTGATAACCTTTATATTAATAGAACTTGTTAGCTGCATTAGAATTACAATTAATATGAAAACCAATGATGAAATGAATTCAAATTATATTAGAATCTAGAATGAATTTTCAGTTGATCTTTGAGATGATTAACCCAACCAGAGGCTTTCATAGAAATCAAGGAATGTGGCTTTGCTACAATGGGCGGCATTGGAATCATTTCCCCCTCAAGTACCAATAGAACCCAGTGGTTATTGTTTACAAAGGAAAATGAAAATTGGATCTGATTTATCAGTAACATCAGTTTTTGTTGGAGTATAAGTATCACATGACTCCAATGAAATGAAACATTTAGGTCTGGAATATGTTTCTGCTATGATTTGACCCACGTCCAATTTAGCCAGCCATTTTGAGGAGGGAATCTTTTCATTGATGTATTCAACATCAAGTCTTTGTTTAATCTTTTCAACCTCCTTTTCACCACCAAGCATCTTAATGTAGCATGCTTTATGTTTCTCTAATGTTTCAATCATTTCCTTCCTAACTTTAAACCAACCATGTTATTCATAACCAAGAGATTTAGAAATGACTCTAAATCCACAATTCCCATCTCAAATTGGATCCCAAACCTCACCCAAGAACTTATGGAATTTCTTGGGTATTTGATTAAGATATTTCAAATTTTGTTCCTATCATTAAAACCAACTTAGTATTCATTTCTTTAATTGGATAAATGAAATGAAAACTCACCAAAGATGAGCTTTTGGTGGAGCTTTGCTGCATTTTATCTTCCTCTGAAGAGGATTCTGATTCCAAATTAAGTGATACCAACTCAATTTCAGTCTTTTCCTCTTAACTATGAAATTCAGATTCAGATTCTGCCAACTTTGACTAATAATTCATCATTAGTTAGTAACCAAGTTCATCAAACCAAAAAAATGAACATATCCCAAAAGAAAAGACTTACAATCTTTTGTCTTTTCTTGTTTGGAGCCCTTCTAGTTCTTTTTTCCCCCTTGAGTTGTTTTTCAACAAGCTCAAAACAAGATGGTTCTTGCCGCGTATCTGTCAATTTTGGCCCGCCCCTATTTGATTGTAAGACTTTAGGTTCAAGTCTTGACTTGGATCAATATTTTGTAATCTTCTGAATGATATACTTCAATAGGCGGCTTTTCTCATGATCTGGAGATTCCAAGATCATTTCATTGAATTTTTCATGTAACTGAGTAATTCTTAGCATTTCATCAACATTGCACTGGAAAAATTCAAAAGGATCAACCGTTACTGAATTAGTTAATCAAAAAGCATTAATCACTTGGTGATTTGAACAATCCAACTTGAACAATCCAACTTAGGCCAACTTCAAGAACTAGAACTGCAAGGGTCATAGTCAAACCTCCACTGAGGATGAACATCTTTAGGTACCACAGATCCTCTGAATGCTAGACGGTCACCTATTTGGTGGGAACAGGGCAAACCCATAGTCTTGGAATATGACTTGGTGCACACTTTGCCATCATGATCATGTTTGAAATTCTCAAATTTTTCCCTAAAAAGATGGATTGCCTCTAAATAAAATTTCTAACCCAATTGTAACAGTTCAGGGGGAAGAACAATCCCTAACTTAATCCAAGGGTTATAAAGTGATGAATGAACTGAATTAATTTGATTCAAAACTGTTCCCTCAAGGCTTTTCCAAACATCCAACAGGTTTCCAAAGGAGTTTGCAAAGAATTGGTTGAGAGTTGCATGGGCCCCTTCAACCCAAGAAGTTCTTTTGTTTGAAAAATCTGGGTTTATACAAGTCCACGCTGTTACAAATGTCTCTTTGATAAGGAAAATGTTATTTTCCATATACTTGAGTACATCCTCATAGTCTTTCAAGAAACAATATACAAGTCAAAAGGTCAGAACCCAAAACTAGGAAGAATATAAAGCAGTAATTTGGAAGTACTCTGAGTTCCACATCATTGACCTCTGCCTCCTCCTTGGTCTTTGAGGCCCCATACTTTGCCCACAGATTCATAAAGCTTTTCCATCCTTCAACATAATTAACAAAGGGTGCTTTACAGTTTGCTTGTAAGTTTTTAGAAAAGTGCCAAGTGCAACATTGTCTTGATGACTCTGGGAAACTATTTTCCATTGCAAAAATCAGAGCTTTTTCATGGTCCATAAAAAAGACTTTTGGAAGTCTCTCAGGATCATAAGCCAACTCCTTTAATGCATTTACAGACCAACTGTATAACTCAAACGTGTCTTTTGTTATAAAAACAAGAGTTTTTGTGAAATTTTTCCAATTGGCTTTCATTCCTACAACATTCAAGAGTGGGGTTTTGTACTTATTTGATTTTATAAGTAAAATCCAACATAGCAATATGATGGAGTTGTTTTGAAAGCTTTACTGCCTCTGGATGTGCTAAGTACAGGGCCTCCAAGTGACCCTCTCCATTGAACTTTGACCGGTGAATCCAACTTGTTTCTTCAAGCTGCTCATATAGTACCTCCATAACACTTTTTCCCTTTAGTTCTGCAAGTGTGACCTTCCGCTTAGTATTGTAGATTGTTTGATCATCAACATAATCCCACCCATCAATCTTGCACAATTTTCTCTTCAGTTTTAATGTATTGAGCCCATCATTCATGCCTTCTACTAGATTGTCTAAGGCCACCCCCAAGATTCTCCTCAGTTGAGGATGCACAGAGGGATGTTCAGATGGTTGATGGTTATGTTGGGTTTCTTTGTAGGAGAGGCGCCACAAGGATTCTGCCTTTGTTTGACTTGCATGGATTGAAAACTTGCATCCAACCTTGTGTGAGTTTGTCTAGACCGTTTGGTTAGAAGACTTCCTGAATAGGAACCATGTCCATCACAGGCTAAATCCACATATTGGTCACACTTTGAGTTGAAAACTGTTAAAGCGTAACCATGCTTCATTGCCCATATTTGACAATATTTTTGTGCCTCTTCCCTAGAAGGAAAAGCACTCAAGGCAGGTGGGTCAAGTGGATCTAGTAAACATTCATTGGTTAAGTCATAGTTTCATGGTTACATGAACCCATCAGTTTCAATTAAATTAAATATGGCAAAGACCAGTAACATAAAATGTTACTCACCACCAGCGGTCATGTCCATTTGTGAAACATTTTGTTCCTCAATTTTCACCCTTGATGAGGATGCAATTGGGGCTTCCAATGTTTCATTACCCAAATCCTTTTTTTCTTTTTCCAAAGCTTTGTTGATGGCACTATCAATGTAGACCTTCCTCACAGCCATTTCAGAAGAAGGAGGGCTTGCCACTGTTGCCATGCAAAAAAAATGCAATGGTATACTTCAGTATTCAATCCACCTTTCAATTGATAAAACAAAGTTTGCTCACTTTCAAGTTAAGAAAGAATTTTTCACAGATTTTTATATTATTTATGATTATTCACTTTAATTTCACTTGGGTTTTGCTTTAATGTCTCTTTGGTATTGCTAGGTTTGGAACAACAGTCCCACAAAGTATGCATTAATCCCAAATTTTGGTTTACAGAACCCAAGTGTGGTCCAGGGGGTGCCAAAAATTCTGGCACAGCTTCCAGGGGTTGTGCACCCCCAAACATGGCCAAGTTGAGCCGTTTATGGGGGTTACACAGCTCCTACTTGACCCCCAGGGGTTGCGCATGTTTGAAACAGCCCTTTGTAGTTGTCTTTGGGCCCCCACGGCTCATTTGAGCCATGTAGGGCCCTACAAAACTACCACATGGTTGGAGCCGTGATGGTAAACTGGCTCAAAATTCCATCCAACTAAAATTCTTGCTTTGGATCCCACAATGAAACACAAGTTGGCTGACCTCCATCCTCTAAGGTTAATGGTTATCTACTGATGGCCAATGAACTCAAGAATAAAACCAAAGTTAGGCTGGATCTTTCATCCAAACAGATGCGGGAGAAATTCAAGAACTATTGAACCAAGTACAAAAAAGCCCACTAAATGTCAATCTCCACTGGCTTTGGTATCACCAACTCCAATAAAGCCAAGGGAATCAACTTGGTGGTTGATAAGTTGGACTCAATTTGTCCTTTTTATGTTCAAATGGATGAAATCTTTGGGAAGAAGGCCTATATCACCCCTTTAGCCGCTTTTGATGCCCAACAATCAGATTCAGTTGATGCTGAGGACCTGGCTGTGGATGCTTGGCCTAGCAATGATGATCCCAATGAAACCTATGAGTGGCCCAAATCTGATGTGGAGGAGGATATTCCAACAGAATCAGCTCCAATCAAATCTACATCAGCATTGATCAAAAATTCCAACCCTTCCTTGGACCCGTCACTTCCTTCTTTGGATTTATCTCTTCCTGGGGTGGAAGAACTTGACAACTTGGCCAACAAGGAGCAATTTATTCCTGTATTACCACCATTAGGGGGTATCAAAGTTAACCAAACCCGCCATTTTGTAATGGCGGGTTTCAACCCAAATCCGCCATTTCAAACCCGCCATTAAAAATCAAAAAAACCCACTTATTTCAGACCAGACGTGTCAAAGTTAACCTGAAATAAGTGGGTTTTTTCAAATAAAGTATTTAAATGCTTCCACCACCTGTCCGCGTCATACACCCCTGTCTTCCCACCTCCTTCTACCTCCAACCTCATTGGAAAATGTTTTACCCCCACCCTCATCATAAAATTGATTGACCACTCTCATCACTTTATCGCTCTCATCACTTGATCACTCTCATCCACTTCATTGCTCTCAAAACTTCATCACTCTCATCACTTAACCGCTCTCATCACTTGATCACTCTCATCCACTTTATCGCTCTCAAAACTTCACCACTCTCATCACTTTATCGCTCTCATCACTTGCGTAGCCAAACTCTTTCAAATGGCCCCTCAGCGAACCTCCCCCCACAAGTCCAACAAACCCAAGAGAACATCACCAAGGAACTCCAAAACAAACAATCCTCCCCCATCAGCTTCCAATGGCTCAAGTCAGCTCAAGAGAGCTGATCACATCATCCTGGTAAACTGGCTGAAAATTCCCTCCAACTACGATGCCTGCTTTGGATCCAACAACAAAACACGTGTTGGCTGACCTCAATCCTCTAAGTTCAATGGTTATCTCCTGATGGCCAATGAACTCAAGAACAAAACAAAAGGTAGGCTGGATCTGTCATCCAAACAGATGAGGGAGCAGTTCAAAAAATATCGAGCCAAGTACAAAAAGGCCCACTCCATGTCTATCTCCACTGGCTTTGGTATCACCAACTTGGACAAAGCCAAAGGAATCAACTCGGTGGTTGATAAGTTGGACTCCATTTGTCCTTTTTATATTCAAATGGATGAAATCTTTGGAAAGAAGGCCAACATCACCCCCCTAGCTGCTTTCAATGCCCAACAATCCAATTCCGTTGATGCCAAGGACTTGGCTGGGGATGCTCAGCCTACCAACGGGGACCTTGATGAAACCTTGGCCTTGGAGTGGCCCCCATCTGATGACAAGGAGGATATTCAAACACAATCGGCTCCAATCACTTCTACTTTGGTATTGATTGATCAGTCAATCCCAACCTTGGACCCCTCACTTCCTTCTTTTGATTGCTCTCTTTCTGGGGCAGAACAACTGGAGAACTTGCCCAATTAGGAGGATGTTATTCCTGGATCACTGTTGCCATCAACATCTGCTCAAGTAAGGAACTAAATTGTTTTCAATTCTGTCTGGTTGCTCCGGACTGATTTACATTGTAAAAAAACAGGCTCATCCATTTTTGATTGGCCAAAAACTCAAGCCAATGGGGCCTCCCACATCGCCTTCAAATATTAGTGAGGACTTTCAGACTCAAACCTCCTCTGCCAAGGGTAAGCAAAAGGCCTCCAATTCCATAAATGTCAACCCCAAAAGTCATCAAAAGAGGAGAAACACTTCCAGTTTTTCGGGCTTTGAAGAAATCATGGAGAAGCGAGATTCATGTAATTTGATTGATTCAATATCCTTGCTTTCAAAATCATGCTCATTGCCATTCCCCTCCAAAAAACAGTGAAATCACAAATTGAATCAGATAAACTTCAGTTTGAAAAGAAAAAGTGGGATCGCCAACTGGCCATGGATGGTCAAAAGCAGCAAGCCGAGACTTTGGCTAATCAACAAAAATTGGATGCTGAGTGGAGGTTGAAACAAGCTGAGCTAGAGTTTCAAAAAGAGGAAAAGGAGAAGGATCAACAGCAAGTGCAACTGGAAAAGGAGAGGGAACAACGGGAAAACGAAAAAAGGATAAGGTATCAGTAGCTTTGGCTTGCATTGGCAGTGGTAGATTGGTAGAAGAAATACAGCAGATTACTCAAATGCTGGGCTTGTAAATATATTTGCATGGATGAAAGAAAAAAAAATTATTTTTTACTACAACAACGTTTGAGAGCATTCTTAACCCCACCAATATACAAATCTTTTTTTTTTTATTGATATTTTTTTCTCTAGAGTAAATTTGGCCGTTTTTCATGTCCCTACAAGTGCTCTGAGTTTTTTTATTAATTTGGAGTGACATGGCCATTTTGGTATGGGTTGCTGTGTCCACAGCTGGAAAGTACAGTGCTTGTACTTGTTAGCCGCCCAAACCATTTTGACTATACCTTTTTGCTTGAAATCAAGCTTGCAACTAAAGCACTTTGGCCCAGTTGTTTGAGCCTGATGTGGGCAAGGAGACAATTGTTTGCTCAAGGCAGTGCCACTGTGGGTTAAATCAAACCAGACCCTGTCACACAATGGTCTTGAACATCATACTTTCCTGCAAAGGGATCACAGTTATACTCAAACCCAAGGTTGCAAATGAAACAATTTGGCCCGACTGACCAACTGCCAATCCTCTCACATTGACGACCATTGAAAAGGCCCAATGGATTATGCCGTTGTACAGGCCGCGATCTCATTGATATACAGACACTGGCCCAATATGTCGACCATTTCCAGCGCTGAAATACTTTGGGGTCAAACATACGCCACAACAATGACCTCCTATAAAGTCAGATTGTTAGCTTAGTCTGATCATGCTTTGCAATGCGAGCGAGGGGGGATGGCCGTGGGAGATGGCGGCGGGCTTGCTGCAAGCGAGGGGGGAACCGCCCCCCACTGGGCTTGCTGCAAGCAAGGGGGAACCGCCCCCCACAGATGCAAGCATGGCCAACGGAGATGGCTGCGGGCTCACTTCAAGAGAAGTGGGGTTTATTTATTTATATACCCTATGATTTTTCACATTCAAGCCATCAATTGAAGAATTCTTTTTTTTTTTTTTGGTTTTTTTTTTGGTTTTTTTTTGGTGTTTTTTTTTGGTGTTTTTTTTGGTGTTTGTTTTTATTGGTGTTTTTTTTGGTGTTTTTTTTATGGTGTTTTTTTGGGTTTTTTTCATTGTTTTTTTATGGTTTTTTATGGTTTTTTTTGGGGTTTTTTTTTTTTTTTTTTTTTTTTTTTTTTTTTTGGTTTTTTTATGCTTTTTTTTTGGTTTTTTTTTGTTTTTTTTTTTTTGGTTTTTTTTTGGTTTTTTTTGGTTTTTTTTGGTTTTTTTTGGGTTTTTTTTGTTTTTTTTTGGTTTTTTTTGGTTTTTTTTTGGGAGTTTTTTTTTGATTTTTTTTTTGCTTTTTTCGAAGAGATCGATGCACCAAGCATGGCCTGGCTCCTTGGGGGGACTTCATCACCCCCCAACCAAGCGAGCAAGAAAGGCGGGAGGGAGGGCCCGGCTTGGTGGGGGGATTTCATCACCCCCTGACCGAGCAAGTGGCAAAGGGGGGGGGGGGCAGCTCGTTGGGGGGACTTCATCACCCCCCAACCGAGCAAGCAAGCAAGGCGGGAGGGAGGGCCCGGCTTGGCGGGGGGATTTCATCACCCCCCGACCGAGCAAGCGGCAAAGGGGGGGGGCAGCTCGGTGGGGGGACTTCATCACCCCCCAACCGAGCGAGCAAGCAAGGCGGGAGGGAGGGCCCGGCTTGGTGGGGGGATTTCATCACCCCCCGACCGAGCAAGCGGCAAAGGGGGGGGGCAGCTCGTTGGGGGGACTTCATCACCCCCCAACCAAGCGAGAGAGCAAGGCGGGAGGGAGGGCCCAGCTCGGTGGGGGGATTTCATCACCCCCCGACCGAAAGGGGGGGGCAGCTTGGTGGGGGGATTTCATCACCCCCCCAACCAAGCAAGTGGTAAAGGGGGGGGCCAACTCGGTGGGCGCACCAAGCAAGCCGCAAAGGGGGGGAGGCCGGTGGGGCTTGCAGTGGGGGGGCCCGGCTTGGTGGGCGGACCAAGCAAGCGTCCAAAAGGGGGGGGGCCGGTGGGGCTCGCAGTGGGGGGGGCCGGCTTGGTGGGCAGACCAAGCGAGCGGCAAAGGGGGGGGGGGCCGGTGGGGCTTGCAGTGGGGGGGCCAGCTCTGTGGGCGGACCGAGCAAGCGGCAAAGGGGGGGGGGCCGGCTTGGTGGGGGGACCAAGCAAGCAGCAAAGCGGGGGGCCGGTGGGGCTTGCAGTGGGGGGGGACTTCATCACCCCCCCGCCCAGCCACCGAGCAAGGGGGGAGCAAGCCACTGGCTCGCGGTGAGGGGGACTTCATCACCCCCTGCCCAGCGACCAAGCGAGGGGGGAGCGAGCCACCAGCTCGCGGTGGGGGGGACTGCATCACCCCCCCGCCCAGCAAGCAAGCAAGGGGGAAGGAGCTGGTGGGGCTTGCGGTGGGGGGCACTTCATCACCCCCCCGCCCAGCGAGCGAGCGAGGGGGACATCAAGGGGGGAGGGAGGGGGGGGATTTCAAATCTGCTCCCCACCTAGCGAGCAAAAGAGGGGGGAGATCAAGGGGGGAGGGAGGGGGAGGGAGGGGGGAGGGAGGGGGGGATTTCAAATTCCATACCACCTAGCAATTGAGCAAGGGGGGAGATTGAGGGGGGGGGGGAAGGGGGGAGGGATGGGGGATTTCAAATTCCATCCCCACCTAGCAATTGAGCAAGGGGGGAGATTGAGGGGGGGGGAAGGGGGGAGGGATTTCAAATCCGCTCCCCACCTAGCAAGCGAGCAAGGGGCCACCACCACCCACCATCACCCACCTCATCCACCTCATCCACCACGACCACCACCCCATTGGTAAGTGTTGAATTTCTATTCATTTCATATCATCTCTCAGTCTCTCTGTTGAAGATTCTTTTATTCAGGGTCTACTTTGTGTCTCATTTTTATGTCTCATTTCATTGGTTTTCATTGGTTGAGTTCAAACAGCGCGCGCTTCATTCACTTCCCGCACGCTCAGTGCTGACACTCCATATGTAACCTACTGTCAGGCACTGATAATATTTAAGACCAATTCCTGACTCACGCACTCCTGTTCTGTTCCTCACACAACTCCAACGGTTGTGTCTTTGGACTAAGGGTGCTGTGGGTCAGGTACGCTCATTTTCATTTCTCAACAATGTCTCAATCTTTTCCTAATGTCTCTTTTCACCTGTCTTAGGTCCTTTGTGTTCAGGGTTATCGTCGTGCGAACGTTGTTTCTGCCAAAATTACTTGCTGCTTTGGCTTGGTTACTCACGTTGATTCCGGTTTTAGGTTACTAAAGTTTCACATCCTGTTTTCTGTTTCTTGTTTGATGTTTTTCTCCATCCTGATGAAATATAATCCGGTTTTAGTTGCCTACAATTTTCACAGATTTACAATCCCAGTGCTCATCAACTTAACCGGGATCAATACTTTTGGGTTCACCATGTCAGACCTCGATGAGCCCAGTCCCAAACATCTCAACCTACCTCTTCTGAATGAAACAAAATTCGCCTCCTGGGTGATGAGAATAAGAAGCCATCTCCGAAGAAAAGGGTTGCTGGAATATGTGGAAAACACGGAATTCAAAAGCCTCATCATACCAACGACAGTCCCTCAAAGGAAGAAGAGCTATGAAGCAGCCAATCTCCTCATACAACATCTGGGAGACACTGCGTTTGACGCCGTCATCAATCCTGAGAACCAGTCAAAACCATCCTTTATCTGGCAAGCCATTCTCGAGCGGTATGCCTCCCAGTCTACCAACAATAGAGGCCGCATCTGGTTGAACTTCATTCAATACAACTTTGACAGAAACCTCTCATCTTATATAAGGGAATGCAGAAAGCTCATGAATGAAATTGCAGTAGTCAAACTCGAAGTACCGCAGGACATACTCAGTTACACCATCCTTGCCAAGCTCACCGCCAATTTCTATCACCTGGTCGACAGTATCCTCCTCAACGATGACCTTCTCCAAAATCCCACTAATGTGCTCAACAAACTGCATGAAGTGACCCACCTGGAATCCGCTCAAGCACTGCCAAATCCTTCAACACCCTCCACGATCTCTCCTGACCAATCCAGCTCAACCGCCCTACTAAAAACTAAAGCGCGAAAAGGACCCAAACATCCATGCTCAAAAGGACACCACAATCCCCTGGCCAAACACCCCGAGTCCCGCTGCTGGCAGCTGCACCCTCACCTACGACCCGACAAGAATGCTCCTCAAGCTCACCACACCAAACCAGTCAAACCAATCGCTCCAGCTGCGGATAACTCTGCTGAATCCGCCAACGCGTTCTATAACGCTCAACTGTATCACCAGAAGGCTATCTCTCCCAGCATCAAGGCAACCTCCTCACTGCCACCTGTCCTGGATTCAGGAGCCATCCATCACATCGTGAACAATCCCAAATATCTGATCACCTCCAAACCAATTGACCTCGGAGTTGGGTCTGGCTCCAAATCATCCTTCCACAAAGCCATTGCTATTGGCACCGCTAAACTGATCAACCATGAAGGCTCCGAAGTCATCCTGAAGGACGTTTTGCTGATCCCAGATCTCAAAAGGTGTTTGCTATTGCTGGACCGACTACTTGTTCATAAATTGAACTTCTCTCGCTTTGGCAAAAGCGGCATATCTATCTGGATTGAAAACGTCAACCTTGTTGGGTCGACCGTGAACCACCTCCTGGAGATATATGGTACACGATTTGCTACGATTCCTGCTAAACCTCTCATACTCCACTCTACCAACCAACCTGACCTCAAATGGCATCACCAACTGGCTCATCTGGGCATTGCCACTCAGAAGATTCTCTTTCCAACATCCGTGTCCACCAGCAACGACTGTAACATTTGCCAAACATGCAAGATGACCACCACCACTTTCAATAGTCATTTCAAAACAGCTAATCAGCCGCTAGAAACTGTTCATATTGATCTTGTAGGACCGGTCTCAGTTGAATCTGCTGGTGGCTGCAGGTATTTCCTGACAATAGTGGACCAATACTCACGCTTCAAAACCGTCTCTTTTCTTAAGACTAAAAGCAAGGCCCTCACTGCCTTCAAAGGTTTCGTGTCTTCTTCAGAAAGACGGTTGAATAAGAAATTGATCACCCTAGTCTCAGACAACGGTGGTGAGTTCACTAGTTCTGAATTTAAGACCTACTGCAAAGACGCCGGCATCACTCAACATTTTTCGCCTCCTTACACTCCTCAACAAAATGGCGTGGAAGAACGTGAAAACAGATCCATTATCGAAAAGGCTTGATGCTTGTTCAACCACAGTCAACTTCCACCCCGCTACTGGGCTGAAGCCGTCAAGACGGCCACTGATCTCCTCAATCTGCTGCCCGTGGTGTCCAACCAGAAACAAATACCCTATGCCGTCTGGTTCAAATCTAAATTTAATTACAACATACTGCAACCCTTTGGCTGCACTGCATATGTCCATACTCCCAAATCCAACCGCGATTTCAAATTTGGCACGTCTGGTTTCAAGGGCATCATGCTGGGATACTACAATCAGTTCTCCTCCTACAAAATACTCAATCCGGCCAATGGCAAGGTCTACATCACTGCAAATGTCCAATTCAAGGAATGTGACTTCAACTCGGACTCGCGTCAAACCTTCTTTCCGCTCACCCCTGAGTACTCTCCTGAATCGGCCGGTCCCTCGATGGATCAATCTAGTGCTCCAACTATAAATCCTGAACCACTGAGTCCATCTGATTCCGTCGAACCAACACTGATTCCTGATGCTCCCTGTCCTCGTCCCAGTGAAGTCTGCACCAAGAACATAGTCACCTACCCCAGACGTGAAGGATCACAACTCTATCTGGCGGTCAACTACACCAACCTGACCACTTTGGATGAGGCGTTGAATGACAAGTTTAGGCTTGAATGGATTGCCGCCATGGACAGGGAGCTTCTCAACCTGGAATCATACAACGTGTGGGAAGAGCAAGACTCTGACCCAGAATCCAAGGAGATCAAGTGCGTGTGGGTGTTCCGAACCAAACGCAACGCCGACAACGAAATTGTAGAATTCAAAGCACGCCTCTGTGTGCAGGGCTTCAACCAAAGGGAGGGCATAAACTTTGAGAGCCTCTTTGCTCCCACTGGCAACAAGACATCTCTTTGTCTCCTTATCTCTCACGCAGCCCAAAACAACCTTCTCTTTCACCAGCTAGACGTCAAGTCCGCCTTTCTGAATGCTCCCCTCAAGGAGAAGATCTTCATAGCACCTCCTGTCAATGTAGCAACAAATCCCGGAAAATCCCTCAAACTCAAAAAGGAACTATATGGCCTGAAACAGGCTCCAATGGCCTGGTACCACACTCTCAGCTCTTGGCTACTCAGCATTGGTTTCCAACGCAGCAAAGGCGACAACTGTGTATTTTTCTCCGACGATACATGGCTGTACATCCATGTGGACAACATAGCTATCTTCAGCAAGGATCCGTGGAAGTTCAAAAGACAGATCGAATCACGCTTCAAAATCAAGTATCTGGGCCAGGCAGCTGTCCTTCTGGGTCTCAACGTAGAAGTCACAAGGAATGGCTTCAAGCTATCCCAGTCAACCTACATAGACTCGCTGGTGAGTAGGTACGTTCTTCCAAACCACAAAGAACATTCCACCCCTTTCAAACCAAACAGAAAACTGCTCGCGTCCACTGCAGAGGAACACGATGAATTTCTCAAAAACGGCCGCGACTATAGGAAAATAATTGGCAAACTATTATATGTCAGCTGCAACACACGACCCGATATCACCTTTGCGACAAATTATCTGTCGCAGTTTCTCACTAAACCTAACGGTACTCACTATGACGCCGCACTGAAGGTGGTCAACTACCTCAAGTTCACCAAATCCAAGGGCCTAAACTTTGAAAAGAAACAGACGACTGACGAATTGGTCGCGTTTGTGGATTCAGACTGGGCCACTTGTCCTCAAACTCGCCGCTCAATCTTGGGGCTGGTAATCACCTGGAGGGGGAATCTCATTGCTTGGAAGTCAAGAAAACAGCCTACAATCTCACTCTCCACCATGGAGTCCGAGTACAAATTGGTAGGTGATGGGGTGAAGGAGATTCTCTGGCTGTCCACGCTTCTATCCGAGTTCACTCAGTTCAAGCCTCTCAAGCCAACTCCTATCTTTGAGGACAACAAGGGCTGCATCAAGCTGGCCCTACAACAGGCCAACCACTCATCATTCCGAACCAAGCATATCGACATTTGAAATCATTTCATTAGGGAGCAACTGGAAGAAGGAATCGTGAGTCTAAATAAGGTTTCATCAAAGAGCAAACATGCTGATTTCCTGACAAAACCTGTTTCGAGGCAAATCCTAGAAAACTGCCTGAGTGCAATCAATGTTTCCTGAGTCTGAGCCTGAGAGATAGGGTGGCTGTTGAATTTCTATTCATTTCATATCATCTCTCAGTCTCTCTGTTGAAGATTCTTTTATTCAGGGTCTACTTTGTGTCTCATTTTTATGTCTCATTTCATTGGTTTTCATTGGTTGAGTTCAAACAGCGCGCACTTCATTCACTTCCCGCACGCTCAGTGCTGACACTCCATATGTAACCTACTGCTGGGCACTGATCATATTTAAGACCAAGTCCTGACTCAAGCACTCCTGTTCTGTTCCTCACACAACTCCAACGGTTGTGTCTTTGGACTAAGGGTGCTGTGGGTCAGGTATGCTCATTTTCATTTCTCAACAATGTCTCAATCTTTTCCTAATGTCTCTTTTCACCTGTCTTAGGTCCTTTGTGTTCAGGGTTATCGTTGTGCAAACGTTGTTTCTGCCAAAATTACTTGCTGCTTTGGCTTGGTTACTCACGTTGATTCCGGTTTTAGGTTACTAAAGTTTCACATCCTGTTTTCTGTTTCTTGTTTGATGTTTTTCTCCATCCTGATGAAATATAATCCGGTTTTAGTTGCCTAAAATTAACCTTTTTTTTTAAAAAACGAGAGGGTATTCAATTTTTGTAGATATCAATATTGATGGAATTTCATTTTTTGTAGATATCAATATTGATGGAATTGAATGAAGGCATGTCTAGTAAAAATGGGTATGGGATTTAAGCTTTATTCCTCGATATCCTTTGACAATAAAATTACTAATTGAACTTTTGATTCTGCATTATTTTCCTTTGGGTTTTCCATTCATTTTGTGATTCCTGGGTGTCATCCTGAAACACAGTTTGTAGTTTTGATGAGCTTGGCGTTTGAGGAGATGCCAAGGAGACACAACATGGATTGAAGCCTCTAGTTTTGATTCTGCATTATTTTTCTTTGGGTTTTCCATTCATGTTGTGATTCCTGGGTGTCATCCTGAAACACGGTTTGTAGTTTTGATGAGCTTGGCGTTTCAGGAGATTCCAAGGAGACACAACATGGATCAAAGCCTCTAGTAGTAGGAAAACAACACAGACTACCAAACTCAGATGTTACTTCAGCATCCAAAAGTAACAAGAAGTTAAACCGTGCCAGAAGGCATTATTCACTCTTTCCGTGTTTCCCTAAAAGGTGCTTTGGTTTTTCAACCAAAGCATGCTGGAGATTGAATGCCTTGCATGAATGCGTCCATTAAGGAAACCATGCAAAGTGCTTTCTAATTGATGATGGTATTTGATTGATTGGGCTGTGGCCGCGCCAAGCCTGAAACATCAATCCTTTTGTTTATTTGCCCCTTGGTTTTCATAATGTCACCATCTCATTCCAATAAAATACCCCCAACATTCGCAATTGATTGCTTGATCAATGAGAGGAGGAATTGGAGGAGGGGAGGGGCTCACCTTGATGGATAGAGAAATGGATCCAGGGGGGGACTAAAGGTTGAATGATCAAAGGATCAGCAACTGGTGAGGGGAAGGAAGAGGAAGGGGGTGGAGGGGGCTTACCAGGATTAGGAGGAGGGGATTCAGTGAGTGAGGTGAGATGAGGTGGTGGTGGTGAGTAAGGTGGTGGTGATGAGTGAGGTGGTTTGGTGAGGAGGAGGCAGGGTTTGACCTGTGAGTGAGTGGGGTGAGGTTGAAGGGGTTGAGTGGTGAGGGGGAGGGGGGTGGCATTTGGTGAGTGGCAGGGTTTGAGGTGGAGGTGTTTTTGGATTCAAGTCCACTAAAAAAAAAATAAAAAAAAAACTCAGCCTATGAATCTTGGGTGAACAGCCAAAACCAAAAAAATACGGTGAACGGAATTTTTACCAATTTCAAAATCAAAAATTACTCATCAAAGCAAGCAAGGGTGAGAGGAAGAATCCGCTCTCTCATAGAAGAAGATGAGGGACCAGATGAGACAGGGATGACTTGAGGCGGATCAGGAATATCATCTTGGAATATTTTTTCCCATTCATCTTTGATGTCGGCAAAAAGGTTGTGAAGGATTACACAAGTGATAATCCAGTTGATGAGGAACCTCATATCTTTGGAACATTGGAGCTGGTTTCGCATCTCCCGTAAGCTTGCCCATCTTCCTTTCAGAATTCCTATGGCATGCTCAATCCAAACTTGTGATTGGGCAAGATGATAGTTAAAATTGGTTTTTCCTTGATCATTGGACAAAACATTCCGTTATGCTGGAACTACATATTTCCCACTAGTATAAGCCAAATCTGCCAGAAGTTATTGATCTTGGTCAAAGTAGATCTCTGGTTGTTGGGCAATCCGCATCCAATTGAAAACATATGAATCATGACAAGAACCTGGAAGGCCAGCATGGAGGGAGATGAACTTCTTGTTGTTATTGCAAACAAGTTTTAGTGCCACGGAGTATCTAAACAAAGAGATGGAAAATATTTGGTCAGTGAATGATCCAAAGTTTTATCATAGCGATTGGAAAAGAAATGAATCAATTGCCTTTTTTTACAATCAAAATAGTGGTTGCCATCTAGGTTGGGTTTTTGACTTAAGGGGATGGTGGTTCCATCCACAAAACCAATGCAACCAGGAAAGCCTTCTGTCTCCATTACTTGAGATATCTCCTTGCATTCTTCTTTGGTTGGCCATGAAAGGACCGAGCGGCGGAAAGATAGGATAGAAATCATGACTCTTTTTGTGTATAAGTCAATGCTTCCGTAACTGACTGAGAATAGATTTTCCAATTGATGGATTGCTGCTCCATTTCCATTTGAGCCCAATCTACAAAGAGCAACGGCAAGTTGGATGGCTGGATTGCGTTGAGGATTGCAAGAATTGTTCTGGAAGATGTGGTGGTCTTCAATCATTGCCAAAAGTTTCATGAAAGAAGGCAACAAAGTTCGGAACAGTTGCTGGAAGCTTAAGTCAGGGATGAGATGAAGCTTTTGCCTTTCATACATAGGGTTATGGAGAGTGTGTATTCTTCGAACCATGTATCGCTTTGCCAACAGAGAATTCAAAGCTAACCAAGTTGATTCCAAATCGGAGTCTGAATCAGATTCTGAATGGGAGTCAAACAGTAGCCAAAGTTCAGTCAGCCTTTTTTGCGTTTTCAACTTGCTGGCGGGATGTTTGATTGGACATGTTGAGAAAGGTGGTGAGTGATGTGGGGTGATGAGATGATGATGGGATTTGTGTGAAGATGGGTATGTGAAGGTATGTGAAAAACAATAGAGATGTGTGTGATGCGATGGAGATGGGAGCGGTATGGATTTGCTGATGTGGATGGGTGTTTTTGATGTGATGGATGGTGGATGGATGATGATGCATAAATGGAGGGTTTAATGGCGTGTTTGATGATTGAAATCCGCCATTTTCATGAAACACGCCATTTTGAAATACACCAGTTAGGGGGTATGTGTATTTCAGAAACCCGCCATTAAAAATGGCGGGTTTTGTCAAAAAAAATGGCGGGTTTCTAATGGCGGGTTTGCTAACTTTGATACGCCCTATTGGAATCATCTGCTCAAGTAAGGAACCAAGATATTTTCTCTTCTGTCTGGTTAATCCTGACTGATTTTGATTGTAAAAAAACAGGCTCATCCCTTCCTGAATGGCCAAATACTAAAGCCAATGGGGCCTCCCACATCCTCTTCAAATGAGAGAAATGACATTCCCACACAAACCTCCTCTGCAAAGGGAAAACAAAAGGCCTCCAATTCCATCAACCTCAACCCTAATAGCCTTCAAAAGTGGAGAAACACGTCAAATTTTTCTAGCTTTGAGGATATCACCAAGAAGCAAGATTCAACTAAGTTCATTGGTTGATTGTACTTGCTTTCAAAATCAAGCTCATTCCTATTCCCCTCCAAAAAACAGTTGAATTGGAAATAGAATCCAAAAAACTTCAATTTGAAAAGGAGAAGTTGGATTTCCAAAAGTTGAAAGGTGAGAGTTTGGCTCATCAACACACGTTGGATTCTGAATGGAAGGAATAGTCAAAGACATCACATTGGTCAATATGGGGTGAGTTGTAGAAGGAGTCTGAGGTGAATTTGATGGGAGGTGAGCAGGCAAAATCAGTAAGGCCAGATAAAAATTAAAATGAGGAGAAGGAAGGGATGCTGTTGTCCATCATAGCTTCACAGTTGGAATCAAACGCAAGTTTGGCTAATTTTTGAAACATTTGGCCCAATATTTGAGAGAACTTTTCAGACCTAAGGTTCAAAAAATAATACTCTTTAGGGGATAATTTGAAAGCATCTTTATTCAAATATAATCCAAATAGTTCAGAAGGGTCCATCAGTTTTTGCCATCCAATCAACCACATTTTTGCACCCCAAGATCTTGAGGGACCAACATTGTTGACAATTTTTTTGGATTGGTGAAGGAATGTTGTTACTGATTTGATATTCTTCTTCTCTTGCTCAGAGAGTTCATTCAAAGGGATAAATTGGATGATGGCAACCATAGCCTCATGATCTGATTGATCTTGAACATATACGTTTCCAGAGCTGAAGAAATGGAGTGGTTTGATCTTCTGTTTGGCCTGTTCCAACTCTTCAGGGGTGGATTTTTGACTTTTCTTGAAAATGGATGGATAAATATTCTAGGGATGGATTTTGAATGAAGACAAAACAACCCTTTCATTCATTGTTTCCTTAGTCACTTCCAATGCAATTTCAGAATCCGGCATTTTACCCCTCCTTCTCTGGAAAGCCCTTTTTACCCACTTCTCTGTATGTTTTTCAAACTATCTCCTTCCATATTTTTCCCTCCCAACCGTATAATTTGATTGGGGTGGGGATCAAGATGGAAATCCATTGCTTGTATCATTTTGAGTTTTGTGGGTGAAGAATGGGCCTTCAAGAAAGGGTGGTCAAAGCAGTGAAATTTTAGATTGCATTGCATTGAATCAAAAATAAAAAAATAAAAATAGTCATTAGTCCAGTATAAACCACTTAGATGATCATCAAACATAGAAAATAACAAAAACAATACCAGAAATTCTCCTACCAAAAAAAAAAAATAAAAAAAATCATCAGTCCGGTATAAACCACTTAGATGATCAACCAACATAGAAAATAAGAAGAAAATTACCAGTAATTTCCTACCAAAAATAAAATAAAAAAATAAAAAACAAAGTCAGTCAAATTCTCAAGAACTGGGAGGAGGAGGAGGAGGAGCTGAAGGGAGGGCACGTCACCGGTTAGTCAATAAATTAATTGATTGACAGGCAAGATTGATTGTTGCCAGTCAACCAATCAATTGCTTTCCCGTCAACCAACCAATTGACCGGCAAGCAACAATTGCTTGCCAATTGATCAGGGGCAGGGAGAGGGGGAGGAGGGGCTCTCCTTGATGGGGATCCAGGGGGTACCTAAAGGTTGAATGATCAAAGTATCAGCAACTGGTGAGGGGCAGGAAGAGGAAGAGGGGGGAGGGGGCTTACCAGGGTTAGGAGGAGGGGTGGCAGTGAGTGAGGTGAGGTGAGGTGAGGTGGAGGTGGTTGGTGAGGTGGAGGTTATGGGGAGGTGGTGGTGATGGGTGAGGTGGTGGTGGTGATGGGTGAGGTGGTGGTTGTGGGTGAGCAGGAGGAAGTGCACTGGTGAAGGTGGACCAGTGGTTTGGTGGGGTGAGGTGGTTTTAAAGTTTTGGTTTTTGTCTAAGTCCACCAAAAAAAAAAAAAAAGAAAAGAAAAGAAAAGAAAAAAAAAGGAGTCCGCCTAGGATTCTTGGTTAAACAACCAAAACCAAAACAATCCTGTGATTTTATTTTTTACCTATTTAAAAACCCAACGCTACTCATCAAAGTGAGCAAGTGGAGGGGTAGAATCGGCTCTCTCATGGCCAAAGATGAGGTAGAAGATGAGGCTGGGATGACTTGAAGAGGAGCAGGAATATCTTCTTCAAATATTTTGTCCCATTCATCTTAGATGTTGGCAAGAAGGTTGTGAAGGATTACACAACTGATAATCCAGTTGATAAGAAACTTGATGTCTTTGGAAGATTGGAGATGGTTTTGCATCTCCCGTAAGCTGGCCCATCCTCCTTCCAGGATTCCCATGGCATGCTCAATCCAAACTTGTGATTGGGAAAAAATGATAGTTGAAATCAGTTTTGGCTTGATCATTGGTTGAAACATTGCGGTATGCAGGAACCACATATTTCCCCCTAGCATTAGCTTAATTGAACAGAATGTATTGATCTCGGTCAAATTAGTTATCTGGTTGTTGGGAAATCTGCATCCAATTGAAAACATATGAATCATGACAAGAACCCAGAAGGCCAGCATTGAGGGATGTGAACTTCTTTTTGTTATCACAAACAAATTTTAGTGCCACAGATTGTCTATTAAAACCCATAAAACAAATTTTGTCAGTGTATTATGAAAGGCTTTGGAAAGGAAATGAATCAATTTCCTTTTTTGCCAATAAAAATAATGGTATCCATCTAGCTTGGGTTTTTGACTCAAGGGGATAGTGGTTCCATCAACAAAACCAATGCAACCAGGAAAGCCTTCAGTCTCCATTCCTTGAGATATCTCCTTGAGGTCTTTTTTTGTTGGCCAAAAAAGGAAAGAGCAAATGAAAGATAGGATAGCAATCATGACTCTTTTGGTGTATAATTCAATGGAACCATAACGGACCAACAATAGATTTTCTTATTGATGAATTGCTGCTCCATTTCCATTTGATCCCAATCTTCAAAGAGCAACAGCCAGTTGGATAGCTAGATTTCTTTGATGATTCCAAGAATTTTTCTAAAAGATGTGGTGGTCTTCAATCATCTCCAGAAGTTTCATGAAAGAAGGCAAAAAAGTTTGGAACAGTTGCTGGAAACTTAAGTTGGGCAGTAGGTGAAGCTTTTGCCTTTCAAACATAGGTTTGTGGAGAGTGTGTATTTGTGGAACCATTGATTGCTTTTCCAGTAGAGAGTTCAAAGCTAACCAAGTTGATTCCAAATTGGAGTCTGAATCCAAGTCAAATAATAAAAAACACTCAGTCAGGTTTTTTTGCGTTTTCAACTTGCTGCCGGGAAGTTTGATTGGACATGTTGAGAAATATGGTGATGTGATGATGATGCAATGTGTGTGAATCAATGGAGATGTGAAGGAATGGAGATTTGAAGCAATGGAGATGCAAATAAATGGAGATGTGAAGTGACGGAGATGTAAAGCAATGGAGATGCAGAGTGATGGAGATGTGAAGCAATGGAGATATGAAGTGATGGAGATGTGAAGTGATGGAGATGTGAAGTGATGGAGATGTGAAGCAATGGAGATGTGAAGTGATGGAGATGAGATGTGTGTCATGTGTATGGATTTGATGAGTTGGAGGTGTGGATGGGTGTTTTGCATGCCATGGATGGTGGATGGATGAAATGGTGGGTTTGATGTTTGAAACGCGCCATTTTGAATTACACCAGTTAGGGGGTATGTGTATTTCAGAAACCCCCCATTAAAAATGGCAGGTTTCTAATGGCGTTTTTTCTAACTTTGATACGCCCTCATTAAATTATAATTTTCTTAGAATTTAATTACTTAATTTTACACCAGAAAATGGGATGAACATCAAAAATTAGAAATTCTTCTCATTTTTTACCCCTTATCTTTCCAAAGAATTTTCAAAATTTTGAGCAGGCAGTCTTTTAATGGGTATGGAACAGGGCACAAAAACTTTATGTGAGCATGTTTTTTACCTTTATTCTTGCCAACAAGCTCATAATTAAAAATGAAAAAATGCTGTTTTTTTCTCTAAATCAATGAGTCAATAATCAATAGAAAAAAGTTATGAATAATTTACCAAAACAAATCATTCAGTCAAGATCAATTTTTACTTACTTATTTCTTGGATGTGTAGAATTTTTAGGAGGAAAAAAAAATTCAAACCAAGTTCCAAGTTATTATAAATCAAATCTTCCCATTTTTGTGATTCATTTCTAGAAAAAGCCTTCCAAAGGGGATCTAGTTGGGTATCTGGCCACAGTTTAGAATTTAGTGGAAAGAAACTATGTGGTTAAAATCTTCCAAAATAATCAAAAATATGGGAGATGTTTGAGCATTGGCAGTTGGAGGGGAATTAAGAGGCAAATAAGTTGTTGGAATCAACCTAGATAAAAGTACCAGTGGCCTTTTGTATGTATCTGCCAGCAGGAAACCATGGCAAGTGAATTTCATCCAGTGGCTTTGAGGGGCAGTTCCAGAAGTGTGTTTGAAATTTTTTCTTCCTTTGTCAAAATATTCATCCAGGATTTATCAATGAAATTTTCATCCTTGAAGAGAGAGTTTGATTCCATTTCATTGATCATTTCCTGACATATTGAACTCTGATCTTCAGATTTACAGCCCAAATTAACTGCTACTGATCTAAACCCACAGTTCCCATACCCCATCATATATCTTGAACATGTGAGATTTCTGGTATGGTTGTCTTGGTAAAAACAGGATTTTTGTATGGATACTAAAGAAAAAAAAGATGAGTATTACTTAAGATGAAATCAAAAAAGAATTCATACTTAGTTTATCAACATTCACCACTTTAGACATATCAGAAGATAAAAAATACAATGTTTTGACCCTTAATATCATTCCAAAAAACAAGGAAAGTTTAATAATGAACCATAAAGCAAGATTATTTCACAAATGTATTCACCTTTTCATATTCAGAGGCTTTATCTGTAGGAGAAAAGATAGGATTAACTGGAGGCCTATAATCATCTGAATCTTCATCTTGTTTTTTTCTTCCCTTGATCCTCTTCAAAGTCCCAGAACTAAAATTATGGAAGAAAATTGGCTTATTGATGATGGTTCCTGACCTCTTATTAGAAAGAAAAAATATTAAAATTAATGGAAACTAGAAAAAATAGACTGATCCCCCCTTGAAAATAAATCACTAACTGTCTTGATTATATTCAATTATTCAAGATCTGTTATTTATTTTCCACTCTATTACTCTTCTGTTATAAATTCATCCTGTTCAGAATGAAATGTTAGCCTAATTACAAAAGAGAGGGAAAAAAACACCTCTTCCTCTGATTCCTGTTTCTTTTTGGCCTTGGACTTTTCATTCTCTTCCTTTCCTTCCCTTTTCCTCAGAGTATGAAATTATAGAAACTCAATTTCCAAACAAAGTCTGTTAAAATCTATCCAAAATAAAGGAAGAGAAAAACCAGGAAAAGAAAAAACTAACAATGTCTTTACCAACTGGGTGCTTCCTTGGTCCTACTCTGATCTTAGTTCCTTCAACATATTCAAACCCAGTTGGATCCCTCTTATGTAAATTTTGAAAAAATCTTCTGCTTTTATTGGGGGCCCCTTTGGGTCTTCCAAAAATTTTCCTTTCTGGCTTTCATAAGGGTTCTTGAATCATACTCAATTGATACTTCAATTTCAACAGTTTCATCATTTCTTTAAGGTAAAATTGTTTTTCACCTGGGTGCAATTTCAGGAATTCTTCAAATAGCTCATTCTGAAAACAATTTATGTTGGTTGATTGGGAAGGTGATTCATTCAATGATTGAGATTGTTGGTATGATTAATTTTCAGAAAACTATGAATAATTCCATAATAAAAGAAAAAAACTTCAGAAATCAATGTTGGGATTATTTTTTCTTCAAAAAAAGAAAGCATACCAGAAGAGCCCAAGAATGCAGGCCTACCCCAAAAAAGGGTCTTAACATGATAGTTTGAGTTGAGTCATTTGAGGGCTAAAGCAAGCTCCAAAAAATATGAAAAAATACAAATTTTTTCATTTGAAGTTTATTCTAAAACTATAAACTCAGGTTGTACATAACAGGAATCAAAACAGTATAAGAAATGGCTCCAAAATGCACCCCAAAACAGACACTTCCCATTATTGTTGTACATGAATCAATTATTTTTAGGTAAATAATTGATGCTAAATATGCGGCAATAATTTCTAAGTGCCATTTTCAATGCCCAATAAATGACTGCAAGCTCAAAATTTTGAAAATTCTCTGGAAAGATAAGGGGAAAAATGAAAAGAATGTCTTACTTTTGATGTTAATCCCATTTTTTGGCGGGAAAATGAAGTAGCAAAATTCTAAAAAATTATGTTTGAATTGCTTGGCATATTTGGAAACTTTTTTTCCCTTCAGAATCTTCAAAATAATAATAAAAAATAAAGGATGATAATAAATTCACAGCTCCACCCGTGTGGTAGTTCTTGAGGGCCCTACATGGCCCATTTGAGCCGTGGGGGCCCATAGACGACTACAAAGGGCCATTCCAAACATGCGCAACCCCCGGGGGTTGTATAGGAGCCATCTACCCCCCGGCAACAGCAATTTTGAGCCGTGTACCCCTGTACATGACTTGAATTGGCTGTTTTTGGGGGTGTGCAACCCCCCGGAAGTTGTGCCAGAATTTTGGGCACCCCTGGACCACACTCGCCATAAACAGCCCGCCACATCTTTGGGTGGAGTAGAATCACTTATCCTGCATCAGGTCCAGACTGATTCTACTTCTGACCCAAAAATTGGTAGGCAAACTCATCCCTTGATGAAAAAAAGAGACCATTTGGTGCATTTCCTGATGCACTGATTACTTTCCGTGTGGCAGTTTGACTGAGTTTTGGTTTGGAAGACTTTCAACATCTAAAAAACAATTTGATCAAAGCCTTTGGGAAAGTGATCAGAGTGGGTTTAGGCCTCTAATTCTTTGCAGATTTTCTTTGCTCACTCAAAATCAAAATTGGCTGATATTGTTCATTTATAGTACAAAAAACATCACAGTAAACTATAAAGAATTCCAGTTATCTATTTTTCCTTCCTGCCTCAATGCGCTGTGAAGAGCTTGAAAAGCTAGATGGAAATAACAAAAAACATAAGTACCACTGCCTTGTGAGCCAAGTAGTCATCCTCAGATGTCCTAATTATTGGGTTTTTGTCTGAAGCAATAGTGATGTATCTGGCCAACTACCCAGTAGATTGTAGCAGGGTCAAATTTCTTCTTGAACGTATGACGGAATAGTTAGTTTAAAGCTGAAATACCTTTGGTGGAATGTTGGAACCTTGAAAATTACAGGCAATGAAGTAATGAATCACATTTTCTCCATTCTTCCCAATTCATCTTGTTCTTTCTTCCCTACAAACCACCGCTACCTGTCATACACCTTGTCCCCTTCAACACCAAAAAAAACTACTACAGACCAGAAACTACAGAGAACACTGCTTAGTCAGGCCTGAGCCACTATTCTTCACCACAGTCTGTTTAAAAAGAAAAAATAAAAAATAAACTTTGCATTTTGATGTTGAATAGCCCTCCAAGTACGGCTACTATGGGGGATTTTGTGCAATCTGTGATGCACTTGGTTTCCTTCCTGGTCAAAGGGTTGCAACCCAATTTTGCTTTGAACTTGTTTGTTGTGAAAGACAAAGGAAATTGGCGGGATTAATCAAGTTCAAATGGAATAATGACTGGTTTTTGAATAATTGGGACCTGTGAGATTTGTTATCACAATTTTCTGCTGGTTCATATTCCAAGTGGGTTAGGTGGTTTTCTTTTTCTGCCCTCAATTTTTCCAAAAGGCAGCTAGGCTCCATGAGGACAAGTCAAATTTTGCAAATAAGCTTTTTTTGCCCTTAGTACTTGTTGTAATCAATTTTGTTATGGGTTATGTTAGTACCCTTTCATTCCTTTTTGTTTTTGTTTTGTTTTTTTAATTATCGGCTCAGCACGTTCCAGTGGCCTGTGGGATTCCACCCCACTACATTTGAGCCATGTGGAGTTCTACACAGCTGGAATGTAGTCGGGCCGCATACCACAACAGCCTGGAATGTGGCGTGTGGGCCGCACAATTCTTTGAGCCATGGGGACATGGACACGGCTTGAATGTGGTTGTGTTACGTACCACACGGCTCATTTTGAGTTGTTTCCATGGCTCAATGGGCCTTGAATTTAACATGACCCACAAATAAATTGAAAATGTGAAACAATTTGAGATTTAAAGTGTTTTGATTTTGAAAGTTTTTGAGTGCAATTTTGTAGGCCTTTAAAATGGCCAAAATTTCTTTTCTCATTTTTACAAGGGTTTGAGATTCCTTTGTAGCCCCTGGGATATATATATATTTACCACTCCCATAAACCGTCTGAAATCAAGGATTGCCCCATGGCCTGGGTATGTTGGGGGACGTTGTGGAAAGAATAAGGGTTATCCCCCTATAATTTTCCCAAGGTTTGGAAGTTAAAGGTTCCCTGCATCTGAAAGGAGATGAGGATTCCTGAAGTTGCACTTAAATGAGAAATAGAAATAAGAAGATAAAGAGATAAAGAAAAGTAGAGAGAGAGTGAAATTGCCAATCCTTCAATCCTAAGAACTTTCCACCTGGATGTGTATCCGGTATGAGTTCCTTTAATCTCTTGGTGAGATGATTGATCCAATCCAATGATGTGATGGTCTGGTTCCATGCCATGCCCCTCCTTCGTCAACCCGGAGTTGAGAGTGAAGATAAGTCCTCCCTCTCAACCCTAACCTAAGTACACGCGCAAATGAAAGTATGACAAGGAAACAGAAAACAATCCCAAAACAGAAACCCTAGCCTCCTCTCCCCACCTCCGTACCAAACTCCCCCCAACGTCTGTACGCCGTTCCGTCCATCCAATTTGTCCTTCTTATGACACGGTCCTTGCACCGCGCCCTACTTGGAGCCCCCCGCGCCTGTCCGTATCCGTTTGTTTGCGCCTGTTGTGGATGTCTGGTAATATCCGGCATGATCCGTGCGTTTTCACGCGGGCTCCATCCGTTCCTTTATAGCCCGCAGATTGCTCCGCCCCTACGTATCCGAACCGGCGTGCCGGCAAACCTAGTCAAGCGCACTACCTTCCAAATCTGATCTCCGGGGAGGATTGCCACCCACGCCGCATTCAATGCTGAGCACGACCCTCCACTAGATGCGGAGCCAAACAGCGGCTGCTGCTGATCCAGCAGCTGCTCCTGCTGAGCACTCCGCAAACCCTAATTGTGAGCCCGCTTGCCTCCAATTCTGAGCGCGCAGCTGCGACGCAGTTCCCAATCAGTGTCTATAAATTGACACCACATCCCCCCCAACTTGAGTTCTGTCCCCAGAAGTCTTCCATCACTTCACCATACTACCACCACCGCTACCTCCACTACCACCCCCAACACTCCCACTACTACCTTCCCCCGTCCTCCTTCCGCTCCATCGCCACCATGCTCCCATGCAAGTTCTGCACCTGGAACGGGCACGCTGTGATGTCAATTTATAGACACGGATTGGGAACTGCGTTGCAGCTGCGCGCTCAGCATTGGAGGCAAGCGGGCTCAGCATTAGGGTATGCGGAGTGCTCAGCAGCAGCAGTTGCTGTTTGGCTCCGCACCTAGTGGACAGGTCAGGCTCAGCATTGAATGCAGAGTGGGAGGCAATTGGCCCCGGAGATCGGATTTGAAAGGTAGTGCGCTTGACTAGTTTTGCGGGCACGCCGGTTTGGATACGTAGGGGCGGAGCAATCCGTGGGCTATAAAGGAACGGACGGAGCGCGCGCGCAAGCTCCCGGATCATGCCAGATAATACCGGACATCCACAACGGGCGTGGAAAAAAGGATACGGACAGGCGCGGGGGGCTCCAAGTAGGGCGCGGTGCAAAGATTGAGTCATGAGAAGGACAAACCGGATGGACAGAATGGCGTACAGACGTTGGGGGGAGTTTGGTACGGAGGTGGGGAGAGGAGGCTAGGGTTTCTGTCTTGGGATTGTTTTCTGTTTTGTTGTAATACTGTTATTTGTGCGTGTACTTAGGTTAGGGTTGAGAGGGAGGACTTATCCTCACTCTTGGCTATGGGTTGGGAAGGCGGGGGATGGGGGCATGGAATGGAATGAGACCATCACAGCACTGGATTGGATCAATCATCTCACCAAGAGATTAAAGGAACTCATACCGGATACACATCCAGGTGGAAAGTTCTTAGGATTGAAGGATTGGCAATTTCTCTCTCTCTCTACTTTTCTTTATCTCTTTATCTGCTTATTTCTATCTCTCATTTCAAGTGCGACTCCAGGCATGCTCATCTCCTTTCAAACACAGGGAACCGTTAACTTCCAAGCCTTGGGACAATTATAGGGGGATAACCCTTATTCTTTCCACATCTGGGGGTCTGACCGGGAAGTAACCTTCCGTTTCTTGTCTTTCAAAGGTAACTGGGCGTGATGTCCTATCCATACCTCCCTACATTCGCTTCCTCTTCTTCTTCTTCTTCCCCTTCCATTTTGGGTCCGCTACTCCGACCCCACTCGCCTCTTCCATCCCTCCTCCTTCCCCTCCCTCCGCTCGACCAAGGAAAAGCTACGCCATTCCCCCATTGGTCTCCAGTGACCATGAACCCACTTGTCCGGTTTTCATCAGGCCGCGCAACTACCCTCACATCCAATTCAACACTGCGGATGTGGAGCAATTCATCTCTAGATACAAAGGTATTGCAGATGCAGTAGGGCGCAGTGCAAGGACCGCCTCATGAGAAGGAGGAACCAGATGGATGGAACGGCGTACGGACGTTGGGGGGAGTTTGGTACGGAGGAGGTGGGGAGAGGAGGCTAGGGTTTCTGTCTTGGGATTGTTTTCTGTTTCGTTGTCATACTGTTATTTGCGCGTGTACTTAGGTTAGGGTTGAGAGGGAGGACTTATCCTCACTCTCATCTCTAGAAAGGAGGAGGGGAGGCATGGAAGGCATGAAGGGAATCAGACCATCACATCATCGGATTGGATCACTCTCCTCACCAGGAGATTAAAGGAACTCATACCAGACACACATCCAGGTCAAAAGTTCTTAGGGTTGAAGGATTGGCGATTTCACTCTCTCTCTACTTTTCTTTATCTTTTTATCTCCTTATTTCTATCTCTCATTTCAAGTGCGACTCCAGGCAAGCTCATCTCCTTTCAAACGCAGGGAACCGTTAACTTCCAAGCCTTGGGACAATTATAGGGGGATAACCCTTATTCTTTCCACATCTGGGGGTCTGACCGGGAAGTAACCTTCCGTTTCTTGTCTTTCAAAGGTAACTGGGCGTGATGTCCTATCCATACCTCCATACAGTCGCTTCCTCTTCTTCTTCTTCTTCCCCTTCCATTTCGGGTCTGCTACTCCGACCCCACTTGCCTCTTCCATCCCTCCTCCTTCCCCTCCCTCCGCTCGACCAAGGAAAAGCTACGCCATTCCCCCATTGGTCTCCAGTGACCATGAACCCACTCGTCCGGTTTTCATCAGGCCGCGCAACTACCCTCACATCCAATTCAACACTGCGGATGTGGAGCAATTCATCTCTAGATACAAAGGTATTGCAGATGCGGAAGGTGCTTTGGACGCCGATAAGGCCCGGCTTGTCATCCTGTTCATTATGGAAAAAGAGAAGCTCCGGGATGTGGAGGAGATGGAAGGCTACAAGAATCAGCATTGGCCAAAACTGAATGCGGAGATCCTAACGCAGTGGGGTAGGCGCGAACCTCGATTCCAGGAAAGCAATTTTGACCGCGTGGCCTTGGAGGCGAGCGCGCGCAGAGTAGTCAGGACTCGGGTGGAGCTGGCCAATTGCACCTCAACGTTTGATTGGATCTATTGGTACTATTCAAAGAACAAGGTGGTGGCCGGACAGACGGGGGCCATGAAATGCCCGTTTCTGGGCGGTTTAGGCGCTCAACTCCAGGCAAGGGTGCAGCGGCATCTTTACAATCACAACTTGGTAAAGTGTTCATTGGACGGGAGCATTGCGCTCCTTCCAGAGTTGGCTGTCATTTGCCAGGCTGTGGAGAGTGAGCTCGACTCAGAAGAGCTTATTGAGGATACCGCTAAGTCCTTCCCAGCAGGACCAAAGAAATCCACCCCCCAGGTTTTGGCTCCAGTGCAATTTCCAGCCCCGGTTCCACCTACTTCCACGCGTGTTCTGGTTCCTCAACCCGCGCCCGCCCCTCCGGTAAGTGAATTGAGGGAACTGATGAAGGATTTGAAGATCTGCATGAGACGTATGGGCCAGCAGCAGCCGCAAGGGCCTCCACTGCACATGCTGGAAGGGTTTGGGCCTCCCGGTACCTTTGTGCCAAGGGGGTGCTTGTACTGCGGGGCAAACAGTCATTGGCGATTGGCGTGCAAGGAGCTTACAAAGGATCTCAACGCGGGATTGGTTTGAACAGCGGGGATGGGGTACATTTTTCCGACGGGCAAACAGATTCCGATGGAGCCAAGCCAGCCAACCGCAATGCAGGAGGTGCGCACACGGGGTCAGGAGGCAGGAACAACGGCACAAGTGTCACTAGGCATCGTTACCGGTCCTGGATTGTGGCAACCATCTTGGGTGGAAGCTGAGGTAAGGGTAGTGGCAACGGAAGAGAAGGTGGCGGTCTCTGATAAGATGGAGGTGGATGCAAAGGAGCAAACCCCGTTGACCTTTCTGAAACCGGCCACACGCGTTCCCAGAATTGAGGCGCCGGCAGCAAATCTTGTAGGGAAGAAGAAAGAGGCGGAAATTGTGCAAAGGGTGATGGTTAACAAGACTCCGGTCCTGCTGACCTTGCGGGAACTGGCGGCTGTGTCTCCGGTGGTGGTAGATGAGATGGTTCAGGCGTTGCGGGATTGCGGTCAGTGCCGGGTACCTCAGACGGTGCAGCAGGTTGTGGCGAGGAAGAAGGAGGGGCGCGAGGAGTGTGAGTTGATATTGGTTTTGACTCTGCTTGCTTACGTTCCAATGGTCATAGTGGGGAGGAAGGTGTGGGCTATGGTCAACAGCAGTTCAATGGTGAACCTGCTTCCATTGCAGATGGGGGATGATTTGGGGTTGGTTCGGCGGAAATGCGCAATGGGTCTCCGCGCGCTTAACGGAGGGGAGTGTTGTGTGGATGGGGTAGTTGAGGAGGAGGAGGTTGAGGTTGCAAGGGTCCGTAAGCCTCTTTCTTTTCTTTTGGTTGATTGTGGGGGTGTGATTTTGGGAAGGCTGTTCATGTTTGGCTTCCAAGCACAAATTGTTTTTGATCGGGAGGCGGGAACAGAGGCGTTGACAGTGGAGGATTCGTCCAGCGGAAGGTTTGAGACAACTATCTGCAATCATGGGAAAGGAAAGTGAAGGAGAGTGTTGGAGTAAGAGGAGGAACCAGACGCGAGGTTGGCCTGCAAAGGGCAACCCTTGGAGGATTTTTTCTAGTCAACTGAGGAGACCGCACGGAACAAGCTCCGGTTTTGCGCGGGCGGTTGACTAATGAGGAGCAGGGAGGGTAAGGAAGGAAAGTGCAGGGAATGCAAGTTGCTGAAGTAAGTCCCTTTTCTCAGAATTCATTGCCCGAGGGTACTACGCTCCAAAAACCCTATCATCATGCCACACTCGTGAGCAAAGGAAAAAGCTGCGGTTCCCTTCTGTGCAGGACCTACAGCAAAGGATGCGTGCGGATGATGCGGTGCAACCCTGGCAAGTACAAGCTGGTGTCACCAAAGGTCCGACCAAGGAATGAGCCAATGCCCCAGGAATTGAACGGACCGCTTCAACCGATTGCTTGGTCGCGGGACCCTTGGGTCACGCCAATTAAGGCTTTGGGGTGGGTTACTAGTTTGGCGCGGATCACAGAGGAGCGGATTGCAGCTTTCAATTTTGGCCCGACAGGATGGTTGAGTACGGAGGAGCGTGAGTTGCTGGTTTTGGTTCTGGTTCTTCGGGAAAGAGCGCTTGCCTTGCTACCTGAAGAGCAGAGGCTTCTGAAAAACAATATTGGCGACCCCTATGTCATCCCCACTGTCAATCACAAGCTGTGGCAGATCAAGCCAATTCCAATACCGTGGGCGGTCCGGGAGCAGTTTCTGGAGTTGGTGCGGGAACAGGTGAAGAATGGCCTTTACAAACAGTCAAAGTCTAGTTACTCCAGTCCAATCTTTGCGGTAGTTAAGCAGGACGGAAAGTTGTTGAGGATGGTCCATGATCTACAGCGGCTCAACTCTTTTACGATCCGGGACGCAGGACGGCCCCCTTGTGTTGACAAGTTCCTTGAGTCAATGGTGGGGCGCGCTTGTTACGGTTTAGTGGATGTGATGGGTGGATACAACCAGCGCAATTTGGATCCTTGCTTGCGGCCTCTAACGGCATTTGAGACTGGGTTGGGAAGAATGCAGCTGACTCGGCTACCGCAGGGCGCAACCAATTCTGTGGCGGTGTACCAGGCGCAAATGGCTTGGATCCTGAAAGATGATCTTCCGGAGGGAGTCCAAATCTTCATTGACACCGCGGGCATCAAAGGTCCGAAATCCAATTACGGAGGAGCAGAGCTGGTTGGAGTTCCCGGCGTCCGACGTTTTGTGTGGGAATACACGCAGACGTTGGAACGCATCCTGTTTTGCATTGAGGAGGCAGGACTGAGGGTGTTGGGGAAGAAGTTGGCCGTTTGTGTTCCGGCGCTCAAAGTTCTTGGCCATGTTGTTGCTTCCAACGGTTGGCGCATTGCAGAGAAGAAGCGGAACAAGGTCCTCGAATGGCCAACCCCGCGGACGGTGTTGCATATCCTTCAGTTCTTGGGATTATGTAGCTATATCCGTATGTTCATCAAGAGGTTTGCGGAGGTGGAAAGCCCGCTCCGATCACTAACGTGGAAAGGGGCGGAATGGAAGTGGGGAGAACGGTGCAATTGGGCGTTCCGGAAGCTCAAGGAGATCGTGGGACGTGACATTGTTCTCCGCAATCTTGACTACAATGCAGGGGGGATTAGACTAGCGGTTGATTCCAGAAAATTTGGCGCGGGGGGGTTCTCACTCAAGAGGACAACAGCAAAGATAGGCCGGTGCTTTACGGGTTGGTCACCTTCACTCCAACGGAAAGCCGGTACTCTCAGCCAAAGTTGGAGTCGTGCGGTGGCTTCAGTATCTTTTGTGGGGGGTTCACTTTGAGCTTTTGGTGGATGCGGAGGCGCTGGCGCAGATGATCAATTCCCCGGCGTTGCCCAATGCTCCCATGACCAGGTGGGTAGCATTTCTTCAACTTTTTTCCTTTGCTGTTATTCATGTCCCGGGGAAAGCATTCACTATGCCCAACGCGTTGTCGCAGTATCCAAGGGACAAACCGTTTGACAACGCGGAACTGCTCAATGTGGAGGCCCCGGTTGTCAAGGTAGGGGTTGTGGAGGCAGGCGTTCAGCTGCTGCTCCGGTAGACCGGGCGGTAGGCAATTCTTTGCCATGACTTGTGGGACCTTTGTTTTCCCAATGGAACTACGGAAAAGCACATGCAATGGGAAAGGCGGCAAGCAGGAAACTTCTACGTACAGGAGGGGCAGCTTTGGGGGCGGAATACTCCCCTTCCTCTTGTGGTTACCACTTCAAGGGCGGATCAGGAAGCTATCCTCCAAAGCCTTCATGACAATCTTGACCATTGAGGGGAGGTTGAAACGCGGAGGCAGGTGAAAGAGCGGTTCTGGTGGCCGGGGGTAGTGTGTGCGGTACGGGAATGGTTGGCCTCCTGCGAAGCCTGTCAACAGCGGAGTGCAAGATTGCCTAAGGAAGTCGGAAACCTCACAGGGGAAGACGCCCTCTTTGGTTGAGTCTCACTTGATGTCCTCCACATCAAAGCCGGTAATTTTGCCTATCTGCTTGTCGCGCGGGACAACCTGTCCGGTTGGGCAGAAGCGCGTCCGTTGGTCAAGCTCTCGGCGGAAAAAGTTGCTCTGTTTCTGGAGGAAGATTGGTTTGCGCGGTATGGGTTGCTCTGTCTGGTTACAGTGGATGGAGGGGCCAAGTTTTGCGGCAGTTTGGTCAAATTGGTGAAGAGTTGCGGAGCCAAGTTTGGCCGAGTAATGGAGTATTATCCCAAGGGGGCCTGCATCAACCAATCAAGGACGCCCTGGTCAAGATGTGCGGGGAGGACGGAAAGCGCTTGCAGGAGACCCTTCCAATGGTTCTGTTTGCGGATCGGATTTTGGTGAAGTGGTTGACAGGCTACTTGCTGTACAAGTTACTTTTCGGAAAGCGCCCCGTGCTTCCGGTGGACATTGAGTTGCAGACGTTCCTGGGGCTTGACTGGTGGAAGGTGAAGACCTCCGCTGAAATGCTTGAGGCTCGCGCCAAAAATCTCCTTTGACGGGAAGGGATGCTTGCCAAGGCCACGGACCGGCTGAAGAAGACTTGGACAGGATTGGTGCACTATTGGGACAAGCGCTGCTTGCATTGTCTCCCGGATCCCTTGCGGAAGGGGAATTTGGTGCTCCTGTACAACCAAAGTCTGGAGTCTCAGTGGGGGAAGTTTTTTGCTAACCGGTGGAACGGCCCGTTCCGGGTGTTGTCCAAGTTTGAGGGCGGCAGCTATCAGTTGGAGGAATTAGACGGTACTCCGCTGAAACCAAAGGCGGCGGCTTTGCATGTCAAGGGCTTCTTTACGCAAGGATCTACCTTTTTCAACAAGACAGCGGAAGGGGGTGACAGATCTGACGAGGGGAGTGTGGAGCGCGGCAATGGTGTTGGAATGCAATCCGGGGATTCATCTTTGGGTGGAGAAGCGGAAAGCGTGCCGTTGCAACGGAGTAGGCGGTTGCGGCCAGCTGGGGACAGTGGCCAAGTTGGGGGGGAGGCGGTGGGGGTAGGGGATAAGTTTTGATTTGGTGTGGGGGTGCTCTAGCTGGTTCACAGCCAGAACAACTAGACACCCCAGAATGTTTGTTTCTCTATGTTTCTTTCTTATCTGGATGGTGGGGTTTTTGCAGGAAACGCGGGCGCGGCACGAAGCTGGGTCTGTAGATGCAAGGACAAGCCCCGCGGAACCGGGACGCAAGGACAATCCCCCGGATGGGGGAAACGGGACAAAGAGTGATTTGCGGGCATTCTACGGGCGTTGCGCAAAAAAAAATGTGTTCTTTTCTATTTTTCTTCTCTGTTGGTTTCTTTTTCTCTAAGCAAGCAGCAACGGTGGCTGCAATGGCAAGCAACACAGGCGCGTCGACCAGGGGCAATCAAACACGCATGCCCATTCCGGGCGCAGAACTTGCATGGGAGCATGGTGGCTATGGAGCGGGAGGAGGGTGGGGAAGGTGGGGGTGGTAGTGAAAGTAGCGGGGGTGGTGGTATGGTGAAGCGATGCAATGGAAGACTTCTGGGGACAGAACTCAAGTTGGGGGGTATGTGGTGTCAATTTATAGACACGGATTGGGAACTGCGTGGCGGCTGCACGCTCAACATTGGAGGCAAGCGGGCTCAGCATTAGGGTATGTGGAGTGCTCAGCAGCGGCAGCTGCTCAATCAGCAGCAGTTGCTGTTTGGCTCCGCACCCAGCGGACGGGTCGGGCTCAGCATCAAATGCGGCGTGGGCGGCAATCTGCCCCGGAGATCGGATTCGGAAGGTAGTGCGCTGGACTAGGTTTGCTGGCGCGCCGTTTCGGATACGTAGGGGCGGAGCAATCCGTGGGCTATAAAGGAACGGACAGAGTGCCCGCGCAAGCGTGCGGATCACGCCAGATAATACCGGACATCCACGAAGGGCGCGGACAAACGGATACGGACAGGCGCGGGGGGCTCCAAGTAGGGTGCGGTGCAAGGATCAAGTCATGAGAAGGACGGAACGGCGTATGGAAGTCGGGGGAGTTTGGTACGGAGGTGGGGAGAGGAGGCTAGGGTTTCTGTCTTGGGATTGTTTTCTGTTTTGTTGTCATACTGTTATTTGCACTTTTACTTAGGTTAGGGTTGAGAGGGAGGACTTATCCTCACTCTTGACTCTGGGTTGGGGAGGAGGGGGATGGGGGCGTGGAATGGAATCAGACCATCACAGCACTGGATTGGATCAATCATCTCACCAAGAGATTAAAGGAACTCATACCGGTTACACATCCAGGTGGAAAGTTCTTAGGATTGAAGGATTGGTGATTTCACTCTCTCTTTACTTTTCTTTATCTCTTTATCTCCTTATTTCTATTTCTCATTTAAGTGCAACTTTGGGCATCCTCATCTCCTTTCAAATGCAGGGAACTGTTAACTTCCAAACCTTGGGACAATTATAGGGGGATAACCCTTATTCTTCCCACAACGCGTGTTTGATTGTTCCTGGTTGACGCGCCTGTGTTGCTTGCCGTCGCGGCCACCGTCGCTTCTCACTTAGCAACGGCATGCCTCAAGCTCCCCCCCAATCCCACTCTTTCCCCAGGCCGCGCAAGAGGGCTCGTCCATACCTGTTTGTAGTTTTGGACGACAACACCATCTTGGAGGACTCATGGACTCCGCCGCGCTCCCTTCTCTGCCGTCCTCCACCAAGAGAGGATTGCGACTTGGCTTCTCCTCTTTGCTGTGCGGGGCCACGGCGGAAGGAGGACTTCTCAGCCTTTGATTATTTCCGGAGGGCTTTGCAATTCTGGGTGGACTGCGTCCGGGTCACGGAAGGCGCAAGGGACCCATGCCTCAATGAAATTCTTTGGCGTTGCGCTGCTCCGGCCCCGGGTCCTCCTCCGGCACCTACTCCGGTTCCTTCCACTGCGGCTCCACAAGGCACCCCGCCACCGCCCACGCCACCAGCGGCCTTGGATGAGAGGCCTACGACCCCCAACATCCCTCCGCCTCCATCACCCATTATTGTCCCGTCATTGCCTCCAGCGGGACCAAGCTCCCCTGTTGGTTCCCCGGAGGCCCCGTCTTCACTGGCTGCTCCTCCCCCCAGCCCTCGCAAAATCCCGGAAATCCCAATCATAATGGCACTCCCGGCGGCCGGCTTCAAGGTTCTCGCAGAAAGGTCAACCACAATGCTTTGGGATTTCCTTGCAATCCCCGGCGCCAAATCCTCAGAATCCGGGCGCAAGCTCCTGGCGTCTTTCCGGGCCTTACTGGCGTTGTCGAGGGCGGAAATGGAGGAGATGAGGAAGATGGCTTAGGCGCATCCCCCCCCCTTCCCCTTCTTCCTTTTCTCTTCTTTTGGTTGTACCGCGCTTCCTTTTTCCTAAGAAAATACACGTATCAGCGCAAGCTCTTAACCTTCTGAGAAAAAGTGCGCGACCGCGCTTTGTGAGAATGAGCTTGAGATTGAGGTCCGCGTCGGCGCGCTTTGCTTTGTGAGCGACCGTAAGTGACTAGCCGTTCCAAAAGCGGCACCTGGACTGCCCCAGACAAACTGCCACACAGTTCCCCATACCCATCCTGTAACAAACACAACAACCAAACACCAGTGGGCGCCACCGTAAGGGAAGAGAGAGAGGGAGAGTAAGAGAACGGACATTCTGGGGTGTCTAGTTATCCCAGCTGTGAACCGGCTAGAGCACTTCCTCACCAAACCAAGCTTATTCCCATACCAACTACCCATCCTCAAGGTATCCTGAGAGAAAAGAAAAAGAGAAAAATAAACCAACAGAGAAGAAAAAAATAGAAAAGAACACATATTTTTTTTTTTTTTTGCGCAACGCCCATAGACCTCCTGCAAATCACTTTTTGTCCCATTTCCCCCATCCGCGGGATTGTCCTCGCGTCCCAGTTGCGCGGGGCTTGTCCTTGTGTTCACGGACCCGGCTTTGTGCCATGCCCGCGTTTCCTGAAAAAACCCCAAGCCAGCAAAGACCCCACAATCCAGATAAGAAAGAAACATAGAGAAACAAACATTCTGGGGTTTCTAGTTGTTCCAGCTGTGAACCAGCTAGAGCACCCCCTCACCAAATCAAAAATTATCCCCTACCCCCACCACCTCCCCCCCAACTTGGCCACTGTCCCCAGCTGGCCGCAACCGCCTACTCCGTTGCAACGGCATGTTTCCTGCTTCTCCGCCCAAAGACAAATCCCCGGATTGCGTTCCTACACCATCTCCGCGCTCTGCACTCCCCTCATCTGATCCGTCACCCCCTTCCGCTGTCTTGTTGAATGAGGTAGATCCTTGCGCAAAGAAGCGCTTGACATGCGAAGCTGCCACCTTCTGTTTCAGCGGAGTACCGTCTAATTCCTCCAACTGATAGCTGCCCCCCTCAAACTTGGATGACACGTGGAACGGGCCGTTCCACCGGTTAGCAAACAACTTCCCCCACTGAGACTCCAGACTCCGGTTGTACAGGAGCACCAAATCCCCCTTCTGCAAGGGATCCCGGAGACGATGGAAACAGAGCTTGTCCCAATAGCGCACAGATGCCGTCTGAGTCTTCTTCAGCCGGTCCGCGGCCTTGGCAAGCATCCCATCCCGTCAAAGGAGCTGTTCGGCGCAAGCCTCAAGCAATTCGGCAGAGGTCTTCACCTTCCACCAGTGAACCCCCAGGAACGTCTCCAACTCAATGTCCACCGGAAGCACGGGGCGCTGTCTGAAAAGGAACTTATATGGCAAGTAGCCTGTTGACCACTTCACCAAAATCTGATCCGCGAAAAGAACCATTGGAAGGGTCTCCTGCCACCACTTACCATCCTCCCTGCACATCTTGACCAGGGCGTCCCTGATTGGTTGATGCCCGTGTTCAATCATGCCGGCCCCGTTGGGATAATACTCCATTTCTCAGCCAAACTTGGCTCCGCAACTCTTCACCAACTCAACCAAACGGCCGCAAAACTCAGCCTCTCCGTCCACTGTAACCAGACGAAGCAACCCGTACCGCGCGAACCAATCTTCCTCCAGAAACAGAGCAACTTTGTCCGCCAAGAGCTTGACCAATGGATGCGCTTTGGCCCAACCCGACAGGTTTTCCCGCATGACAAGCAGATAGGAGAACTTACCGGCCTTGATGTGGACAACATCAAGCGAGACTCGACCAAAGAGGGCGTCTTCCCCTGTGGGGTTTTGGACTTCCTTAGGCAATCTTGCGCTCCGCTGTTGACAGGCTTTGCAGGAGGCCAACCATTCCCGTACCGCACACACTACCCCCGGCCACCAGAACCGCTCTTTCACCTGCCTCCGCGTTTCAACCTCCCCTAAATGGTCAAGATTGTCATGAAGGCTTTGGAGGATAGCTTCCTGATCCGCCCTTGAAGTGGTAACCACAAGAGGAAGGGGAGTATTCCGCCCCCAAAGCTGCCCCTCCTGTACGTAGAAGTTTCCTGCTTGCCGCCTTTCCCATTGCATGTGCTTTTCCGTAGTTCCATTGGGAAAACAAAGGTCCCACAAGTAATGGCAAAGAATTGCCTACCACCCGGTCTACCGGAGCAGCAGCTGAACGCCTGCCTCCACAACCCCTACCTTGACAACCGGGGCCTCCACATTGAGCAGTTCCGCGTTGTCAAACGGTTTGTCCCTTGGATACTGCGACAACGCGTTGGGCATAGTGAATGCTTTCCCCGGGACATGAATAACAGCAAAGGAAAAAAGTTGAAGAAATGCTACCCACCTGGTCATGGGAGCATTGGGCAACGCCGGGGAATTGATCATCTGCGCCAGCGCCTCCGCATCCACCAAAAGCTCAAAGTGAACCCCCCACAAAAGATACTGAAGCCGCCGCACAATCTTGGTGACCCGGAACAACTCCAACTTTGGCTGAGAGTACCGGCTTTCCGTCGGAGTGAAGGTGACCAACTCGTAAAGCACCGGCCTATCCTTACCATCGTCCTCCTGAGTGAGAACCCCCCCCCCCCGCGCCGAATTTGCTGGAATCAACTGCTAGCCTAATTCCTCCTGCATTGTAGTCAAGATTGCGGAGCACAATGTCACGTCCCACAATATCCTTGAGCTTCCGGAATGCGCTATTGCACTCTTCTCCCCAGTTCCACTCCGCGCCTTTCCGCGTTAGTGATTGGAGCGGGCTCGCCACCTCCGCAAACCTCTCGATGGACATACGGACATAACTACATAATCCCAAGAACTGAAGGATATGCGACACCGTCCGCGAGGTTGGCCATTTGAGGACCTTGTTCCGCTTTTTCTCTGCAATGCGCCGGCCATCAGAAGCAAAAACATGGCCAAGGACTTTGAGCGCCAGAACACAAACCGCCAACTTCTTCTTGGAAACCGTTAGTCCTGCCTCCTCAATGCAAAGCAGGATGTGTTCCAACATCTGCGCGTATTCCCACAAAAAACGTTAGAAGCCGGGAACTTCAACCAGCTCTGCTGCTCTGTAATTGGATTTCGGACCTTTGATGCCCGCATCGTAGATGAAGATTTGGACCCCCTCCAGAAGATCATCTTTCAGGATCCAAGCCATTTGCGCCTGGTACACTGCCACAGAATTGGTTGGGCTCTGCGGTAGCCAAGTCAGCTGCATTCTTCCCAACCCAGTCTCAAATGCCGTTAGAGGCGGCAAGCAAGGATCCAACTTGCGCTGGTTGTATCCCCCCATCACCTCCACCAAACCGTAACAAGCGCGCCCCGCCATTGACTCAAGGAAGTCTTCAACGCGAGGGGGCTTTCCTGCATCCCAGATCATAAAGGAGTTGAGCCGCTGTAGATCATGGACAATCCTCAACGACTTTCTGTCCTGCTTAACTACCGCAAAGATTGGACTGGAGTAACTAGACGTTGAGTGTTTGTAAAGGCCAGTCTTCACCCGTTCCCGCACCGACTCCATAAACTGCTCCCGGACCGCCCGCAGTATTGTAATTGGCTTGATCTGCCACAGCTTGTGATTGACAGTGGGGATGACATAGGGGTCGCCGATATCGTTTTTCAGAAGCCCCCGCTCTTCAGGTCCCAACGCGAGCGCTCTTTCCCAAAGAACCACAACCAAAATCAGCAACTTGCGCTCCTCTGTACTCAACCATCCCGTCAGGCTGAAATTGAAAGCTGCAATCCGCTCCTCCGTGATCTGCGCCAAACTAGTAACCCACCCCAAAGCCATGATTGGCGTGACCCAAGGGTCCCGCAACCAAGCGATTGGTTGAAGCGGTCCGTTCAATTCCTGGGGCATTGGCTCATTCCTCGGTCAGACCTTTGGAGACACCGGCTTGTACTTGCCAGTGTTGCACCGCATCATCCGCACACATCCTTTGCTGTAGTTCCTGCACAGAACGGAACCACGGCTTTTGCCTTTGCTCACGAGTGTGGCACAATGATAGGGTTTTCAAAGCGTAGTACCCTCGGGCAATGCATATTGAGAAAAGGGACTTACTTCTGCAACGTGCGCGCCCTGCACTTTCCTTCCTCCCCCTCCCTGCTCCTCATTATTTGACTGCCCGCACAAAACCGGAGCTTGTTCCGTGCGGTCTCCTTGTTCAACTAGGAAAAACCCTCCAAGGGTTGCCCATTGCAGACCAACTCTGCGTCCGGTTCCTCCTCATAATCCAACACTCTCCTCCCCTTCCCTTTCCCTTGATTGCAGATAGTTGTCTCAAACCTTCTGCCGGACAAATCCTCCACCGTCAAAGCCTCCGTTTTGCCTCCGGATCAAAAATCATTTGTGTACGGAACCCAAACATGAACGGCCTTCCCAAAATCACATCCCCACAATCAACCAAAAGAAAAGAAAGAGGCTTACGGACCCTTCCGACCTCAACCTCCTCCTCCTCAACTACCCCATCCACACGACATTCCCCTCCGTTTAGCGCACGGAGACCCATCGCACATTTCCGCCAAACCAACCCCAAATCATCCACCATCTTCAATGGCAGAAGGTTCACCATTGAACCGCTGTCCACCATAGCCCACACCTCTCTCCCTGCTATGACCATCAGAACGTAAGCAAGCGGAGTCAAAACCAATTTCAACCCACACTCCTCGCGCCCCTCCTCCTTTGGCGCCACATGAACCCACTGCACCGTCTGAGGTACCCGGCCCTGACAGCAATCCCGCAACGCCTGCACCATCTTGTCTACCACCACCAGAGACACGGCCGCCAGTTCCCGCAAGGTCAGCGGGACCGGAGTCTTGTTCCCCATCACCCTACGCACAATGTCTGCCGCTTTCTTCTTCCCTACAGGATTCACTGCCGGCGCCTCAATTCTGGGCACGCGTGCGGCCGGTTTTGGAACGGTCAACGGGGGTCGCTCCTTTGCATCCACCTCCATCTTATCCGAGACCGCCACCTTCTCTTCCGTTGCCACTACCCTTACCTCAGCTTCCACCCAAGGTGGTTGCCACAATCCAGGACCGGTAACAATTCCCAGTGATGCTTGCGCCATTGTTCCTGCCTCCTGACCCCGTGTGCGCACCTGCTGCATTGCGGTTGGCTGGCTTGGCTCCATCGGAATCTGTTTGCCCATTGGAAAGATGTACCCCATCCCTACCGGTCAAACCAATCCTGCGTTGAGATCCTTTTTAAGCTCCTCGCACGCCCATTGCCAATGACTTTTTGCCCCACAGTACAAGCACCCCCTTGGCACAAAGGTACCGGGAGGCCCAAACCCTTCCACCATATGAGGTGGAGGCCCCCGCGGCTGCTGCTGGCCCATAAGGCTCATGCAGATCTTCAAATCCTTCATCAGTTCTGTCAATTCACTTACCAGAGGGGCGGGCGCGGGTTGAGGAACTGGAACACGCGTGGAAGTAGGTGGAACTGGGGCCAAAAATTGCGCCGGAGCCGAAACCTGGGGGGCAGACTTCTTTGGTCCTGCTGGGACGGACTTAACGGTATCCTCAATCAGCTCTTCTAAGTCAAGCTCACTCTCCACAGCCTGGCAAATGACAGCCAACTCCGGAAGGAGGGCAATGCTCCCGTCCAATGACCACTTTACTAAGTTGTGATTGTAAAGATTCCGCTGCACCCTTGCCCAGAGTTGAGCGCCTAAACCGCCCAGAAACACGCGTTTCATGGCCCCCCTCTGTCCCGCCACCACCTTGTTCTTTGACAAGTACCAATAGATCCAATTGAATTTCAAGGTGTACTCCGCCAGCTCCACCCAAGTCCTGACTCCTCCGCGCGCGCTTGCCTCCGAGGCCACGCGGTCAAAATTGCTTTCCCGGAATTGAGGTTTGCGCCTACCCCACCGCATTAGGATCTCCGCCTTCAGTTTTGGCCAATCCTGATTCTTGTAGCCTTCCATCTCCTCCACATCCCGGAGCTTCTCTTCGTCCATAATGAACAGGAAAACAAGCCAGGCCTTATTGGCGTCCGACGCACCTTCCGCATCTGCAATACCTTTGTATCTTGAGATGAATTTCTCCACATCCGTAGTGTTGAATTGGATGTGAGGGTAGTCGCGCGGTGTAAGACTCCAAATAGGTGCTAAGCCGTGGCAGTTCTGTGGAGGGGAAAGGTGCTGTTTAGGCTGCCCTCCTAGGAGTTACAATAATATTTAAATGTAACCGGAATCAAGGTCCAGAACCTTATGGATGAGAAATCAAAGTAAGGGAAGAGGATAAGAGTTGTCGGTAGCAATGGAAACAACACTATCTGAGGCAAGATGGTGCAGGTAAAGACTTGAACAAATAAGGCAAGGTTTTGTTCAGAGTTCAATAGAACAAGGCAGTTGTAAGTAACAATGCCCACAAGCTAATAACTCTGGTTGTCAGCAGCTGATTAGGAAAGATCAACTCAATCCCAACCAACCTCCAGGTTCTCAATGAACCTGCCCAACTCTCCGCAATCAAGCGCTTGAAGGGTACCAGATAACTGTGAGAGGCTGAACAAAACAAAAGCAATTTGTTTATGAAGCTCTAGAAGCAAATCAATAACGAATTTGAGCAAGAATATCCCAACACTTCTCAAGGGACTCAAGAATAGCGTGGCAAAATTCAACCTTAAAGAAGAAGGGAGGTATAACACTCCAGGTTTTAAGCTTAATAAAACCTCTTCAATCAAACGTGATTGGCTCCAGAAAGATGATCAAGGAGAGATCAAGACCAGTATGGTCAGGAAAAGGGATCAGAGTGGTATAACACACTCAAGAATTCAGAAAGACAGGAATTCTTCTTCAACCAGCAAGGCTATTGGTTGGTGATAAGGATCAAGGTCACAAGGAACAGAGTTTGAGTATGGAGGCTCAAAGGATCAAGGGGGAAATCATGGATATACCCGGATAAATTGCTCAGATAGGTGGGGAAGGATGCCCACAGATAAGTTGATTACTGATGATGGTCTCATAGGATGCTGGGATCCTCTTATGCTGGGCCAAAAGGCAGGGGAGAGCCCCTCATTTTATAGACATGAGGCCCTGTATACTATGTACAAGTGATACTAAAAATAGGTGTGGGAAAATAAAATAAAAAAAAAAAAAAAAAAAAAAAAATTACATGAGAGGAAAAAAAGAAATGTTGCCCGCGTCGAGAATGACCGCGGGCAACCAGATGGACACCCGCGAAAGCGGTCGCGGGTGTTGGCAACGGCTGTTGTTGCCCGATCGGCGGCAACAACGGGGTGAAAGTTCCGACGGCCGCGAGCAGTCGCTCGCGGTCGTCGGTTGGATTGGATGATGGGCGAGGAGGGCTGGGGTGGATGACTCAAAGGGGGTGAAGGTGAGTGAGGATGATAGGAATTGAATTGGATGATGATGATGATGAATCGGTGTAATTTCTATCAATGGAAGATGACCGGTGGTGTTGATAGGAATTGATGAGATGGTTTAGATTCGTTCAAACGATCGATTCGAACCTGAGTAAGACGTTGGAGAGAATCGACTGGGAGCAAAGTTCAAATTCAATCATCATCGTCATCAATTGATCTCGATGGTCATCAAGCAGGTCGACTAGAATCCTTGGATGATCGACTGAGGACAAGCACTTTGATCTTGTGGTCCTCTTAGGTTTTGATCAATTCCCAAAGCTGATCTTCATCGAGTTGGCTGGTTGGCTGGATGATGATCTTGGGATTGGGATCTTGATGAGCTCGAATGGAGCTACGATGGTGTTCAAGTTGATGGGATGATCTCGGGGGTGGATGAAGGGGATCATGATGGAGGTTGAGTTGGGATAGATCGAGTTCTGATGGATTGAAGACGCGACCGATTCTGAATTCGGGAGGGGTCTTGGTGATGATGATGGTTCAAAGGTGAGGGGGAGGTGATAGGGTTGGTTGAGGATGAGAGTCAGAGGATGGGATGGATGGAGATGGAGATGAGTAGGTAGAGGGAGAGGATGATCGATCGAGGGAGGCGGTGGGGCCTTCTGGGAGCCATAGAGGTACAACCAAAAAAAAATATATTTTTTTTTTTTTTTTTTTTTTTTTAATGGTGTCCCGGATTGGTCACCACAGCGGCCTGATGCAAACCAAACGAGTGGGCTCATGGTCACTGGAGACCAATGGGAGAATGGCGTAGCTTGTCCTGGGTCAAGCGGAGGGAGGGGGAGGAGGAGGGATGGAAGACGCGAGTTGGGTTGGAGTAGCGGACCCGGAAAGGGAAGGAGAAGAAGAAGAAGAAGAGGAAGCAACTGTAGGGAGGTATGGATAGGACATTGCGCCCAGTTACCTTTTAAAGACAAGAAACAGAAGGTTACTTCCCCGCCAGACCCCCAGATGTGGAAAGAATAAGGATTATCCCCCTATAATTGTCCCAAGGTTTGGAAGTTAACGGTTCCCTGCGTCTGAAAGGAGATTAGGATGCCCAAAGTTTCACTTTAATGAGAAATAGAAATAAGGAGATAAAGAGATAAAGAAAAGTAAAGAGAGAGTGAAATCACCAATCCTTCAATCCTAAGAACTTTCCACCTGGATGTGTATCCGGTATGAGTTCCTTTAATCTCTTGGTGAGATGATTGATCCAATTTGATGATGTGATGGTCTGGTTCCATGCCATGCCCCTCCTTCCTCAACCCGCAGTTGAGAGTGAGGATAAGTCCTCCCTCTCAACCCTAACCTAAGTACACGCGCAAATGACAGTATGAAAAGGAAACAGAAAACAATCCCAAAACAGAAACCCTAGCCTCCTCTCCCCACCTCCGTACCAAACTCCCCCCGACGTCCGTACGCCGTTCCATCCATCCGGTTTGTCCTTCTCATGACACGTTCCTTGGACCGCGCCCTACTCAGAGCCCCCCGCGCCTGTCTGTATCCATTTGTTTGCGCCTGTTGTGGATGTCTGGTAATATCCGGCATGATCCGTGCGTTTGCACGCGTGCTCCATCCGTTCCTTTATAGCCTGCGGATTGCTCCACCCCTACGTATCCGAACCGGCGCGCCCGCAAACCTAGTTGAGCGCACTACCTTCCAAATCCGATCTCCGGGGAGGATTGCCGCCCACGCCGCATTTGATGCTGAGCCCGACCCATCCACTAGGTGCGGAGCCAAACAACGGCTGCTGCTGCTGAGCACTCCGCATACCCTAATTCTGAGCCCACTTGCCTCCAATGCTGAGCGCACAGCCTCGACGCAGTTCCCAATCCCTGTCTATAAATTGACACCACAAAGTTTCAGCAAGCTTGAAACCAAAGAAATCAAGGCATGGGGGCTTGAAAAATACAATGCCCTACTTTTTATTTTTATTTTTATTTTTTCATTTTCATTTTCATTTTTATTCATTCATTTATTTTTTTGAAAGAATATTCCCACTCTTTTGAATTGTCAAATTTCCTAAAAAAAAATAATCATAGATTCCCAGAGAAGTGCATAATTAGAGCCTTGTAACCCCTTCACCCAGCTACAGCCCAGCCACACACCCAAACAAATAAAAGAAAAGAATGAAAAATTACACCAACCCAAGAAAAACAAATATCCTCTGAATGCTATCCTCCGCAACCCTCATCCTCCCAACCTTTAATTTTTTCCCCAAAATTTCCCCCAAAATCAATCTTGGCCTAATGGCAGACGCCATGGGTTTTTCTATCTCAAAACCACTATCTGAATCCCTTTTAACCAATTCTGAATTGTTGAGAAAATACTTGGGAGCCCAAACTCCTTCACCTCCCCTGCTGTGAAACCCTCTGCATCCCCTGCCTCCTCAATCTTTTCAAACTCTGTTGAACCCTGGGCACAAATTATCTTGAAATGTGCTACTTCTGCCTTAACTTAAACATCCTTACTTTTTAATTCCTCCAAATGATAAATAAAAACCAGAAACTGGTGAACCACCCAAGAGGGCCTGTTCCAACAATCTTCAAATAGCTTACCCCACTACATCTCCAGAATTTGATGGTATTGGAGAACCAGGTCCCCCTTCTCAAATAGGTCCTTTAACCAATCTGTTGATCTCTTGTACAAGTAAAATATTGGATTTTCTAAAGCCTCCTTCAACCAATGGTGTGTCATTAAACAGGAATCCTCACTCTGAAACACCTTGCTGGTGCATGCTCCCCCAAGTTTGCCAACCTCCTCACCTTGCACCTTTAAATGGAAAATTAAGTATCAAAAAACCACCCCAAGTACTATAGGGCAATCTCAGATGATTGTGAGCACAAGGAAGAGGCTGAGTGCAAGGGAAAATGCAAGTTAACAATACTAATTGCAAAGTTCAAACTCATGATTTGGGGACTCAACAAACAGCCAGGGAAGGGAGGTGTTCCAATGGAAGGAAACTAAATTCAAGCCCAATGTGATGACTAGATTTAGCAAATGCAAGAAAATATGAAATTAACTAACTGAGGAGACAATCTTCAGGCAGGAAACACAGCCTTTATAAGGTAATCCAAAGGTGAGTAGATACAACCTGATGGATGGCCAGAGGAAATGAGGCAATGAATGAAATGAACAGCATGGGAAATTAAATAAAAGTACAGTTGTTTCCAAGGTTTTAGCATAGGTGCAAGACAATAGAATCTGAGCATAAAATGGGTGTAATGGATGAGACAGGAGGGAATGAAATGTTAACGCAAATGAAAATGCAAAGGTTTAGTTTATGCAGGGTATGGTACTAGTCTATTTGCAAAATATACATTTGATATGGCTATCTAGGCATGGGTGCAAACTAGTGCAAGTGTGTGACAAATAATGGAATTCTGAGGGCTGATGATACCCAGGGTAGAAGAGTAAAGCTTGAATGGATGGTTGACTGGAATAGAGTTCAATGCAAGATTTTCAAGTAAATACTGATTCAGTTGCCAAAATTGGAAGTTTTTTATGCAAGCCAAAGGTGGTAAGTGGAAGGCACCGTTAATGTTGTGCTTTATTTTTTTCAAACTTATGGACTGAGGAAAGGATATTTCAAAGTGATGAAGACAATAACCCTTAACCTTGAAGTGTGACAGGAATTTAGCATCTCAATTTCCACCAGAGGAACTGCATACAAACTGTAAGGAATCTTGTAAGCCATAAAAGGTTACCATGTTTCAAGTTAAAGTCCAAATCACAATTAAGACCACCGGCAGAAAACACTGCAACTTCTTTCCATCCTCACTACAAATTTTCAACAAGGCTTCACAATGGAAACCTTATTGGGCTTATTTCACTGTTTCATTTCCCCTACTCCCTCTGGGTATTACTCCATCACTCTCCATAACATGAAATCAAAATCCTTGACCAAAAATTTGGGATTTCAACAAATCTCTACTCCTCCTGTCTTCTGTAACCAATCACAAATACCCAAAACATGAAATCTGATCCTTCTCTTGGAATGCTAGACCTCCTTTTCTGGAAGCATCACCAATGGCCTTTCCTTCACCCACCCCAAAAAATTATCCCATTCCACAAGTGAGTAGGTGTATTTACCAACCCTCACAGGGAAAAAATCCAAGGAAACCCACCCAAACAGCACATCCTCCATGTTTTTATTAACCACTTACTGAAGAAGCCTGAATCTCTCCTTGTAACTCTACAACCAATCTCAAACCATTTGGTTAATCCCTGAAAACAAGAAATAAAACCACACCCTACTTAATGTTTCAACCTTTCCCCAATGTCCCAGGTTGTTCTTTAAACTCTGAAAGAACCTCTCCTTATAATCACACCTTTTAGCAACAATGAGTGGGACTGGGGAAGATTGTTTCCACAACTTACCATTATGGTATCAAAAAGGAGACACATTTTTTTTGAACCACCCTACAAAAAACTCCATTATTCTGCTTGGGAGCTTGAATTCCCACAAATAATCCTCTGGGGCTTGGAAACACCCAAACTGCTGGAGTGGTGAGCCATTTTCTCTCACTTTTGCCATGCAAGTCATTATGCAAAGCTTCTCAAAATAAAGATCCCCACTCAAAACCCTCCAAAGAATCTGCAGGTACTGTGACAACACCTTGGGAATTGTAAAAGCTTTTCCTGGAACATGCCTCATTTTAAAGCAGAAAAAATGGATTTATCCCACTCATCAAGTCCTTGGAGAATTTTGAAGGCTAATAGAATTTATCATTTTCAACAAAGTTTCTGCATCCACCAGTTACTTGGGAGCCAACCCCCATAAAAGATGCTGAAGTTGCTTCACTATTTTTTGTCACCCTGGAAAACTTAAGTTTTGTTTTTGAGTAAAAAAAAAACTAGAAATCCAATAATTTAATCAATTTTTAGAATAATGCTATGTATTTTGTGTTTCCCCTTTGGGTCAAAACTCCCCCTGCCCCACACTTGCTTGAGTCCACCAAAAGTTCACTCTACCCTGCCAAATATTTCAGTCCCTTTATTAAGATGATTAAACACAAAATTTATTTATTATTTTTAAAAAATGGTTTTAATTTTCCCACCCACACCCATTCTTCCCCCTTCCTGGTTAGCTTCCACAAGACAATACCTATCTCTGAAAAACTCTTGATAATCATTTGCATAAATCTGAATATGCCCAATAACTGAGAAAAATGAGATGTGTTGCATGGAAGTGACCAGCGGAGAAACTTGTTGAATTTAGAACCTATGATGTCCCAACCCTTTCAAAAACTTGTGTCACATTTTCTCTAGTGCAGGGAAACGTAGGGAAAAATTCTTACCCAAGACCATCAAACCTGCCTCCTTTATATTGAAAATTATCCGTTCCAGTCACTGAGCATATTCCCATACAAAATTTTGGATCCCTGGGTACTCTTCCAGTAATTATCCAGCCCTTGCAGTTTCCAGCTGGACCCTTGATTCCCACATTTTAAATCAAGATCTTCACTTTATCCAGAATGGTTTCCTGTAGGATCCAAAAAATCTAAGCTTGATATTTCACTACCAAGTTTGTTTCCCCTGCAGAAGTTGTGTTACATGAACACCCCACATACCATAGGGAAATCTTAGATTATTGTGAACGCAAATGGGAGAGGCTGAGTGCAGAAGATACAATGCAAGATTGCAAGTCATACTGAAAAGTGCAAACTGATGGTTCAATGACTCAAAAAAACAGCAAGAGGGATGAAGTTTTCCAATCAAAGAGGACCAAGGCAGAGATTTATGTGATGAATTTTCTTAACAAATGCAAGAACATATGAAATTAAATAACTGAGGAGACAATCTTCAGGCAGGCCGCATAGCCTTTATAAGGTAATAGAATGGTGACTAGATAAAACCTGATAGATGGTCATCTACAGTTATATATCAATGATGCAATGAATGAAAGGAACAGAATGGGAAAATGAAATAAACAGTAAATTTTTTCCCAAGCTCATAGATTAGGTTTGATTCAATAGAATTTGAGAGTACAAGGAATTAATGGGTGAGAAATGGAAGGAATGAAAGGTGAAGACAATGCAAATGAATGGATGTAGTTTATTTAGGGAAGGGAGAAAGTCCTTTGGCAGAACTATAATGTTTATATGGCTATCTAGGCTTGAGTGCAAGCTAGTTGTTGTGTGAAAAAGAATGGATGTCCAAGGGCTAATTATACCCAGGGGCAGAAGAGAAAAGATGACATGGATGGTTGACCTGATTTGATTTAACTGCAAAGATTTGCAAGTATAGGCTGATTCACCAAGATTGGAAGGTTGTTACACAAGCCAGAGGTATTAAGTGGAAGGAACAATTGATTTTGTGCTTTATTTGTGTCACACCTATGGACTGAGATAGATTTTACTGAGGAAAAGGATATGTCAAAGTGAAGAAGACAATAACCCTCAAACTTGGAGTGTGAAAAGTTGTCTCAACTCAAGAAGTCCTGACCTGGTCTCAAATGCAGTCATTTTTCAATAGTACAGGTGAACTTACCACTTTTCATATCCTGTCATAATGTCTACTACACCAGAGAATGCACTCCTTGGCTTTTTTTGATGTATTATTCCACCTTTGGAGGAAAACCAGAAATTTGATTTTCATGGAATTGAGCCTCTCTAGTTTGTGCGCAATTTGAAATCTAGTCCCATTTCTATTAAAAACCACAAAGATAGGGCTAGAGTAGTCATATCAGGAAGTTTTGTATAAAAATTTATTCAAATGCTTTTTTAAAAGAACTTGAAATGCAACACGCACAGAATCCAGAATGAGGATTGCCTTTACTTGAAATGGTTTTTGGTCCACTGTAGGAATGCAGTATGGATCCCCAATTTTCCATTCAAGAATAAATAATCAGCTAGCCAATTGACAGAGCTTTACTTTTCAAGACTACCACCCATCCCAGAAATTCAAACTCTTCCTATTTAAACCGCCCCTCCATTCCAAATTTCATTTCCATATTTTTCACCTCCATAATCTGTTTGATGGGTTCAAAGTTTGGGGGGTGGAAAGGGAGTGGCATGTTGTCTGGCTCCCTTGTCAAATTGATTTTCTGCTATTTTTGATCAATATCATGTGCGATTAAATCATTTCAAGTTCTGAACTTCTTGTTAACCAGATTTTAATTCCATAAAAAGGAATTTACCTGATTTAAACCAAACTTTAATTTGTGCTCCATTACTCACAAGATTTGTACTGTTATGGTTTCTGGTTTGCTGAAAAATGTGGCACAAGGATAGGGTCTTGTACAATTCCGCTCCACTGATGCATACATGAAATTACTAACTTTTACCATATTCCCTTCACCAAACAGTCCTGAAATTGCCTCAATTTCCAGGATCCCTGCCTTTATTCTGTAGCTCCCCATAAATAAATTTCCATGCTTCTCCCCAGTAAATATGTTTCTCAGATTCAGAGCTATATCCACATTGTTACCATTTTAAAACCTCAAAAATACCTTTCCTCCTTTCCTCTTCTTACATCCCACTGCTCTTTGTCTGCTTGGCAGATGGCTGTCTTATATCATTCTGTTTTGGTACCTGAAAACATTATCATTTCCTTGCAGAAGGAGTAATTTTATTTGAGTGAATATTGAAAGTAAAAAATGAAATATTGTACCAGTATCAATTCTTCCCCTTTATGACCAAATAATAAAGTGGCAAATTTACCCTATCCACTTCCAAAGTTTCCTACTCTACTATTAACTCCAATGTGCCCATGAAGCCTCAAGGTTTTTGCACACCAATGTTGGCTTTATGCCATTTTATGCCTATTTCCCATGCTAACGCTGAAATAATGATTTTGAAAATTTATCAACTATCCACCATATCTCAAAAATTGTTTTTCCCAAACACCAACTGAATTCAGCCTAGCAGACAAATTTCTGGATCCCCAAATTCAGCTGTTTTCACCTTTGCACTAGCCATTGTGACCTGCACAGCCTTTTGAACATCCTCCTGGATCCCAGCTTACTTATGCAGAACCAAAATCATTAATTTGGTCCCAAATGCAGGAATTGGGGCCAGCTTCCTTACCAACAGGATTAGTGGGGTTCCTGGTCTGCAGATTTTTCTTGCAATCTTAAAAATTTTTATCTTTATCCAAATGCCATTGGGAAATTTGTGACCCCTGTCTTGCCCTCCTTTTGGCACACATACAGCTTCATCCTCTGATCTTATTCTAACTGGCTCTCATCCTGCTTCAGCATCCAAACCTCCTTCAAAACTTCTGAGGGTTCCCAAATGGGTTTTTGGAAAGCTACACCCAGGGGAACCATCACCTTTTTCTGGAATTTTTCATCCACCATTGCTTGTAGCTGGTATCTAGGTAATGGAGCTACTATCTCCCTCTCTCAGCTCTCTGATACCAGGAAACTTGCAGTTCTTTAGCTACAGAGATTGATATGTTATTGGAATAATAATATTCCCAAAATTAAACACATAAAAAACTCCAATAAAAAATATGTTAAGAACTAGTTCAAGGTTGAATTGGTTTGGTTAGATGGTTTTCAATATTTTGTAAAGAGGGGCCGCAGTATTATACTACTGGGGATCTTTACAGATAAACAACCTCTCCTCAAGGGGTCACTTTGGATAGTATAAAACCCTGGAATCAAGGTAACCTTAATGAATTAATCAAAAAGGAGGTATTACCCAGCTAATTGATGATAATGGCCTTTAAAAACAGCACACAAGCCAAGGCAGGAGTATAATAACTTAATTATTTGAGTAATAAAACACAGAGTACCCGAAAGATTTCAGATAAAGGGTTTCAGATCAAAGGTGGTGTTGAGTGCTTACTAAACTTTAATGAATCACTGATGGCATTAAAATTATTCAATAATAAATTAGGCTGAGGCAATAAATAACTTGCTTATCTCATACAAGTACCTGATCACAAATTGCTGATATTCTGGACAATGACTGATGAATTCTTGGGTTGAAAGAACCAAAAGAGTTCTGTATAAATATCTTTTTGGATGAAAAAGAGCTTACTCAGGGCACATAGAAAGTTTAAGGCTCAAGTTCTGAGGCTAGCAAGCCAGCCAGGGCAGTTTTGGCACTTCCATTTGGTGCTTTCAATCAGCTGACCTCAGATCTGCTGGATTTCTGCATATTTTTAGCTGCAGGATCTGTTAATGTTTTAATTAGTCATTTTGACAATTCTGAACATATCTTTGATTTGAACTATTATTATTTGATTAAAGTGATTAGAAGTGGATTTTTATTTATTTCCCACCATCTCCTGATCACATTCATGATTTTTAAGAATTTTTATGACCATTTCTTGGTATTTTTCTTGATCTTTGAAGATCTGGATCAGTCCTTGTAATGGTGGTCCTTAGTATTTGTTTATTAAATTAAAATTGTTTAAAATTTATTATATAATAATTTTATTTGATAGTTTATATTTTTAGACTATCTTTAATGCATATGTCATTTTATTAATTATGCTTGGTCAATCCTTCTAGGTTGTAGCTGTTACAAGTGGTGCCCTCTTGTAAAGAATTTGAGTATGGTTTTACTTCAATTGGAAGATAGGCAGTGAGGCAGGTAAAAAAGACGGGGTAAATACAGCAGGGTTAGGGGTATGGCCTTGATGGATCTTGACGCATGGATTGGTCAGTTCAACTGCATGCGGGGCAGGATCTGCTGTGTGCATGGAAGGATCAGCTGCATGCAGGAATTCTGCACGTGTGAATCTAGTGCTTTTTGATGCATACAGGGAAAAGAAGATGTGTGGGACTGTGTGTAGGGATGCGTGGCCATGCATGGGAATTGTGAAAAAAAAAATTCCGCATGCAAATCCTAAAATATACACAACACCTCAGTTTTGACTGAAATTTAGGTGTGAAACCCATATGTGACAACACATGTTGAATATTAAGTTAGCCAAAAATTTCCCTAATGGTGCCATGATTTTGGGTCAGTTTTGTTTGATTATTTAGAATATGAAGGAGTCATGATTCTAATGTGGGGTCAGTGAGTTACCCTACCTAATATTGGGTGTGAAATAAATTTCTTTTATAATGTTTGTGGATTCCCTACTCCTTTTTAAGTGGGTCAATTATTTTTTTATTGATTTATTTTTGTCTAATTTGACAGGTTTCTGTGTGTTAATTAGCAAGCTTACAGTGTCTTCTGATAAGGTAAAGATTATTTTGGGGATTAAATGATGACCAAATGGAGTCTGTCACACAACCACCGCAGGTACTATAGAGAAATCTTATATTATCCTGAGCCCAAAGGAGACTGAGTGCAAGGGCAAGTGCAAGGTAGCAAGGCTAACTGAAAAGTGCAAACTTATGTTTGAGTAACTCAAAACACAGTGAGAGGTATGAGTTCTTCCAATGGAAAGGAAACTAAAGCCAAGCCCAAGGTGATGACTGAATTTAGCAAGGTGTGAGAAATTATGAAATTAAATAACCAAGGAGAAAATCTTCAGGCAAGCAGCATAGCCTTCATAAGGTAATCCAAAGTAACTAGATACAACCTGATGGATGGCCAACTACATTTAAGAGGCAATGAGGCAATGAATGACATGAAAAAGATTGGGAAATGAAAGAAAAGTATAGATGTTTCCAAGGTCATAGCGTAGATGCAAGGCAATAGAACCTGAGTGTGCAAGGGCGTAAAAGATGAGACAGGAAGGAGTGAGGTGAGAGACAATGAAAATATGAGGATGTAGCTTATGCAGAGTAAGGGACTAGTCCAATTGCAAAATATGCAGTTGGTGTGGCTAACTAGCATGGGTGCAAGCTAGTGAGAGTGCATGACCAGGAACATGAACCCAAGGGCTATTAATACCCAGGGTGGAAGAGCCAAGCTCAAATGGATGGTTGACTGTAGTAGAGTTAACTGTGAGGTTACCAAGTAGGTGCTGAGTCAGTTGCCAAGAATGGAAGATTTTTATGCAAGCCAGAGTTGATAAGTGGAAGGCACCATTGATTTTTTGCTTCTATTTTTGTCACACGTATAGACTAAGGTAGATGGTACTGAGGAAAGGATATTTCAAAGCAAGAGACAATAATCCTTAAGATTGAAGCATGACAGTTGACTGGGTATAAAGACGCAAGCTCCTGCAAGCATTCAGATGATTTTCCCATTGATTCCAAAGTTTTTTATGAGTACTGTATACCCCTAGTTGTTATCCTACTTCTTTCCCTTTTGAGTAAATTTATAATTAAATATGTTGTCATTGTCATCCCATTGTTGTGAAAACTGTATTTGCTGAAATGAAAGATGTGTTCCTAGTACTGCCACAAGAGGTCTCCAAGGCAAATGAAAACTATGTTATCTGCCCAAGGTTTCTTGTACTTTCCCTAGAGATAGCAAACCAATAGTGGATACCCCCGTAGCATCTTGGAGTGAGGTGCAAAGCTGAAGGTCTGTACCGCAAGTGAACTACCATATACCGCAAGTGCCGGAAGTCAAATTCTTAGGCATCCAAAACCCTGGTAAGTTTAAGACTTAGGAACTTACAATAATTAAAATAAAAAGAAATGGAACTAATATAATTTTTGTTCTTGATAGTACTGCCACAATTCCAAAGTTACACTAGTAATATGCCTCCGCTGCCACCACCGTACATTGGACCATCATTGAAATTCAAGGTGAACCAGATGAATGCCAAGGCGCAATGGGAAGTTCATGTTGAGGAATTGTTGGTAGTTGAAGAAGCAAGGGAGGAAGGAAGAATGGCTGAAGGAGAGGGTGATATGGAAGGGAGGGAAGGGAATGAAGAAGAAAGAAACAGGACAGAGGGAAGGAATGGAAAGGAATAGGAGATAGAGGAATGGGGTGGAATGGAAGGCCAAGATTGAGGGAACCAGGTACAAGTTGAAGCGCCAATCAAAACTGATGCAAGGAAATTAACTGGAAAAGTTGGAGAAGTTTTGTCAAGAGGCCAAAGGAAGAGAGCCTATGAGGAGCTCTTGGAGGAAGGTGGATGGAATGCCTTTCCAAAGAGGGCTTGGACTGCAAGGTTCAAACAAATCTTTGAAAGGCACCTGGTGACGCAATTAATGGTTTTGAAGCGGATTTCCTCTTTGATAAAAAACAAGGATTTGGATGACTTTAGGTCAATGGTAGAGGAATTGACCAAGAATTGGGAGGAAGCGGAAAGATAAATAAAGGAAAATTTGTAAAAAAATGTATTTTATTTGTAATCTTATTTTATTATAATAAATATGTTATTTTATTATTATTGTTTTTTATTATATTATTTGAAATAAACAACATGGAAGAATAAAAGATTTTGAGAAGGAAATTGATGATTTTTAGAAATTTAAAAGGAGGCAAAGTAAGAAAATGGGATGAGATTGATGGGATGGAATGAGATGGAAGTGAGGAATGGGATTGAAGTCATGATTGGCGTGGTTTGCAAGGGTAACTTGCATGAAAGTCTCAAACCAAATTGGGAGAGTTTCAAAGGTGATGGGCTAGTTCCCACAAGGTTCAATCTTTGTTGGACTGGAAGCCAGTCCATTCAACAAGGTATTGAAGTTTTCCTTTGCCTAATCTGGAATCCAGAATATGACTTACTTCCCATTCTAACTGATCTTGGAAGTTGACCCGTTCAGGAGGGGGATGACTCTTTCCCAGGCATAAGACTTGAGCTGGCTCTAGGAGAGACACATGAAATACAAGGAGGATACCTTTTCATTTTTCAGGTAAGGTGAGTTTAAAAGCGTTAGGGTAAATGACTGATGCAACTTTTAAGGGGCCAAGTTTTCTTTCAGAGAGTATTTGAGTTGGGTGATTACTGATATTATTGCAAACATCAAGTCATACCTGATCTCATACTGCAAAGGTTGGGGCTGAAGTGCAAAGTTGATCTGCTTGTTCCTTGTAGCGCTGGTGTGCCGCTTCAAGGTTGGTTCCAATTTGCGTTTGAAGAGAATGAATATGATTAAGATAATTGGTAGCAGGTTGAGAAGGTGGTCTGTGAATAGAAGAGAAAGTTGGGTTTCTATCATAAGGAGTCTGGAAGGGCAAATGTTTGTTGAAGGAATGATTGGAGTTGTTATAGGCTAACTTGGCTAATGGGAGCCATTGTGACCAGTCATCCTTTTGATAGTTGAAGTAAATTCAAAGATACTGTTCAAGAATATGATTGAATTGCTTGGTTTTCCCATCGGTTTCCAGGCAGTAAGCCATTGAAAAATTGTTATTGATCTTCAAATGATGACAAAGCAAGGTCCAGCAGCTAGAGATGAAAAAGATCCACAATCACTAATTATGTTGTCAGGGAGACCATGTTTTGAGAATACATATTCTATGAATAAATTAGCTAAGTCTTCTGAGGAGGCTGCCACATTACTGCAAAGGAATAAAGCCATATTTGAGAAGCAATCTACTACTACTAAAATAGCATCATAACCACTAGAAATAGGTAATTGCAAAATGAAATCCATAGACAGCAATTTCCAAGGAATAAGAAGAATTGGAAGTGGCTGGAGCAGCCCATGCTTCCGGTGTTTTGAGGACTTGTTACAATTACAATCATAGTACGCATTAACATTGTCTTTTACTTCATTGGTCATACCAGGCCAGTAGAAGTCTTTTGCAATCAATTGGTAGGTTTTATCCTGCCCATGATGACCAGCAAGTGGAGGCTCATGCCTTGACTCAAAGATATCTAACTTAATGCAAGGATTATCTGGTACTAATATACGGTCCTTATAAACTAAATAACCATTTTTGTCAATACTGTAACCACTATCTAATAGATTTGCACTCTTGCAAAATTTGGTACACTTGGGATCATTGAGTTGAGCTTGTTGTAGTTTGGAAGCTTTATCTCAAAGGCAAGTGATGATTGAACTGAGTTGGGCATATTTGCTTGAGAAAAGTGTCTCAACATTTTCAGGGTTGTTGTTGGCAAAGGTGCTCCCCCCCCTGGGTAAAAATTGTCCCAACATGATAAAGCATCAGGGACTACTGCTTGTTTCCCAGGAAAGTACATGATTTTAAAGTTGAACTCAGAGAGGTATTTGGCCCATTGTGCCTGTCTGCGTGTAAGGAATTTTCAGCTCATGAAATATTTTAAAGAATTGTAAACAGTGAGGACCTCAAAAGGTTCCATAAGACTCAAAAGGTATGAACACCATTTTTTCAAGCAAAAAAAATTTCCAGAACTTCCTTGTCATGGATCTTGTAATTAAGCTGTGCAGCAAGCAATTTGCAAGACTCAAAAGCTACGGGATGAAAGAAGGAAGGAGAGGAAGAAAACTGCAAGATTACTCCTGAAATGGAATAGTCACTTGCATCTGTTTCTACAATAGTGCCAGCTAGCTTGTTGCTGTGAGCAAGTATTGAAGCAGTAGTAAATGCTTTCTTCAGAGCTTAAAACTCTAAAGCAGCTTGTTTTTGAAAAACAAAATGAGTGTCTTTTTGAAGAAGGTTAGTAAGGTTTACGGTCTTCTTGGCATAATGCTCAATAAAACTCTTGTAAAAATTACTGAAACCAAGGAAAAATTGAAGGGATTTGACAGAAAAAGGTAGGGCCCAGTCCAATATGTGCTGGCTCTTGGATGGGTCAATTGATAGTCCTTGCTGCAAGACTATGAAACCTAGAAACTGAAGAGAAGGAGTATGGAATTTGCACTTAGAGGCTTTTGCAAACAGGTCATTCTTGCAAAGTCACTGTAGCGCCTCTTGCACATGTGCAATGTGATCCTCAAGATTTTTTGAGTAGACTAGTATATTGGCAAGATAGACAAGGAGGTATTTCTCTACAAGTTCAGAAAAAATGTTGTTGACAAAGTGTTGGAAAGTGGAAGGAGCGTTGCAGAGGCCAAAAGGCATGATGGTATACTCATAACTGCCAAACTGTGTTCTCATTGTGGTCAAATATTTGTGACCTTTTGCAATGAGAACTAGGTTATAGGTGCCTCAAAGGTCTGACTTTGAGAAATAAGCAGCTCTGTGGAAGAGAGTGAGGAGGTGTGACATAGGCGGTACTGGATAGGAATTATTCTGGGTTACCTGGTTCAGTTTCCTGTAGTTGACACACAGGCAAAGTCCACAATTCTTCTTTGTAACAAATAGGACAGGTAAACTGGTATTTGAATTGCTTGGTTGAAGAAATCCTTTTGATACATTTTCCCCAATGTATTCTTGAAACGCAGTTGATTCTTGCTTTGAGAGAGAGTAGACTGGTCCGGGTTCCGGAGGTGGGAAAGTAAGTTCAATCCTGTGATCATAAGAACGGGATGGGGGAAGTATATCTACCTTTAAAGCTGAAAGGACATCAGCAAATTCATGATAAACCAAAGGTAAAGACTCTTGAATAATTTCTAGATCTAAAACCTTTTCATCTTCAAGCATGGGTTTTGAAGTGCTTGCATTATGCGAGAGGATTAAGGAGCTCAAAATACACCATTTGGCTGGTGCCTGTTTCTCTTTGAAGGAACAATTAAAGGGTAAGTTTGACAAATAAGCAATAACTCCTAAATCTGAAGAGGGAAATTGGGAATGGAGGTCAGGATACTGCAAATCTCCTGGCGGAAAGGTGTCATTCAACTCAATGAAAGTGTCAGGTAGGTTGTTAAATTCCTGTTTGATGGAAGGGTTAGCGTCCTGGGGTTGCAAGGTTCAAAGGTTAATTACTCCTTCTTGCCGATTCACATCCAGATTCCAGTAAACTAGGAAGTTGTGGGCTAGAATGGTATTTTCCATTCCGGGAATATCCAAGACAAATCAGTCCCATTCAAAGCTGGTGAAATTGGAAAATGAAAAGGTCCATTTTACCTTTTTGGAAACCCAATGAGACAGCTTGGTTGCACTAATTACTAAATAGATGGAAAATGTATCTATCTTGGAACGCGTAAGATTTTTGGAAGTGGCAAAAGATCCACTTATAAAAGAAACTTTAGCGCCAGAATCAAGCAAAGCTCAATAGGGGGAGTTTTCTTGATGGAAAAGGAAAAATCTCAAACTTGGAGCACCTAGTGACTGGCAAAGGCAAAGATTGACTCACTTTGATTTAGATAATGTGCAGTTCTACTTGCAAGTATTAGAAAAACTACAAGCTCATTTTGTTGAATGTCTAGCCACTTTGCAAAACTATCAAAATAATTTTTTCCTCCACAATACATACATAACCCATCCTTTTCCCTCCTTGGAGGTTTCTTGTTCCGGAGCATCCTAGTTTCTTTGTCCAGGAACTTTGGAGTTTTGGTGACATCCTTCCCCTTCAGGTTGGAGTTGGTTTGGATTTTTTTGGATTCTTCAAAGATTTTTTTGAGGAGTTTTCTGCCTTTGGAGCCAAGTTTGACTGTCCATGGTTGTTTTGTTGAGAGCGGTTCTTGTTGTGATAGCCATTATTAAGCTCAATCACCCGGTCAACTAACTGCTGATGGGAGGTTGTCTTATGTCCCCCAACTGAGAGCTGCTTGATTAAGCATGCCATTAAACCTTTTCAAAAATGAACTAGAAGAGCTGCCTTGTTCCATTGGATGCAAGATTTCAAAGTTTGGAAATTGGAGATATAAACAGAAACTCTACTATTCTCTTTCATGACTAAGTTATGAAGTTTGTATTCTGCGTTTTGGACTTCATTAGGGTTGCCAAACAGGTTGAAAAATTGCTGCTTGAACATGTCCCAGTTTTTGAGGATACAAGTGGGGCTAGTTTTATCTAATATTTCAAGTTAAGGTTTGAACCACTGCAAGGCTTGTCCACCAAGGAAGGAAGATTCATGAATAACTCTATGTCTATCAGTAGGGAAATTATGAGGTTGGTTTGAGAAGATGACTTTACAGGACTGTAAGTAGGCTCTAAGTTTATGGGGATGTTCCCCAGTAAAATTATCAGGCTTCTTCATGCCTGGATTATGAAAGCTAGGGCCACTTGGACCAGATTGCGAGGCAGTTTGGTTAAGAGCCTGGATCAGGGTTGAGAGCAAGGTCAAAGTGTTGGGTTTGGGAGTGTAAAACCTAGAGTGAACGTTCCGACCAAGAACAATGGTTCCCGCGGGTGCTCACACAACTTTTAAGACTCTATTTGGGAGAAGACTCCAATGATCTCAACTTCTCCAGTCAAGATGCATTTCAATTTCATGATTGTCCTCTTTTTTGATTTCAATTTCATTGCTGTCATCTTTTTCTTTCAACATTCTCAATTCTTTCCTTGTGATTCTCCTCCTCCTCATTGTTCTAATTTCCCTGTCCCTTCATAACAAAACATTAAAGCTCAGATACAACCAACTCAATCAATCTCAAAAGTCAGACCAAACGGTCCAACTATCTCATTTGACCTTGACTAACTTGCTCTCAAATCCACAAACAGAATCATCTCTAGCTGGTGAGATCAATCCATGATGACACCCATGAGGACTTAGCTTAACTCAGAAATTTATCTGTGTTTAGTTCTGTCACCGCCATGTTCCTTCCTTGCTTGTTCTCACAGCCATAGTCAATCTGGGTAACCTTTTCATTGTGTTTGTCTTCATATCTGTGTCTTGTTGTTTATTCTTCTGCTTCATTTGATTCTCATCTAGTTGCTACTTTCCCAGCCTGCTGGTTAAATTTCATTTCATCATTCAGGAATTATAGGGAGCATTAGTGCAATCCCTTGATCTACCACAAGTCAAGGTTTCATTGGAGGAGTGGTTTGAGTCTTCAATTTCTTTGAGGGGATCCACCGCTTCCCAAGAAGGAGCAAGGCGATCATCAAGAGTTTCAACCAAAGGGGACATAGAAGAAGGAACAGGTTCTAAAGGTTTTCTGGCCTGAGAAACTCTGGATCTCCCTACCCAATGGATATCATCATTGTAAGGGGTGAGGGAAGCCTTCCCAGTTGAGAAAGTACGTGACATTGTGAGAGAAATCTATATAGTTTGGAAGGCTAAAATAGATGAGTTGAGTTATTTAATTTACTTTCACACAACAACCCCACGTACTATAGGGCAATCTTAGATGATAGTGAGCCCAAAGGAGACTGAGTGCAAGGGCAAGTGCAAGGTAGCAAGGCTAACTGAAAAGTGCAAACTTATGGTTGAGTAACTCAACACACAGTGAGAGCGATGAGTTTTTCTAATGAAAAGGAAACTAAAGCCAAGCCCAATGTGATTACTGGATTTAGCAAGATGCAAGAACGTTGTGGCGGTTGTTTATAGACGCAAGTTTCAATGGGCTGCGCGCTGTGCGCTCAGCAGTAGCGGCGGGCTCAGCAGTGGCAGCGTGCTCAGAAATGGGTGCAGCTTTGCTGCAGAAAGCCTTGCTGCAGGCTTAGCAGCAGTCAAATTGGGCTTGGCATCTGGAGACGCGGGGGGGATCAGATTGGATTGGAAGGATTGCGCAGATTGCGTGTTGCAAGACACATGGATTGGATCATGCGGTGTGGTGCCCCATCCTGGACACCCTGGCCACCTTAAGACCTTGATCCATAAACTGTTGCGCAAACAAACCGTCCGGCATCTAAAAAAAACAATTCCAACTCATCCTCAGGTTCATCGGCATCCTCATCCTTGCGCGTCGCGCGTCCCTCATCCGCATCCTCATCATCATTGTCACGCGCCGCTCATCATCATTGCGCGTCCCAATCTCTTATCCGACCGCGCGCATCCCAATCTCCTGTCCGCCGCGCGTCCCAATCTCCTGTCCGCCGCGCGTCCCGATCTCTTGTCCACCGCGCATCCCAATCTCCTGTCCGCCGCGCGTCCCAATCTCCTGTCCGCCGCGCGTCCCAATCTCCTGTCCGCCGGGCGTCCCAATCTCCTATCCGACCGCCGCGTGGCGCTCATCCTCATCATTATTGTTGCGCAGCGCTCATCCATGACTTACCAAATCCATCCCGACCGCACCTCCAAACGTTTGTCCAATCCTCAGATCTGTCAATCTCCCTCCTCACTCGATCTATCAGTTGCCAATCTCAAGCCCGTCAGGATTTACTCAACCGCCTTGAGCCAATGTCCTATCCGCCCATCCGCGCTCTCACAAACTTCATCCGTCACCTTTCTTGGGACTCTCCCACCCACTTCCGCCTTTGGACAAGGGGTGGAGAGTGTGGACTACCGCCTGCGGACATCTGCGGCGGTTTGGTTCATTTTCCTTTCCCACCCCGTCTGCCTTTGGACAAGGGGTGGGTGATTCCGTTATTCTTGCGCAAGCCCATCCACAGACAGACGCGAGTGACCACATGATTTTCTTTCCTTTTCCGCTCTATTTGTAGAATCCGTTGTACATAGTCTAACAAGGCCTCCTGCCCATATAAGGAGGGGCTCTCCCCTGCCTTTTGGATGGAGCAGGGAATCATCCAGCATGAAATAAGCACACCCTTGATCCTTGAGCCTCCATAATCAACCCTTGATCCTTGAGCCTCCATACTCAAACCCTTGATCCTTGATCCTTATCGCCAACCAATAGCCTTGCTGGTTGAAGAAAAATTCTGTCTGTTGGAATTTTTGAGTGTGTTATACCACTCCTTGATCCCTTTCTCTGACCATACTGGTCCTGATCCTTGATCATATTTCTAGAGCCAATCACAATTGATTGAAGAGGTCTTATTAAGCTTAAGACCTGGAGTGTTATACCTCCCCTTACCTACTTTGGAGTTGCATTCTGCCAGCCTACTCTTGAGTCCCTTGAGAAGTGTTGAGGTTATCCTTGCTTCAAATCAGTTACTGTTTGCTTTGATTATCCTTGCTTCAAATCAGTTACTGTTTACTGTTTGCTTTAGACCTTCTTAAACATTTTTCTTTGTCTTGTACAGCCACCCTCAGTTATCTGGTACCCTTCAAGTGCTTGATTGCGGAGAGTTGGGCAGGTTCATTGAGAACCTGGAGGTTGCTTGGGTTTGAGTTGATCATCCCCAATCTTCTGCTGACGACCAGAGTTATTAGCTTGTGGGTGTTGTTTACATACAACAGCTTTTGTTCCTTAAACTCTAAGCAGACTTTAACTTCTTTTGTTCAAGTTTTTCCCTGCATAATCTTGCCTCAGATAGTGCTGTTCCATTGCTACCAAACTATTTTCATCTTTATCCTCAACTCCTTGATTCCTCATTTACCAGGTTCTGGACCTTGATCTTGGTTACATTTAAATATTTTTGTAACACTCAGGAGGGCAGCCTAAACAGCACATTTCCCCTCCACAGAACTGCCACGGCCTAGCACTGTTTGGAGTCTTACAGCGGATGTACCTCAGATATCTGGAATGGAGTGTTGGGAGGATGCAGAAATGCCTGGGGGGTTCCGAGTTGGGTGCGGCGCAAGGGCGGCGTCATTAGAAGGACAAACCAGGTGGACGTAATGGCAGATGGGGAATACAGATGGGATATGGGGTAAGGGATAAGGGATATCAATCATGGGATGGGGATGGAAGGATAGAGTTTGTGCTAGGGCTCTTTACTTAGGGGTTGTAATTCATTATTCTTGTTTAATTGCGGTTGTACTTAGTTTAGGGTTGAGGGGAAGGCTACTTACACAGCACCCTCAACCCAGAGGGCATGGGAGGAGGACATCAGAGGATCACATCAGGTTGGAAGGCTCTTCACATTCATCTCTCTTATTCTCTATCTCTCAGCCGTAGGGTGAACAGTTGCACTCGGGGTTTACAGATGGAAGGGATCAATAACTCCCAAACTTGGGAACCATTAACAGATAATTACTCTTCTGATTTCCACAATGTATGAAATTAACTAACTGAGGAGACAATCTCCAAGCAAGAGGCACAGCCTTTATAAGGTAATTCAAAGTGACCAGATACAACCTTATGGACAGAAAACTATAGTTAAGAGGCAATGAGGCAATGAATGACATGAAACAGATCAGGAAATGAAATAAAATTATAGATGTTTCCAAGGTCATAGCCTAGATGCAAGGCAATAGAATATGAGTGTACAAGGGCGTAATGGATGAGACAGGAAGGAGTGACATGAGAGACAATGCAAATATGAGGATGTAGCTTATAAAGGGTAAGGGACTAGTCCAATTGCAAACTATGCAGTTGGTGTGGCTAACTAGCATGGGTGCAAGCTAGTGAGAGTGCATGACCAGGAATGTGAAACCAAGGGCTATTAATACCCAGGATGGAAGAGCCAAGCTCAAATGGATGGTTGACTGGAGTAGATTTAACTGCAAGGTTCCCAAGTAGGTGCTGAGTCAGTCGCCAAGAATGGAAGGTTTTTATGCAAGCCAGAGTTGATAAGCGGAAGGAACCATTGATTTTGTGCTTCTATTTGTGTCACACATATGGACTGAGCTAGATGGTACTGAGGAAAGGATATGTCAAAGTGAGAGACAATAATCCTTAAGCTTGAAGCGTGACAGAGTCATCACATCCTTTTATTATTCAAGAATGTCATTTCAATGGATCTTACGCACTGATGAGGGAAAATGGGTACAACCTCAGATTCCCAGTGAACAGAGATAGTTTGAAGGAATATAGAGGTAATCCAGACAAATTATTTTTTGCAAGCAACATGTTAATAAAAACCCAAAATGAAGCTTGACAAGCCATATAAGGACCCAAAGATTTTTGGAGGTGATGATGTGATGACTTGATTCAGTCATCATTTAATCCCAGAAATCATAATTTGCTTCTCAGATGATACTCTTTAAATTTATCTTATTTCCTTATCCTATCATACCTATAATTGGACAGGAACCAGCTGCCAAACCAACTTGCAATCAGTTTTTGGGTTCTGGTACCAACTTTGAGTTTGGCTTCTGTCCTTTTTTTTTCCTTAAACAGACGACTCTTGGTCCAATATTGTACTTATATTACTCCTCACACATCTTTTTCCCCTCATTTATAAAAGGAGCCCTCAAAACATCTCTTGCAATGGATTCTCAACCCAGTTCATCCTTGAAATCCCACTTCATCTGCCATTGTGTCAGCCTTGGTTGCGTTTCTGTCATGCATGTTTAGAACAAAGACATGTTGGCGGAAATTTTGAAAAAGCTGAAGTTGCATTGTTATTGTTTTGGTCTAGTGTAGCAATTCCTGCCTCCCTGCATCTCCTTCTAATGTCTCCTTTTTTACTTTTCCATATTTTCTTCTGTTTGTTTTCTCTTTCTTCTTTCATTTCATTTTCTCAAATAGTCAGCAAGGGGGCGTGTTGAGATTGTCTTTTGTGTGCCTCCTGTTTGTTTTTCTGCTCTGTGTTCATCTTCTTTTTATTTCTTTCATTTCTCTTCTATTTCACAATCTGTGACATCCAAGCTGGCACATACCTAGTCCAGCATTCAGACATGGAAGGATTTTTTCTCATCCTTCCACTCATATCTGAATGCCTGGACTAGGTAAGCCAAAAATTCTCTCCTTTCTTTTGTTTGTCATTTTATCATGCAATGAGCTCATTCTTCCACTCATATGTGAATGCCTGGACTAGTTCAATGCAACAACATACAGATGTGAAAATTGGAATTTAAAAAATTCTGCCGGGTAGTAGCATAATTCTGATGTCATCCAAGCCGGAAGCCTCGGGTTATGGGGGGTGCAGAGACTTTTATTGGCAATAGTATGTATACCGGGGAATGCCGACTTGGCAGCCAAGCGGCCAGCGCGCTGTTTTCCTTTTCGCTCGACCATGTCCACTCGCTGCAAGCGCCAAGCGAGACCGCGGCTTCCGCCTGGATGCGCCAACATGCGCCAAACCTAACCCAGCAAACTTCCGCGTAACCCTCCGTGCGGTCGATTGGCCGATCGCCCGCAACTGAACTCAGCGCAAGCACCAAAAGTTAACCGGCACAGCCAGTTCCAGCATCAGAGACGCCTTCCAACAAACTGACCATTATCCTGATTTTGAAGATGAACCCCAAAGCATCCAAAAGTCGTGAAAAGGATGAAGATGCTATCATGATTAACCTGGAGCCGCTTCCGGCCTTAGTGGAATCCACTTCGGCTACCCAACCCAACAACAACGACGCAAATGGTCAAGGTGCAGGTTTATTAGATTTCGGCCCGGTGAAGGAACAAACATCCTCGAAAGGCCTCACTCAAACAGCCAAGGTGAGTGTTCCTTCAGGCCCGGTTCGTCAGCTAAGGCTAATGGTCACTCGTATTCATTCGCAGGTTGCAATTTCCCCTCAACGACTCACACCTCTCAAAAAGTCTTGGCCACAAATCTACACACCCCTGGTCGAGGAGCTTGGACTGATGGTTAGGATGAATGTCGGCTCGCGCCGGGTCGAGCTCAAAACGTCAAAACACACCATATCACCCGCTTCATCAACGCTTACCAAGGCTGTCAATTTCCTTCAATGTTTCAATCTTGGTTTTGCGGCTGAAGACGCACTAGCGCTTTTAAGACTTGAAGAGATTTATATTGAATCATTCGAAATCAAAGATGTCAAAACTTTGACGGGGGATCACTTAAGTCGTGCGATCGGTCGCATTGCAGGTAAAGACGGCAGGACTCGATTCACCATCGAAAATGCCAGTCGTACAAGGATCGTTCTGGCGGACACGTAAGCCAATTCCACACTCAGCTCTATCCTGGTTCATGCCTCACTGCTAGTCCCACATCCTATTTAACGCCAGTGGTGCCCGGCATCTGTCATCAATTTTTTGAACCCTTGAACGTGGGTTATAATCAGGAAAATTCACATCCTTGGATCCTTTGCTGCAATCCGAATTGCACGGGATGCGATTTGTGCTTTGATCCTCGGCTCACCTCCTGGTAAAGGTGAGCGTTTGTTTGAAATCATGAGCTAGGGGCTTATCTTGCTCCCATTGGCCCCCGCTGATTGTTCTACATACTGATATCCAACTTGGTACTTTGAAGTCTATCACGGCTTACGAATCGTTGCCGCAAGGCAACGGGAGCGATTTTAAAGCGACTATGAGCCACCAAATTATCGCCCCGAACTGAGCGCTTCATTTCCTGCGCCCTTGTCGCTGCAAACACGCCGAGAGCAGTCCTGATGTTTGAATCCAGTCTAGAATCTCCAGGTTGAAAAATCGTGATGCTGGCTTGGAACCGTCAACTGCAATATCAGCCATTAACGAGTAGCACATACCACCTTCCATGCGCAAATCGATGAAGGCCGTCATGATGTCTTTTTCAGAATGTTTTTGTTATCAATACAATGGTGCATCAAAGGAGAAGTTAATTAATCACAACAGGTGTGGGAGATACTACAGGGGGAGGCCTTAAAAATGTGAGGGGAAACGTGAGTTGGCCTGAGGGATTCATAGGCTTATCAAGCACCTTGATGATTTTGTGAAACTTGTACCATGGTGTTATGAAGGTTATATTGACCAGGATATATGTTGAGAGATTAAACGCGGTTTTGGAGCCTTTTTAGCAAACTAATTTCATTTATTTGAAGTTTATACTCTCAGTATGGAGATTTGGGAGGGCCCGTAGGATTTGAACAGTTTGTGAGATAGGAAGGCCAGCCTAAAGTGATGAAATGAGAACATACTAGATTCAAAATCCATCAAATGAGATAATGCTTTTGCTTTGAAGTAAAAAATGATATGAATAGAGTTCAAATTTTGGGATACACTTGGTTTCCTAGTGACATGGAATCATTGCAAACCTTGAGATACCATACTGAAATTTAAATGTGGAAAGAAGGGCATAATTTTTGCATAATCCAGGCCAAAAGAAAATCATTTTAGTTAATGGATTTGAAGGATGCCAAAACCAGTGGGTATCAGAGTTGGAAAATGTGGAATTTTGAAATTACCATTTTTTCTGACCAATCCCATGATGGTTCATGACAGATTTACACTGAAAATATAATCCCTAAACAGTATAGTTCCAAAAGCAGAAATGCCAGATTTCAAATATGAGACTCCCAAATTGTGCACCATCATCCATCAAAATGAAAAACCAAATATCCAGACCTCAACATCATCATATCCAAATCACCTCATCCATTCCATTAGTTTGGCACTCTACAAAAAAATATGTTGTTGGGTGGTGTGTTGAATGGTGCTTGTTGAGGTTTGAGTTTGAGGCTCTGGCTCAGAAACTTAAAAAGGATGGGACGTAGTCTTTATGACACTAAAATGAGCTGATCTGGGGAGTCAAGAGGGTACACTCTGGTTCAAAGTAGGTTAGACCAGATGTTGTTAATTCACTTGATCAGGCATCACTGTAATTAGACTAATTACAGGATGGCTGAAAAATGGTTGGCTAGACATGTAAATGCATATGATAGGCCCAGATTTGATTAAATAAGTATGAAAGTGACGCACAAGATATCACAAGATAAAACAGGCATCATGAATTATAATAAATGAGCCACTGTAGATGAAAGATAAAGAAGGTACTGGAGTTGATACTTCTGGAACAACATAAAGACATTACTATACTAACATACTAAGGGTAATAGCCACTGTAGTTCATGATAAAGATTATACTGGAAATAAGACTTAACAAGCTTATTATAGAGATAATACTAGACAAAAACACTTAGAGCATGAAATTAGAATATAAATCTTAATAAATGGTTGCACTCAAGTATTAGTCAACACAAGAAAAGACTAAAATTCTAACATGCCCCCTTGCCTAATATTTGAGGGCAGTGAAAATAATTTGAAGTGGTAATAAAATATTCAAGCTGAAAGATTTAATAGTCTACTTGGAGGTTTCTGTGATGGGAAAAAGCAGGGAGTCTTCAAAGGTTTAATGATGTATTCACTGAAAGGCATTCCAAGAATTTTTAGCAAGGGTACAACTTAGGGTAGCAAAGAAACAGAAAACTTGAGTAGCATCCAAACTGCTTGACTTGAGGAGAGCAAGACTCACCAAGAACAACTGAAGGAAGCAAGATTCAACACAGTAAGGCAGAATATGATACCATAATATGTGAAGATGATGTCAATATTTCCTGGTGTGGGGATGGAGCAAGGAATGAAAAAGAGATTTCTAGCAGCAGGGAAGGAGAAAGCTGATGTTTTGGCAAAACCAAAAAGGCCCAAGTTTGGTGAAAAAAATTCAAAATTGATTGAAAGAAGATTTGCACAAGATTGATTAAGTGGAGAAAATAAAATAAGGGCAATTGAGCAAAGACAAGAAATTTCAGGAAGATGCAATTGGAAGAGGACCAGAGGTGGAAATCAAGATTGAAAGTAATATTTGGTGAAACAAGAGAAATGAGAAAAGGAAAACCGGAATGGCAGGATGTTAGGTAAGAGCATTGATTTGGAAGCCAGGAAATTTGGAAGCAACATTTGAGAGGTAAACTGTGGTGGCAACAAGATCTGCACAAGATTTTTTATTGGAAGGAGATCAAAGCAACCAATGTAAAGTATGAGTTGACAAATATCAAGATAATTTGAAGGTGATGGACATTTCAAAGACAGTACTCTTGGAAATGATTTTGAGAAGGAAAAAGAGAGAAATTATGCAAAGGGGATTGAGATTGCAGAAAGATTCACTCAACAGGTAACTTAAGAGAGGAATGGAGGCTGAAATAAAATGCACACAGGAGAAATTAAAGAGGGAAACTGAGATCTCGAGCAATCAATCTTTGGAAGGGATTGGTTGGATGAATTTCTGTTGCAAGAGTGAATTATAAGATGGGGACCAAGATCTCTGGATAATGTGCTTGGAAACGATTTTGAGGAGGCAACCAACATTGCAGGTTAACATGCCAAGATTTATATTAAGACAACAACCAAGATTTCTAAATGAAACAAATTTTGAGGAGGAAAACAAAATTGCTGGTTGAAATTCCAAGATTGATATTAAGACAAAACCCAAGATTGCATGGAGTTTCTCTTGGAAGAAAAGAGAGCTATTATGGGAAGGCTACCAAGATTGAAGGATGGGGCTTTTGGAGAAAATTTGAAAAGGGAAACTGAAAGAGAAGGTGATCCAGGCAGCAACATGGTACACTCAGAAGTGGTAGAAAATGGGAAATAAAGAAAACAGGATAATATACTCAGAAGTAAAATGGCAATGGTAAGTGTTGAGATAGAGAAATTTACTTAGTTGAGGGGGGAGATTTTTGGTGTTTAAACATGTTGAGATTTGAGTTTGAGGCTCTGGATTATACATTTAAAAAGGATGGGATGTATTCTTTATGAAAATAAGATGAGATGATATGGGGAATTAAGAGGGGAAACTGTGGTTCAAAGTATGTTAGAAAAGATGATGTTAATTCACTTTATCAGGCATCACTGTAATTAGAATAATTAAAGGATGGCTTATAAGTGGTTGGCTAGAAAATTAAATGCATAAGATTGGCCCAGATTTGATTAAATAAGTATGAAAATGACACACAAGATATCACAAGATAAAATAGGAATCATGAATTATAATAAATGAGCCACCCTAGATGAAAGACAAAGAAGGTACTAGAGTTCATACTTCTGGAACAACATAAAGACATCACTAGACTAACATACTGACAGTAATACCAACTGTAGTTTATGATAAACATTATAAAGGAAATGATAATTCACAAGCTTATTGTAGAGATAGTATTAGAAAAATAACTTACAGCATTACCTGGGGATATAAAATCTCAAAATTGGTTGCACTCAAGTATTAGGAAACACAAGGTAAGACTGAAATTCTGAAAGTTTTACCTGGGGGTTTGGTTTTAAATGTGAGCAGGAAGTTAAATTTTTTGTTTATGGGGGGATTCCTATGCTCCAAGACGTTGGGAGGGATCAAGGAATCAGGCAGAATCACATTGTACATGATATCATTCATACAAAAATAAGTCAAAAATGCAGACCAAACCCAGAAAGGGGTTTTATTGATGAATTTGAGGCTAGATTTTTGAGGGCAAACAGCTTCTCAAAAAATTCACAAAAAAATATTTTATGAAATTTGAGCATCAAGCTATTTGATTATTCAACCAGAAACTTGCAAAGATTAGTGAAAAGAGGGCTGAAAAAATGTTCTATGAAAGTCCCCAAATAGCTCTTCATCATGTTGATGTTGGTTTTTGGAAGAAATTTAAGGGTTTGAATACTCCCAAAAAATTTCAAAGTCAAATCTTAAAATTTTTTATAATTTTCTCCACGGGCTTTTTATCTTGAAATAATAAAAAAAACTACCTAAAAGGCTTTTGGAAAAAATCTAAATAATGTCTTTTCTTTTGTCAATTTTTTGAGTCTTTTGAAATTTTTGCAAGGAAAAAAAAACTAAAAAAATTCTCCAAGAAAAATTTTCTCAATTTATTTGATAAAATTTAAAGAACAATGTAGCATCAAAATTATAAAAAACTTGAGAAAGAAATTTCAAAATATGGGCCAAAAATACTGAGAAATCACCAAGTTTTTGTTTTGTTTATTTATTTTTGTTGGAATATTGAAGGGTCTTGAACCCATTCTGACCTGCTTAAAAATAGTTTTTGGGTTTTTTTACGCTCAAAAACATTAATTTATCATAAAATATGCAAAGGGGATTTCTTTCCTCATAGACACAAACCTTTAAATCATGGGGGTTTCACATTGGGGCAACATAACTCCCACATGGAAATATACTTTATTTCATGGATGTTTCAAGAATTTTTTTTTTGAATTTTGAAGCTTCAGCACTTTGCATGGGTTTTTAAAATTTTAAAAAAGAATATTTGGTAATTTTTGGTGCATTACAACAGCCTCAAAAAATCATTCAAAAAAAGAAGAAAAATCGAAAAAACCAAAATTCTCATTGGATTATTGGATCCTTTTCCTTACCCTTTAAGTTAAATTTTTTTGGTGATTTAAGATCTAATAAATTTAGGAGAAAATATCAAAGAGATTTCTCATATTTAATTGAGATTTTTTTTGATTTATTCTTACACTTTAAAAAATTCATAAAAAAAATAAAAAAATTCAAAAAAAATCAAATTTCTTATTGCACTTTTTTGTTTGATTTTTGAATTAATTTATTTTGGTGATTCAAGCTCAAAAATATTCAAAAAAACAGCTAAAGAGCTTTTGAATATTTCTCAGGTATTTTTTGAATTTATTCTTACACCTTATAAAATTCACTCAAAAAATCAAAATTTCAAAAAAAAGCAATTTCTCTTTGCACTATTGGGTCTGTTTGATTACCTTTTGAATCAATTTTATTTGGTTTTTGAAGCTCTTAGAAATTTAATCAAAACTTTTAAGGGCTTTTCAATATTTATTTGGAATTTGTTGGATGTATTCTTGGCCTCCAAAATTGAATACAACATGAAAACACATCAAAATAACACATCCATTTCAATGATTTTCTTTTACATCTTGCATCAAACCTTCCATCAAGGTTTTTATGCAGAACATTAGAAAATTATCAAAACATGAAGCTCAAAACTATTCTGAATTTTTTTTACATGATTTTTGCCTCAAATTATATATCACAATGAAAATTATTGAAAAGAAAATGGATATTCTGTTGATATTCATCCTTTTTTTTTTGTTGTTGACATTTTTTAACATAGGATGACTTTCTGACTGAAGAGGAAAATTCAGAAGAAAAAGATCCGCTGGATTTGGATTTAGAGGAAGATTTGGAAGTTGAAGACCTGCCAGATTAGGATTTTATTAAGACAGTGCAATTTACATTGCTTTTATCTTTTTTTGTTTTTTTTGTTATTATTTTTCATTAATTTTTGTTCTGTGATAAACTTACAGCCCTGGGTTGCTAATTGGAGCAAAAGGGTGTTCAAGAACCATATGAGTTGTGAACGCAGGTTCAAAAATCAAACAACTTCAAGGGAAGTTTTTTACAACCTGTGCAGCCCCTGGGGGGTGGCAAACTACCCATTTGTGGTCCAAATGGGTTGCAAACAGGTAATTTTTGACAAATATGAGCTTCAAAGAAGTAGTTTGCAACGCCCCAGGGGGCCCTCAACTTTTAGATGGGTTTCCGCGTGTCTTCCCTGAAACGTTTGGCCCATTCGGTGCAAAATAGCCCCAAATGGGCCATATCAGGGGGGAATTAGGAGTACCTAGGAACCCTTGGACCGCATTTGAGTGCCATCGACCCAAATTTTGGGATCTTGCATACATTGTGGGATTTTTGGTCCAAAAAAAGGGACTTGAAAATCAATCATTCTGCCTATTGGAAAAACAATGTCTTGTCACAAACTGCACAAAAAAGCTTGCTTTTCAGATAATTTCATTTTTCTCAACCCAAAATTGAGCAGATTTTGGAGGTGTTGAAACATTTGGATTGAATAAGAATGATAAATTGACTTGGGATTTCTTATTGCATTATGTAAACAGTTGAAAGCCCAAGGCCCCCTGATTTTAACATGGCAATTTTAAAGGACTCAATGGAAAATATTTCTAACAAAGCTTTGGAAGAATCTAGGGATTTTGGTGGGTATTTGGAAAATAAAGAATTGGAAGTCCTGATTGAATCCTCATCTAGGGTTAAAATTGAAGAAAAATTTGTTTCACAACTGGAATTGACTCAAGCTGGTGGGTCACATTTCAAATTCCATTTGACTGAGAATAATTTGGATTGATAATTAATAATGTAACCATGGCTTCTGTAAATATGTAACTATGTAACTATGAGGTTCCAGAACCCCTTGAACCTCCTCCTTTGAAAGCCTTTGCTATTTTGAAAGAAGACAGGAAATTTTTTCAAATATGGGCAGCCACGCATTGCTACGCATTGACAACATGCAAGCCAAAAAGGGATTAATATGTTGACCCAGCCTGTGACAGATATAGAGTATCCAAAGGGATGCTGCTCATCAAAAGACAAAGGAAAACTCACACAATGATGGTTGGGTGTGAATCCATGATATGTGCAAGTTAGACAGTAGTAGATCCCACATGGTGCCTCTCCATTGGAAATGACCAACACAATCATAAACCATCTGAGAGCACCTCAGTGCATCCTAAAATGAGGAGAATATCTAGTGTAGAGGAAGGCATGAAAGGTGGGATCAATAAAATTCAACTCAAAAGGAAATTTAGCAAGATTGATGGGGGAAAATATGTTGATGATAGAACAATCTATAACACTAAGTGCAAGGTTAGAGTGGCTGGAATACATGTAAAAAGTGTTATGGATGTTGTATTTGAAATTTACAAAGATATGAAGTGGGTCTCCAGGTCAAACTCCAGTGGAGAGGGTCACTTAGAGGCCCTGTTCATGGATCACCCTGATTCTATAAAAATTTGCAAAAAAATTCCATCATATTGCTTTGTTTGATGGTACTTATAAAACAAATGCGCACAACATTACTCTATTTCGTGTTGGAGGAATGAAAGCGAACAGGACAAAATTTACAAAGGCTTTTGTTTTTATAACAAAATAAAATTGTGAGTTTGACATTTGGGTGTTGAATTAATTGAAGGAGTTGGCTTATGATCCAGAGAGGCTTCCCAAAGTATTTGTGATGGAATGTAAAAAAGCTCTGGTTTTTGCCGTTGAAAATAGTTTTTCTGAGTCATCCAGACAGTTGTTCTCCTGGAAATCGTCTAAAAATATTAAAGAAAATTGTAAAGTTTGCTTCAGTACTGACAATTGAAGCATGGCAAAGTTCCATCACTCTGTGGGAAAATTATGGGTCCTCTGAAACCAAGGGGAAGGCAGAAGCCAATGATATCAAACTCAGAGTAGCCAAATTAATTGCTTCTTCTGTTCATTTATGCTGGGATTGCTTATGTTGAAAATTGTATACAGTGTTTCTTGAAGGACCGTGTGAATGTGCTTAAGGATATGGAAAAGAACATTTTACCTATCAAACCAAGGGAGTGGAATTGTGTAAAACCAGACTATGGAAGTAAAACAATGTCTGGGATAGAAGGAGCCCATTCTAATTTAAAACAATTACTTGCGGGATATTTGGGGAACATTTTTTATGCGTGGGAACACCTCAAAGGAACCCTTGAAAGCCAAATCAATTTAGTGCATGCGTTGCTTGAAAAATCTGAAATAAATTTTGGAAACATTCTTCCAAAAGAACTTTCACCTTTGGGTTACAAATTGTCAATTGAGGAAATCAAACTCATTTGGGATCAATTTGAGAAGTTCAAGCGTAAAAACAATGGTGAGGTGTGCTCAAAGTAATATTAAAAAACAAGAGGAATTCCCTTTTCCCACATCTTAGCAGATATACTAGTGTCAAGAAGATCCTTTTTGCCTGAGGATGTTCATTTTCAGTGGTGGTTAGACTGTGAACCTTCCAGTTGAGTAAGTTGGGTTTTTTTTGAAAGGTACCAATTATTTGATTGAAAGATTAATTACTGTTTTATTTTGAAAGATTGGCACAGATCCAGTGCTTGAAAAATATCAATTGTTTAACAATTTGAATTCCATTCTTATGGGACAACCTCAAGAAGTTACATTGGAGATTTTAAAGTATTTGGTCAAGTATACAGCTACTTTGATTGCCAAGCCAAGGATTGAGCAAAAGGTCTTATGGTCCAGCCGTGGTTGACCCAAATTGAAATCTACTTGTTGTGAAATTTCAAAATTTGAACATGTTGAGAGGGAAATTAAGAGGTAAAAAAGGGTTAGAAGGGAACCAAACAGACCAAAAATTGTATGCCTTTTCTTTTGAGAAGTTTTCAGTTTTTGTTTTGATGAACTGATGGTTAAATAATATTTATAGTGCAAGTCAGGCCCAGAATGTGAATTTCATAGTTCAGAAGAAGATTCTGAAAGTGAATTAGCCTCCCTTCATTTTGAATCAGAATCCTCTTCTGAGGAAGAAGAAGAAGTGTAGAAGTCAACCATAAACTCATCTTTGGTGAGTATTCCTTTCATTAATGTGATTGAAATGTTCGCCAAGTATGTTTTGAAAATAGGAACCAAAATTGAACTACCTCAATCAAATACCTGAGAACTTCTGTAAGTTCTTGGGTGAGGTTTGGGATCCAGTTGTTGATGGAAATTTCAGATTTAGAGTAAGTGCTAAATCACTTGGTAACAATGAGAATGGATGGTTTCAATTAAAAAAGGAAATGATTGAAAAATTGAGAAGAAATAGTACATGCTATTCTAAAATACTTGGTGGCAGGAAAGACATTGAAAATATAGAACAAAGACTTGATGTTAATGAAATAAATAAAAAGATTCCATCTTCAAAATAGCTTGGAAAGATAGCCATGGGCCAATCAATACCTGAAACTTATGGAATACCAATATGTTTCATTTCATTGGATTCATTTTGTACTTATACTCCTATCAAAATGAATGTGGGGGAAAAATCAGATGCCATCTTCATTTGCTTTTTTAACAATAATCACTGTTTTCATCATGTACTTGAGGGAGATATGATCCCAGTCCTGCCCGTTGTTTTAAAACCTGCGTCTTTGACTTCTCAAAAAGAATCTGGCTGCCTTGATAGTATCAGAGATAAAATTAAGTTGTATTGTAAGTGATGAACATCATTTTAATTTAATAATTTGAGTTTGGGTTCTGATTCTGATCTTTAAATTATATTAATATAAAGGGTTATCACAACATCATTATGTTGAGTGTTTTGAGTTGAAATCATCATTTTGAGTGTTTTGAATGAGATTTTATTGGTAATTCAGTTCAACTTGTGTTGGACTGATCCCATTGTAAGGAGTATTTTTACTTCTTGTTTTTACTTCTTGTGTTGGGAGGATCCCATTATAAGGAGTATTTTTACTTCTTTTTTTGTGCTGATACCATCATAAGGAGTACGTTTAATTCTTGTGATGGGATCAGCTTGAACCAAGTTGAACTTTTATTTTTTGGTTCATTTACTTTGGGGCTAGTCCATAGACTTTTTCATTTTTTGTTAATTTTATGGCATTTTTAATTTAGGGCAGGCCCATAGAATTTTTCATTTTTTATTTTTATGGGCTGCACATTCATGGCCCCGGAGGTGTGAAATTTTTAGAATTTCCTTTTAATTTTTTTTTCAAATTTTTCAAATTTTTTTCTTTTTTTGGTGTTCTTGTTTTTTTTTGGTTCAATTTTTTATTTATTTTTATTTATTTCATTTTTAATTTATTTTCTTTTTTTTTCTTTCTCACCAAAAACGGGCTGTGAATAGACATTCATGACTGGGATGGGTTGCAAAGGGCCATTCACGGCTCTTATGGGCGGCAAAACGCGCCACACAACCCATTTTTGGTTGTGTAGGGTTGCAAATTTATCATTTCCCATAACCTTATTCAAGGAGGAATCCAAATATGAGGTGAAAAATATGACTTTTTCAAGTATTTGAATGATTTTATCTATCAAATTTAACCAAAAATGCCATTGTGTAAGTTCATCTTTCAGTAAAAGCCTGCCATTTTAAAACTTTCATTTAAAATTGAAAAAATCACTTATTTCAAATCAAGTGTGTCAAATTTACCTTCAAAATAAGTGATTTTTTCAAAACAAATCATATTAAATTTCTTTTTTTTCAAATCAACTCATCCTTCTTCCAATTGTATCCAATCCATAAGATTATCCTGCTTTGAGCCTCCTTGAACCTTTGAACCTCCAAAAAAATATAATATTCTCTCAACCAAATCATCCTCAAACCCATTCCAACCCACCCATCATCCATCATCCATCATCCATCATCCATCATCCATCATCCATCATCCATCATCCATCATCCATCATTCATCATCCATCATCCATCATCCAACATCCATTATCCATCCTCCATCATCTATCCACTCATTCAACAAATCAAAAAAATTAACCACCACCAAAATGTAAACTCTGGGGTCAATAGAATTTTTGAATATGGTCATAAATCAAACATCCAATGTGTTAATACTCCTATTACTGCAAGGTTCTTGCATGAAACTATGATTGGTTCCAGATCCAAAAATTCACCATTGGCCAGATGGCCTGACAATGGTTTACTTGCTTCTACCACCCAATCTGCTCAGGTTTATTATGCCAAAAGTTCCTCTTGAATAAAAGCTCAGAAGCAATTAATTAATCCCCAAAAATCTTTATTGGGTCAAAATGAAGCTCAAGCTTCTAAAAATAGTCATAATCCATACACATTAACTTTAAATAATCAATCAACTCTGACTCAGCTATCCTCAAAACCAAAAAACTCCCCATCCTTCCATAATCCCAGCTCCAATCTCAATAAAATTCCCTCTTTTCCACACTCTTCAAATTGAATCTCTTTTTACCAAGCATCTTATTCCACTTCCATAAAACCTACTCCCCCAGTTGATATTAAAATTCTACATTCTTGCTTTTAGAAAAAGACTTAAGCATGAAAAGGTGTCAAATACTGAAGCAGCATAAAGATCACAAAAACTCTCAGCTTCTAAAAAAAAACACAATTATATTTCATTGATAAAAAAATTATTGAGGAATTATGACCACAGGGAAAAATCTTGTGTCTATTCATGGATTCCTCATCTCCAACTCTCAGAACCCTTGGGCTTAAAATCAACTCAATTTATCCCCTTTGCTTCCTCAATTTTCTCTATTTATCTTTTTTTTGTCTATACTTATCTGAAGATTTTCATTTCCATCTAAAGTAGTATTCAACTCAGCTTCAGAAACTAATCAAACCTAATAAAATCACCCAAACAAACTTGAGGCCAGTACCTTCAGAAATAAGGAGGAACCTGGGGCAGAGAAATTTGAGGCTTGAAATCTTTTCTTTGTTTAATTTGATAAACTGGTTTATCTGGCTTTCTCTGCATATTATGGGATTGCATCTGTTTTTTTTTTTAATTCTTAGTGGTCATTATTTGCGTGCTTCAATAAATTAATGGTCTCATTCCTTTGACTTACTTTGGAAAAGTTTGGGTTTGTGGTGGAATCTGCAGACACTGAAACCTAATTTTAGAAACTCCAAAGAACTTGCATGATGATTTTGATTCATTATTATGAGAAATCAAAATATTATTGAGCTGGAATGTATCTAGGTAAACTTTGATAAGTCATAATGGTGCGCCAGCATTGAAAAGAAATCCTGCTTTTGAGGGAATTGACTTATATTTTTAGTGTGAAAATAACAAAAACAGGAAAAGTGGGGGAGGGGGGAGGGGAAGGAAACAAAAAGGCAATAGATGAAATTTAATTAAGAACACAAGCTCAGAAGAAAATATTGAAAATCTCTGCAGCCAAATTATCTTAATCAAATGAAAACTTGAAGAAATTTTCTAAGTCATCTTTTTCTGTGAAAAAACTGCTCATGACCTGTTAATTTTTTAAACCTCAAGGAGCAAGCATAGATATTAAAATATCCTTGATTTTTTTTCATTTATCAATATTAAATTAGAAATTAACTCATAAAATTTTCAAAATACCAATTTTTAAGTTGGAGCAGAAAATTGAACAACAGTTTGAACATGTACTGCAGCCTCTTGATTTTGCATCTGTTTTTTTGAGGAGGTATGGGTAATAATTTGATTTTATAATAAAATCCCCCTAATTTGAAATTCCTGATACATTCTACCTGATTCAAATTTCAATTTTACCAACCTGAATTGGATAATACTAGTTGCATGAATGGGCATATATTAATATTTCTTTCACTACATTGATTTACTCAAAAATAGAACTTTTGAATTCAATTGGAATACTTTGCCTTTCACATCTACCTGTTAATTTGTAAAATGGATGGGGTAATTTTTTTCTGAAGCTTCAAGGGTTTTGAATTGAAAATCTAAAAATAATTCTGGATCAGCAAAAATATTCCATTAGAAATCTTGTTAAACAAAGGGTTTAAATGTTTCAAACAAGCAGAATAAGCAAAATTATTGAAAATTTTAAACTCATGAGTAAAACATTAAAATTCTTTTCTAAATTAATCAGATTAAAAAAAATGGTTCTATTTTTTAAATATTTGGATTTGAGCTTGCAGTGAAAGCTTCATTTGGAAAATCTTCCAATTTTGCAAGTATGAATTGAGTTTGACCTAGGCCATCCAACATTATCTCATTATTGGCCTGATAAAGACCTTAATCACTTGCTTTCAATTGGTGGTAGACAAATATTGTGGCTTCTAGGTGGATAGGTGTCCATAAAATAAATAATAGGCATAAAAAATAATTTCAAAAGGCACATTTGGACCTTTCTGGGTAAATTAAATTAAATTCATGTATAACAGGCTCATATGATAGGTATGAAGGTGATGATGATGATCAGGAGCAGGAGGAAGAGCTTGATGATGGTTATTATCTGAAAAAAGGTGATGTGAGTGAGTTAATTGGTTTTTATAGTCTTTCTCAGTGATGCTGATGAGGAGATTCAGTGTGGGTTGATTTGGATGGAGTTTTTATTGTTTTTTTCTTGGATTGATTCAAATTGATGTTTTTCATCAAGATATTTATCAATTTTATGAAGATAAATTATTGATGGATTTATGGCTCAAGATTTGTGGAGGTTTGGATGGGTTTTTTGAATTCTGGTGGTGAATGATTCCTAAAACTGTAGTTTTGATATTTGATGTTCTATTTTGATGAAAACCACCATTTTGAAATACACAGGTCAAAGGGTAATGGAATTTTGTAAACCTTCCGCTATTGGTAAAATCAAAATTTAGGCTTATTATGAATTTTTTTCTAATTTACATATACCCTCATCACCATAAATTTAATTTTTTTAATGAAATGCTTTACTTTCAATAATAAACTTTGGGGAAAAAAACATGATAAAGTATTATTTCATTTAGATCAAATTAGAAAACAGAAATATTCTTTACCAGAAGTAAAAAAAAAATCAATAGTATAAAATACCAATCAAAATCACCAGGATGATCCTAAAACAATTAAAATATTTATATGTATATATATAACTCCTTTTCATGCAATTTAATTAAACTATGCTTTCATTTGGGAGGTGCATTTTTCCACAGACCAAAGCAATTGTAATAATTTGCTTCCAAATTCTCAAAAACCCACCTGCAATCATATTCTTCCAAAATATTATTGAAAGGTTTAATTTGAACTCAACAGGGCGTATCAAAGTTGGCAAACCTGCCATTAGAAACCCTCCATTCTTTTTTGACCAAAACCTCCATTCTAATGCTGGAATTCTGAAATACACATACTCAATAACTGGGCTATTTCAAAATTGCCTTTTTCATGGAAATTGCAGATTTCAAACATCAAATATCCCATTTATGCATCATCATCCATCCACCATCCATTGCACGCAAAAAACCAATTCACACCTCCAAATCAGCAAAAACTCTCTGGCATCTCTGGTAAGCCTTCTTGAGTGATATAGGTAATATGTAACTTAAATTTCCCCTCCATTCCTTTTTCTTTGATTTCACTAAGTAAGAATTTAAACCATTCAAAAGAATCAAAATCACAACAGACCCAGAAGAAGTAAAGCTTTTGTAACTCATTCCAAGATACTTGTTTTTTAGCTTCTGGAAAGTCAAACTTGTACCCAATTTATTTCAACACCAATCTAAAGGGGTAACACCAATCCCTCCACCAAAAAGCATGACAAACTCAAAATTGAAAACATCCTTGGATTCTGAAACAAACAGACCATAAACCATGACTTGTGGAAGTAATCAATTGGTAACAGGCATTAAGACCATTGGACCTGGTAAACCATTCTTTTTCTTCTCCTTAGCCTTGTTCTTTCAAAAGTCAAATCCAAAATATTCTGCAAACATGGTATCAAAGTCCCCAAAACCACCAATATGAACCAAGATATAATCCTCCTTGGGATCTGAGGTGAGTGTGAATGGATGCCATTGCCAGTAAGAGATTTTGGGAAAGTTTAAAAGAATATATTGACCTGTGTAAGTATTTGTCTTCAAACTCCATAAATTTTCTGGATTTTCCCTATCCTTCTTCTCCTTCATCCATATTGCTTTCCATATGGTCAAATTCAGCAAACTGGCCCTCAAGGCTAAAAACACCTGGATAGGCTTCATTGGCGCTAACTTCCTAACCCACCCTGGTGTAACTGGTTGGATCATGACAATCTGTTTGGCCATCATGGTTTGGTACACTTGCAAAAAACCTAAGAGGGAAAATTTTGAAATGTTTTGGTACTCCCATCACCTTTTCATTGTATTCTTCAATGCTTTGTCCTCCTCCTCCTTGGCCTTACCCTTGTGATCAATTGATTGATAAATCACAAATCAATTGAGAAATTGCTCTTGAAATCCTTTGATCCCAACCCACCACTCTCCCCCCTCAGCACCCATCCCATCCATACCAGTCAACTCAATCACAAACTCAATCCAAGAGCTTCTCACCATCACCTGCATCATCATTGCTTGAAAACCTATAATTCCCAAACTTTTTCCCTATCTCATCCTCCTCTTGGCAATCCATACCCTCAAAAAATTATAAGTAGAATCTAGATAAGCCTCTGAATTTTTCCTTCCATGGTTCTCCGATTGATCAACCATCCATCCCACATCATTCTACCACTCCCTACTCTCAATCAAAAAACCTTGTATCAAAAACCTCAGCCTGTTATTCAAACTGTTGCCATGTGGTCAACACGCTGGTATTTCCTCCTTGATCAAAGGCAAAAATTTATTTGATGGTAATTGGCAATCAATTTGATTGAGCTTTTTGAACCATAAACTGATTGATGTCCCCAAGAGGTTCATAATCCCCATTCCCACCTCAGACTGCAAGTCAAACTTGAGACCATACTGGATCCAATTCAGAAAACTACCAAAAGAGGTTGTTTCCTCCAATTTTGCTTATGAATTCAAATTTAATGAACCATGAAAAAGAAAAAATTTGAGAAGCTTGGATAAAAGAATTTGATTCATGATGATTCCCCAAGAATGATGTGCGATTGATTCTCAATTTTTGGAAAAACTATCCAATAAAAATGTCCATCTTCAAGCTCAAGAATTTTTGATATATTTGAGACAAAATCTGAGGAAGAAACCAGGGTTACCACCAGGCATATATATATTTTTTTTCAATGTTTTTTGACCATCCACCTTGATTGTCAGATGACTAATGATTTTTTTAACTCTTTTTTTTTTGGTTTTGATAAAAGACTGTCTGTAAAAGATTTCATTTTTTTATTTGAATATATGCAATGAAATATCAAATTGTACCCCTTGTTATTTCAACACCCATCCTTTCTCCGCAACACCAATTTTTCATCTGCAACCCTCAAAATTTCATACAATGAATTGAATCACTTTTGATCCCTACCCAAATCAAAGTATGTGTATGGGATGGAACAAAATGGAAGGAGATGATTTGAAAAACATTCAGAGACGTGGCAAGAATAGGGCTTGAAACCCTCAAAATTTTATACAATTAATTGAATCCCTGTTGATCCTCACCCCAATCAAAGTATGTGGATGGGAGGAGATTATTTGACAAACTGGGGATCCATTTGAACAGAGTAAGAGCAACAAAATGATATAACTGATGAAGTGATGAGGATAGAAATGAATTTATGAGAGCAATGAAGTGATGAGGGTGATGAAGTGATGACATTGATGAAATGATAATACTGATGAAGTGATGAGGATAGCAATGCAGAGATGAGAGCAATAAAGTGATGAGATTGATGAAGTAATGAAGTGATGAACTTATGAGAGTGATAAAGTGATGATAGTGATAAAGTGATGAGAGTGATAAAGTGATGAACTTATGAGAGTGATAAAGTGATGATAGTGATAAAGTGATGAGAGTGATAAAGTGATGAGAGCAATAAAGTTATGAGAGGGAGGAACTTATGAGATTAATGAAATGATGAGAGTAATGAAGTGATGAGAGAAATAAATTGACAAGAGGAATGAATTCATGAGAGCAATCAATTGATTATGGCAATGAATTGCTGAGAGAAATAAAGTGATGAGAGTGATAAATCATATTTTTCCAATGAGTTTGGAGGTAGAAGGAGGTGAAAAACCAGGGGTGTATGACCTGGACTGATGTGTGTTTGAGGTTGCAAAAAGCTTTAAATAATTTATCTCAAAAAACCCATTTATTTTCAGGTAACTCCCACACATCTGAATGCTTCAAAAAAACACATTATTTAATCATTTTCAAGGCTATGAAATAAAATTCATCCAAAAAATCAATAATAACAGGGAGATGTGAATTTACAGGAGAATGAAAATGTAAAATTTCTAAAAATGATTCCTTTGATATACAGGCCATTGGATATTTTGGAACTTTATAAAAAAATTAAACATATTTAGAAGAATCATCCAATGCATTGTGGAAATACACAGCATCAGAATCAATTATTTATTGAACTTGATCAGAATCCAAAGGATCAAAGAACTTCTTCCAAATACCTTGAGAAAACGACTTCTTTCTTTCCAATTGATATTATAATTTATTTTGAAGGTTTGAAAGTTTTCCCCTAGCCCAATGGACCATTTAATAATAGCCAAAAGAACTATCCCTTGGGGGATCATAGAAATATTTGAAATGATTTTGAAAAGCGCTTGTAAGATTTGAAATAAATCTAATCCTCATTTGCTTGATGGAATTAGAATACATTGAAGATGATTGAACAGGAATGAAAGAATTTTGATTTTATTGAACTTGCATAAATGATTTTTGATATTATTTTACTGGAACAGAACACTTTGCATTTGATTGAACTGGATTAATGGATTGATTGTAGTAAGATTTTGTGTTCTTGGAAGGAGAAAAAGAACTCCCAGAACTGCCATCAATGTGGATTGAAGCTTTAATATTGGCTTTGTTTTCTTTTTTAGGATTTAAGCACCACAAAAAAATGGATTTCACTTCTAGCCAAGTGCCATCAAGGAATTTCTGGTTGAATCTACGTTCATGCTCTAACAGGTTTTTGGTGCACAGTCACTGTGCCAAATGCACTGTGACTGTGCATTGGAGCTTGGATAAATCTTCACCAAAGCTTGCCTGGAGCTTGAAATGAGCTTGGTCTTACTTTGGGAATGGGCTCCTTGATTGCACTTGCTAGCAAGTTACATGCAGATGTCTATGGTCTCGCTGGGATTTTTTCAAAATATTCGGATTTTTCTTTGTAATTTCCATTGGTGATTGGATTCATTTATTTTAAAATGATGCTTTTAATCTTTACAAAACTTTTTTTTGAGGTGAAAAATCAGCTATTGTCCTCTTAAATCAATTGACTCCCAAATAATTTCTTGATTCCTGAAGACATTGGCATAGTGTTCTTTCCTTTTCCAATATTTTATTTTTTTTCTGATCAATATTTCTTTTAATGAATCCTCCTTCATCTGTTTTTCAGAATTGCCCCTGATTTTAGCCTTTTCATATTTAGCCTCATAATCTTCGCTAAGCACTTCATTTTTTTATTTTCCAGATGGGAAATGTTAAATTCACGGCTCATTAAGCCATGCACATGGTTTGAAAGGGACTGTGTGGCGTGCCACACGGTCCAATCCAAGTTTTTCACAACCCCCACGGCTCAAAGAGTCCCACAGACAACCCAGCCTGGTCCGCCTGCGTGTGGGATTCCGCACACCACCAGACCGCAGTCAGACAAAAAAAAAAAGAAAAAATAATAATGAAAGGGTACTAAAATAACCCATAAAATAGATAAACCTTCCAACAAAACAGAAATCAACCAAAAAATCAAAGAATGGTAATTTTTTGGTTAAAAAAACAAATAAATACATAAAAAAGAAAAAAACTGGTACTATCCAATGGACTAGCCCTAAAGTAAAAAGACCCAAAAAACACAAGGAACTTTACTATCCCTAAACTAAAAACACCAAAAAAAAAGACAAGTAACTCAACAAGCCCTAAAGTAAAAACACCAAAAAAAAACAAGTAACTTGACAAGCCCTAAAGTAAAAACACCAAAAAAAATACAAGCAAATTGACAAGCCCTAAAGTTAATTCAACTTGACTAGCCCTAAAGTAAAAGGCCCCAAAAATTAAGGAATTCTTTTGACCAGCCCTAAAGTAAAAATGCCCAAAAAAATACAAGTCTTTTGACCAGCCCTAAATTAAAAACACAAAAAAAAACAAGTTCAACTTGTGTTAAGCTGATCTCATCACAAGCTTAACATAAGTTAAGCTTGTGCTTAAATCAGCCCAACACAATTTGAAATGACTTACCATTAAAATCTCATTCAAAACACTCAATACAATGATGTTCAAAATGTGATAACCCTTTATATTAATAGAACTTAATAGCTGCATTAGAATTAAAATTCAAAAGAAACTCAATGATAAAATGATTTCAAAGTCTATTACAATCTAGAATACATTTGCAGTTGATCTTTGAGATGATCAACCCAACCAGAGGCTTTTTTAGAAATCAAGGAATGCAGTTTTGCTACAATGGGTGGGATTGGAATCATTTCTCCCTCAAGTACTAATAGAACCCAGTGGTTATTGTTTACAAAGGAAATGAACATTGGATCTGATTGATCAGTAACACAATTTTTCATTGGAGTATAAGTATTACATGACTCCAATGAAATGAAACATATAGGTCTGGAATATGTGTCTGCTATGATTTGACCCATATCTAATTTAGCCAGCCATTTTGAGGAGGGAATCTTTTCATTGATGTATTCAACATCAAATCTTTTTTTAATCTTTTCAACCTACTTTGCACCACCAAGCATCTTAATGTAGCACGCTTTATGTTTCTTTAATATCTCAATCATTTCCTTCCTAACTTTAAACCACCCATGTTCTTCATAACCAACAGATTTAGCAATGACTCTAAATCTGCAATTCCCATCTCCAATTGGAACACAAAACTTACCCAAGAACTCATGGAGTTTCTTGGGTATCTGATTGAGGTATTTCACGTTTGGTTCCTATCATAAAAACTAATTAGTATTCATTTCTTTAATCAGATCATTTAAATGAATAATCACCAAAGATGAGCTTCTGGTGAGCTTTGCTGCACGTTCTCTTCCTCTGAAGAGGATTCTGAGTCCAAATCAAGTGATCCCAATTCACTTTCAGTATCTTCCTCTGAACTATGAAATTGAGATTTAGATTCTTCCAACTTTGACTAAAAATTCATCATTAGTTAGTAACTGAGTTCATTAAACCAAAAAAATGAACATATCACAAAAGAAAAGACTTACAATCTTTTGTATTTTCTTATTTGGAGCCCTTCTAGTCCTTTTTTCACCCTTGAGTTGTTTTTCAACATGCTCAAACCAAGATGGTTCTTGTCGCCTATCTGTCAATTTTGGCCTGCACCTACTTGATTGTGAAACTTTAGGTTCAAGTCTTGGCTTCAATCAATATTTCATAATCCTCTGAATGATATACTTCAATAGGCCGCTTTGCTCATGATCTGGAGATTCCAAGATCATTGCATTCACTTTTTCATTTAACTGGGGAATGCTTAGCGTTTCATCAACATTGCACTTGAAAAATTCAAAAAGATCAACCATTGATGAATTAGGAATCATTAATCAAGAAGAATTAAAAATATAGTGATTTTAACAATCAAACTTAAGCCAACTTACAGAACTAGAACTGCAAGGGTCATAGTCCAACCTCCAGTGAGGATGAAAATCTTTGGGTACCACAGATCCTCTGAATGTTAGATGGTCACCTATTTGGTGGGAACAGGGCAAACCCATAGTATTGGAATATTTGTTGGTGCACACTTTGCCATCATGATCACATTTGAATTTCTCAAATTTGTCCCTAATAAGATGAATTGCCTCTAAAGAAAATTTGTAACCCAATGGTAACAGTTCAGATGGAAGAACTGTCCCTAACTTAATTTGAGAGTTATAAATTGACGCATGAACCAATTTAATTTGATTTGAAAATATTCCGCCAAGGCTTTTCCAAAAATCCAATAGGTTTCCCAAAGATTTTGCAAGGAATTGTTTGAGAGTCTCATGGGCCCTTTCAACCCAAGATGTTGTTTTGTTTCCAAAATATGGGTTTATACAATTCCGCGCTGTTACAAATGTCTCTTTGATAGGGAAACTGTGATTTTCCATATACTTGAGTTTATCCTCATAGTCTTTCAAGAAACACTATGAAATTCAAAAGGTCAGAACCCAAAACTAGGAAGAATAAAAAGCATTGATTTGGACCTACTCTGAGGACCGCATCATTGACCTCCGCCTTATCCTTGGTCTTTGAGGCCCCATAATTTGCCCACAGAGTCATAAAGATTTTCCATCCTTCAAAGTCATGAACAAAGCACGCTTTACAGTTTGCTTGTATTTTTTTAGACAAGTTCCAAGTGAAACATTGTCTTTATGAATCAGGGAAACTAGATTCAATAGCACAAATCAGAGCTTTTTCATAGTCTGTCACAAAGACATTTGGAAGTCTTTCAGGATCATAAGCCAACTCCTTTAATGTTTTTACAGAACAACTGTAGAACTCAAACATTCAGGGCCTCCAAGTGACCCTCTCCACTGAAATTTGACCAGTGAATCCAACTTTTTTCTTCAAGCTGTTCATAGAGTACCTCCATAAAACTTTTACACTTTAGTTCTGCAAGCATTCCTTTCCACTTAGTGTCATAGATTCTTTGGTCATCAAAATAATCTGGCCCATCAATCTTTCTCAATTTTCTCTCAAGTTTAAATGTTTTGAGCCCATCTTTCATGCCTTCCTTAAGTATTTCCAAGGCTTTCACAGAGATTCTCCTCAGTTGAGGATGCACAGAGGGATTTTCAGATGGTTGATGGTTATGTTGAGTTTCTTTATAGGAGATTTGCCAAAAGGGGTCTGCCTTGGTGAAAATTGCATGGATTAAAAAATTGAACCCAACCTTCCTTGTGTTAGTTTGTCTTGACCGTTTTATAAGATGTTTTCCTGAATAGGAACCATGTCTATCACAAGCTAGATCCACATATTGGTCATGCTTTGAGTTGAGAACTTTTAAAGCGTAACCATGCTTCATTGCCCATTTTTGAAAACTGTTTTGTGCCTCTTCCCTAGTAGGAAAAGCTCTCACAGTAGGTGGGTCAAGTGGATCTGTCATAGTTACATAGTTATATTGATGGCATGCACTCCATCAGTTTCAATCAAATTAAATACGGCAAAGACCAGTAACATAAAATGTTACTCACAACCAGAGGTCAAATCCCACTGTGAAGCATTTTGTTCCTCAATTGTCACCCTTGATGAGGATGCAATTGGGTTTCCCAATGTTTCATTACCCAAATCCTTTTTTTCTTTTTCCAAAGCTTTATTGATGGCACTATCAATTTAGACCTTCCACGCAGCCATGTCAGAAGAAGGAGGGCTTGCCACTGTTCCCATGCAAAAAAATTGAATGGTGTACTTCAGTATTCAATCCAAAGTTCAATTGAACAAACAAAGTTTGCTCACTTTTGAGTTGAGAAAGAATTGTTTGCAGATTTTTATATGATTTCAATTTTAACTTTACTTTCACTTTGGTTTCAATTTGCTTTCACTTTGGTTTCACTTTAAAGTCTCTCTGGGATTTCTAGGTGTATAAAAACAGTCCCACAAAGTATGCGTTGATCCCAAATTTTGATTGACGGAACCCAAGTGTGGTCCAGGGGGTTCCCAAAATTCTGGCACAACTTCTGGGGGGTTGTGCACCCCCAAAAACGGCGGTTTTGAGCCGTGTAAGGGGGTACATGGCTCCTACACAACCCTCCGGGGGTTGCACATGTTTGAAACGGCCCTTTGTAGTTGTCTATGGGCCCCCATGGGTCATGTGAGCCATGTAGGGACCTACACAACTACCACACGGTTAGACCGTGAATTTAACATCACCTTTTCCAGATCTACTTTCATTTTTACCATATTATTTCTTGGAATTTTCTGTTTTTTCTGTTTTTTAAAATCACTTCTGATTTCATCCTGTTACTTTTTTATCCTTTGAATCTCCATATTCCTGTTTTTTAAATGATGATCTTCCTGTCTCATCATTTCACTCTTCACTTTTTTTTCCAGATTTTTTATTGAAACCTCTGTTCCTTAATTTTAAAAATATAAGGCTTCTTTTTTTGCTTTCTTCTTTAAGACTTACTGGTTCTTTGAGATGGATCTTTGTTAATTACCCTTTTTTATTCTAGATCCTTGGGTATTTCAGAATTCTGAAACTTTTGTTTTCCAGAAATAAATTTTTCAAATTGTTGAAACATCTTTAGTTTCCTATTTTCTGGAAGATTTCTCAAACTAAAATGAACCATTTTGATATTTCATTCAAAATTTCTGAGAACCAGTAGATTTTACAATTAACATGGATCATTAGTAAAATTGAGATTACCTTTTAAATTAAAATTATTGGGCTCAATTAGTCCACCACAGTTCATGATTTAATTCAGCATATTTCTGTAAGTGATTCCCATGAACCTGAAGTAATTTCTTGTGTATTATTTGATTCTGGATTCAGGGATGATTGATTATTTATCTTTTGATTTTATTGATTCATAATTAGAATTTTTTCTGTGAAAATTATCAAAGACATCTGGTAAATTCATCAATATTTTCAAAAACTGGCCTGATATGCTAGTCTGTATCTCCTGGATTTTATTGAATAATTCCATAGTGATATTTCAATGAAATTTAATAAAATACCCTGTTTAAATGCCCAAGTATTATTTGGTGGAAGAATGGGAAAATTCAGCCCTTGAAATAGTGCTACTTCCCAGATAAAAGTGATTGCAATTCCAAAGGACTACAAATTATATCTCATACTTATCCAGACCCTCCAAATTTACTGTGAAAACCTCAGGTCTATTTGCATGAGGAACTCCAATCTTGACTAATTAGCTTCATAATACTTCTTTTTTCTTTGAAAAAAAAATTGAATTCCAATGAAAAATAATAGACTTCTAAAAATTTTTTCAGATCTAAAAACCCCTTAGGCATCTGGCTTACACTTGCTTTTCAAAATTCCAGGTGCAAATTAGGTGAAATTTTTTGATTCCATTGTTCACCCTATCAAAAAAATTTCAATCTGATTCCATTTCTCTTTGGGATTTCCACCAAGTAATTCCTCAAATGAATTGAAAAGAGCCAAACATATTTCTGTTTAAAATACTTTGGCAATATCCTCTTCAGCCCAAATCAATATGAACTGTTAAAAAGCCCAAGAATACAATTTTTTGATTTCATGACTAATTGGTTGAATGAAATTGAAATTTTCTGGCCTGTTGAAGCTATTCAATTGTAGTCCAAAATGTAAATCTATATATATTTTTTTATGGGAAATCCATTCTGCATAGACTGAAAAATTTTCTAGAAGAACAGGCTGAATAAGGATGAGGGAAAGAAATTTCTTAAATTATATCTGATGAGGTCATTCATGATATTTGAATTTTCCTGGGAATCAGATAGTAAGTTTCAAAAAATATTTAAAATATAATTTACAATAAAGAGGTTTATTCTCAATTACACTTTTCATTTTTTAAGAATTTTTGATTCAGTTCAAATTTTTCCCATATTCTGAATTCAAGAATTACATATCTTTTGGAAGTAAAAAAACCAAAGATAACAGATGTGTATTTTGATTGAAATGAAGGTTGAATTCTTAAATTGATTCAATGACCACTATCATCAAAACAGGGCTAATTTTTGTGCAATGGATTTCTTAAAAAATTTTTCATTGGGTTTATTGAAGGATTTTTGATTCATAAATATTGGAGGGGAAATCAGCTTTCCTTGAGGATGTCTGATGTGAATAATTATTAGCATCTTATTCACCATTACCTAACAATAACCATTTCAAATAAAAATTCATGTCCCTTTTTGAATTCAGGATGATAAATTCATATCCCTCATCCTTTGTCAAATATTTAATAAACTCCATAAATGCAGGAATTCTGAAAGCCTCCCAGGGGGGAGCTCCTATCTGCCTTTGGTATAATTTGATAATATTAATTATGTTCTTCATTTGAAGAAGGAATATCTTCATCAGGAACTTTATTTTGACCTTAATTCCTGTTGGATCTCAAGGCTATCACCGGGTTGCACAACGTGTGCGGTGTCAATGCTCCAATTTGACAGAAAAGTAAAGATTTGAAACAACCTGTCCCGCAAGCTGTAGAGACTCCTGTGGGATTTTATAAATAAAGTAGCAAATAGCTTGATGGAAGTCCTTGAAGGTGAATTTAGTATTAATTCTTCTCCTTTGGAGTATTAGTATATACTAAGAGTGGTTTTCAATTTCCTGACCTTCTTGTACTATAGGAAGTCTGCACAATAATTTATTTGAATTAATTACTGGTTTCTTTGAGACTTAATATAGGTCTCAGATCAGATCTAGATTAATTATTTAACTTTTTATTGGTAGTATTTGTTGAAGAATAGACCAGATGTATTGGGGTATTGGTTATCTATTGATCAGATATATTTGATGTTAACAAATATCCCAATATTAAAGGTTTCAAGGGTTTATCAAAGGATTGGTTCAGGAGAGGGCCCAAGGATGGGTTTAACCACAGGGGGCTTGGTAGAGGAAAGTTTGGTGGTTTCTTTTTGTTGTGGTCTCTTTCTTTGTAAGGGTTATTTATTGATTAAGGGGTGGTTTTTCTTTAATCTGGTGCTGAATATTTTGTTCAGAGAAGAACCCTTATTCAAGCACCTTGTGGGTTGTTTAATTGTTTAAAGATGGTTAATAACTTTGTTTCTGATTTCTTGTTTCCTTTTATAACTGATTCACTGATACTATCTTTATCTGGGCCAAGAGGGCCTTATAGGTGGTGGGTCATTGAGTGTTTAGGTGGGTAGGCCAGATGGCATCTGAGGGCATGGATGGCATGCTGATACAACCTGGATAGTGCAGAGAGGACCTCCTTCAATAGAAAATCTGGTCCTCAGGGGGTGCTCAGGGCTTCCCCTGTTACAGTGGGATGCAGTTACATGAGACATTTTAGCTGGTTTGAAAAAGATACTGCATGAAACTGAGGCAATTGTGCTGGTTGGAAAAAAGACACTGCATGAAACTGAGGCAATTCTGCTGGTTGGGAAAGATTATACAGGGTTTTCATGCCTGCACAACCTTGCATAAATTTCTGTGAAGTGCTGATAAGGTTTGTCTGGCGCTGCTTGCTGATTTGGTACTGACTGTTCTTCCTGCATGTATTGCTATGCATTCACTGGTGATTAATTTGGTGCTGCATGGTCTTGACTGCCTGCATATATTTCTGGGTAGGCCTGTGGTAATTGTACTGATAGTTGTTTTGACATCACATGCTACTGGCTGCATAAATTGCTGTGTGGTGCTGTGGTTGTTGGTACTTCATGGTTCTGGCTGCCTGCATATATTGTTGGGTAGCCCTGTGGTACTTGTACTTGTGGTTTGTTTGGTATCACATGCTTCTGACTGCATAAATTGCTGTGTGCTGCTTCCGGTTGTTGGTACTGTTACTTTTTTTGGTATCCCAGGCTACTGGCTGCATAAATTTCTGTGTGGTGCTGGGGTGGGTTGGTACAGGTAGTTCTTTTTGTTCTTGTTGAGACTGGTCCCACTTTCTCCTGTCTATACTGTTGCTGTATACTTCTGTACAGCTTTCTGTATGTATATTTGCTTATTTTTTGGCTCTGGTTGAGACTGGTGTCACTTCCTCCTGCCTGCACTGTTTCCTGTATAATTGTGCACAGCCTCCCGTATGTATATTTGCTTGTAGTCTGGGTGAGGTGACAGGGTTGGTGTATTGTCCTGGTGTTGAGGGTAAGCTGTTACTGGTATGTACTTGAAGGTTTCCAAGGTATGTCTTCATGCCTTCCACGGAGCTGTGACACCTGGTTGGGTATGAGTTTGCCACAGTTGGAGGTTTGTTGGGCTGTATCTTCTAATCCATGAGAGATAGGGGGTACTTTAGCTGAGTGACTATGGGTTATTTCTGATTTAGAATCCATTACTGAGGTTAATTTAAGGTTTTGAGCTGTTTTTACATTGGAAAAGTGAGTCTGATGCCTATAGGACAGGTCTGGACTACCACAGTGCACACGCACTCAGTCCTGAATCTTGGTTCAGTCTCTTCATCTCATCTCATAACCAACCACTCACTCATTGATCATCTTATCTTCTCATTTCTTCAAGCCTCCAATTCAACACTCAAATAAATCTCAAAAAGAACCAACAAGACTTAGTTGAAAGAACCCTCAAAGCTGGTAAATAAATAATTCAACGCGCTCAGTCACTAAACGTAATCTAACCTCCAACTTCAATTGGGTAAAGTTTCAAGTAAATCCAGAAGGTCTTGAGAATTCTCCTCAACTAGGAAGACCTACCCTATTGGTACAACCTCACCCAAGTTCCTTTTTCCAAGTTCCTATCATCTGATGATTCCTGTCAATTAGATTCAAGCTGTCAAACTGAAATCCAAACCATCCAAAATGCTGAATATACTAGATAACTCAAAAGTATCACTTCTCACCTGTTGGTTCTCTTTTGAACCACTACTGTTTTCCTTTTTTTTATCTCAAATATTTCTTTCTCACTATTGAAATCAATACATTTGTCCTGTTTTTTCTCAACAATATCTTTAATACAGTCAAAATCCAAAGCTGAAAATTTCCGAGTTGACAGGAACACCAGGATCAGGGGGGAAATAAAATTAGTACAATGACAATCTGAACCCTCATTGAGTCAAATCCCTTTCTAAAAAAAGACAACTACTCAATCTGGAAAATTATAATGGAGAGTTTGTTTCATCTCAGGGGGATTATTGAAATCATGAACAACCCAGACAAATTGGTGAAACTAGACTAAGAGATTAACAGAGACATTGCACCATTCATCCTGGCCAAGCTTGAACCATCCACCCACACTAACAGTATGAAACCGGCTAATGCACACAAAACCAAGAGCATCTGAATAGCCAACATAAAATAATTTTCCTTGTCCTAATCAGCAAAGTAAGCGCAGATATTCAATTCCTTCCTCTAACTTTCCTTCAGAAAAAATTTAATTGACAAATTTGTCACAAAAATAAGAAACCACATCAAAAAACTAACAGAAGTAGGAATCAAACAACCATCAGATATTTTTGCCTACCTCATAATCTTCAAGTATCCATTGAATCTCAAGATGATGGCCACACAAATTATGCATTGTGACAAAAAAATCACCATTTATTGGGTTCTGCATCATCTTAACCAGCACAGAAAAGAAATTGGTGCTAAGGGAAGGGACCAATCATCATCCAGATTCAACATTAACCTATAAAGAAACTATCCTCAATGTGAAAATGGAAGTTACAACCCTCTTTTACAAAAAAAAACCCAAGATAAATCCTGGATCAAATTCCTGGAACATCAGCCTAAGGGATTTTGACCACAACAAAACAAAAAGAAAAAGAAGGGCAAAGTAGTCAACTTCTTTTTGTAATTCCACTAATTTGCCAACTTCCCATCCATTTCTCCAAACACATTGATAATTGAATCAGGATGTTCTATCCACATGATCAACAATAAAAGAATTCTTACTGATCTGACTGCAAAAGATGGAACAGAACAAATGAATACTGGAAAAACAGGTGTTGCTCTGTCAATCATGAGAAGAGGCACACTTGTCTTCGCATAAACAACTTGGATATATCAATCCGAAACACTGCCTGGACCCCTGAATTGTCATTCAACCTGCTATCTATGGGAGTTTTTCTAGCTCAAGGAGCCCAGTTGGTTTCAGATCACCTAGCCACGCCACCAACATTTGCCTTAAAAAAGGTCCAACTAACTTTTCTCACGGGGACAATGCAGAACAAATTTTTACTAGTTGGAATGGACTTATCAAGCTGTGTGACCATAACCAATGCAAACCAACTCAACAATATCCATTTGAAGCTTGGTCATGCCAGTGTTGCCAGAATTGGAAAATAGCTGAAAAAATAAATTGAATCCAAGATCAAAGACAACTTTCATTGCTCAAGCGGCAACAAAATGAAAATCACTCAAGCCACCTTTAATCAGAATTCAACCAAAGCATCAATGGTTTTTGAAAGACTTCACATCAACCTAATTGGACCCATTAGTCCCATGGCAAGAGGAGGATATCAATTCATTCTCACACTGGTGGACAACTACATTAGGGGGTATCAAAGTTAACCAAACCCGCCATTTTTTAATGGCGGGTTTCAACCCAAATTGGCCATTTCAAACCCGCCATTAAAAATCAAAAAAACCCACTTATTTCAGATCAGACGTGTCAAAGTTAACCTGAAATAAGTGGGTTTTTTCAAATAAAGTATTTAAATGCTTCCACCACCTGTCCGCGTCATACACCCCTGTCTTCCCACCTCCTTCTACCTCCGACCTCATTGGAAAATTTTTTACCCCTACCCTCATCATAAAATTGATTGACCACTCTCATCACTTTATTGCTCTCATCACTTGATCACTCTCATCCACTTCATCGCTCTCAAACCTTCATCGCTCTTAAAACTTCATCACTCTCATCACTTAACCGCTCTCATCACTTGATCACTCTCATCCACTTTATTTCTCTCAAAACTTCATCACTCTCATCACTTAACCGCTCTCATCACTTGATCACTCTCATCCACTTTATTGCTCTCAAAACTTCACCACTCTCATCACTTTATCGCTCTCATCATTTGCGTAGCCCAAACTCTTTCAAATGGCCCCTCAGCAAACCTCCCCCCACAAGTCCAACACACCCAAGAGAACATCGCCAAGGAACTCCACAACAAAAAATCCTCCCCCATCAGCTTCCAAGGGCTCAAGTCAGCTCAAGAGAGCTGATCAAATCATCCTGGTAAACTGGCTGAAAATTCCCTCCAACTACAATGCCTGCTTTGGATCCAACAACGAAACACGTGTTGGCCGACCTCACTCCTCTAAGGTCAATGGTTATCTCCTGATGGCCAATGAACTCAAGAACAAAACAAAAGGTAGGCTGGATCTGTCATCCAAACAGATGAGGGAGCTGTTCAAAAACTATTGAGCCAAGTACAAAAAGGCCCACTCCATGTCTATCTCCACTGGCTTTGGTATCACTGACTTGGACAAAGCCAAAGGAATCAACTCAGTGGTTGATAAGTTGGACTCCATTTGTCCTTTTTATATTCAAATGGATGAAATCTTCGGAAAGAAGGCCAACATCACCCCCCTAGCTGCTTTCAATGCCCAACAATCCGATTCCGTTGATGCTGAGGACTTGGCTGGGGATGCTCAGCCTACAAACGGGGACCTTGATCAAGCCTTGGCCTTGGAGTGGCCCCCATCTGATGACAAGGAGGATATTCAAACACAATTGGCTCCAATCACTTCTACTTCAGTATTGATTGATCAGTCAATCCCGACCTTGGACCCCTCACTTCCTTCTTTTGATTGCTCTCTTCCTGGGGCAGAACAACTGGAGAACTTGCCCAATGAGGAGGATGTTATTCCTGGATCACCGTTGCCATCAACATTGGCTCAAGTAAGGAACTAAATTGTTTTTGATTCTGTCTGGTTGCTCCTGACTGATTTACATTGTAAAAAAACAGGCTCATCCATTTTTGATTGACCAAAAACTCAAGCCAATGGGGCCTCCCACATTGCCTTCAAATACTAGTGAGGACTTTCAGACTCAAACCTCCTCTGCCAAGGGTAAGCAAAAGGCCTCCAATTCCATAAATGTCAACCCCAAAAGTCATCAAAAGAGGAGAAACACTTCCAGTTTTTCGGGCTTTGAAGAAATCATGGAGAAGCGAGATTCATGTAAGTTGATTGATTCAATATCCTTGCTTTCAAAATCATGCTCATTGCCATTCCCCTCCAAAAAACAGTGAAATCACAAATTGAATCAGATAAACTTCAGTTTGAAAAGCAAAAGTGGGATCGCCAACTGGCCATGGATGGTCAAAAGCAGCAAGCCAAGACTTTGTCTAATCAACAAAAATTGGATTCTGAGTGGAGGTTGAAACAAGCTGAGCTGGAGTTTCAAAAAGAGGAAAAGGAGAAGGATCGCAGCAAGTGCAACTGGAAAAGGAGAGGGAACAACGGGCAAACAAAAAAAAGGATAAGGTATCAGTAGCTTTGGCTTGCATTGGCAGTGGTAGATCGGTAGAAGAAATACAGAAGATTAATCAAATGCTGGGCTTGTAAATATATTTGCATGGATGAAAGAAAAACAAATTATTTTTTACTACAACAACGTTTGAGAGCATTCTTAACCCCACCAATATACAAATCTTTTTTGTTTTTATTGATATTTTTTTCTCTATAGTAAATTTGGCCGTTTTTCATGTCCCTACAAGTGCTCTGAGTTTTTTTATTAATTTGGAGTGACATGACCATTCTGCTATGGGTTGCTGTGTCCACAGCTGGAAAGGTACATTGCTTGTACTTGTTAGCCGCCCAAACCAGTTTGACTATACCTTTTTGCTTGAAATCAATTCCAAAGCCAAGGTCAGGAAAAAAAAATTGACCGTCCGAAACTTGATATTCATCCGTATCTTCAATAAGTCGACCATTTGATTTTTTGGTTGGGACCACAAGTAAAAAGGAATAGCCAGAGATGTTGCCTTTGTCAATATGAGGATAATTGTAAAAAGAATCCAAGGTGAAAGTGAGGTGTGGGGAGCAATCAAAAGGTGTAGGCTTGGAACCAAATTCCAACAAAGAGAAAGAGGGGATGTTGCTGTCCTTCATGGTATCACGGTTCTATTCAAAGGCAAGTTTGGCCAAATTACAAAACATTTGTCCTAAAATTCGGGATACTTTGTTGGCCTTCAAGTTGAGGACAGCGTACTCTTGAGGAGAAGATCTAATGGATGATTTCTTCACATAACATCCGAATAACTCCAAAGGGTTCATTGATTTTTGCCAACCAATTGCCCACATTTTTCCACCCCAAGATCTTGAGGGACCAACCGGGTTGACAAATTTTTTTGAACTGTGAAGGAATGTTGTCACAAAGTTGATATCTTTCTTATCTTGCTCAGATAGTCAATCCAAAGGCACAAATTCAATGATGGCAACGAGAGCATGGTGATCAGATTGGTCGAGAACAATAAATTTTCCATGGTGGAAGAAGTGGAAAGCCCCAATTGTCTGTTTTGCTTGCTTAAATTCTTCCTGGGTGGGTTTTTGAGGGTTGTTTTTCTTTTCAGCCATGATAGCAGGGTACAGATCCAAAGGGCATAGCTTTCTTCTAGAGCAGGCAAACTTTTCCTTGATCAAGTTGTCAGTCACTTCCAAAGAAATTTCCAAATCCCTCATTTGAGCCCTCCTTTTTCTACGACTCCTCTGCTTGCCACCTCTCTTTATGTTTTTCATACCATCTCCTTCCATCTTTCTCCCTCCCAGGCACTTGCTGCACCCAAGGTGAGGATCAAGGTGAAATTTGAATGGATGTATAACATTTTGAGTTTGGTAGCCAGTGAAGGAATGGATAGATATTGAAAGAATAGAATTAGATGGGGAGGAGTGGTAATGATGAGGAGCCGCAGCCGGCATCATACTAGGCGAACCAGACTGTCCCAGGACGTAGCTTGGTTGGCGTAAGACTTGAGAGAATGTGTTCTGGCTGAGCTCAAAAACCTAAAAAAAAAAAAAAAAAAAAAAAAAAAAAAAAAAAAAAAAAAAAAAAAAAAAAAAAAAAAAAAAAAAAAAAAAAAAAAAAAAAAAAAAAAAAAAAAAAAACGGGGAAGTCAGTTCCTGTACCCTACAAAAACCCTGCATCAATTGGCCCAAACAAGTGGCCAATCAATTGCGAATTGATCGCTTGATCAATTGCCAATCAATTGGGCAATCGATTGCGAATTGATTGATGAGAGGAGAAATTGGAGGAGGGGAGGGGCTCACCTTGAGGGATTGACCAAGGGATCCAGGGGGGGACTAAAGGTTGAATGATCAAAGGATCAGCAACTGGTGAGGGGAAGGAAGAGGAAGAGCGTGGAGGGGGCTTACCGGGATTAGGAGGAGGGGATTCAGTGAGTGAGGTGAGATGAGGTGGTGGTGATGAGTGAGGTGGTTTGGTGAGGAGGAGGCAGGGTTTGACTGGTGAGTGAGTGGGGTGGATCCAGGGGGGGACTAAAGGTTGAATGATCAAAGGATCAGCAACTGGTGAGGGGAAGGAGAAGGAAGAGGGTGGAGGGGGCTTACCAGGATTAGGAGGAGGGGATTCAGTGAGTGAGGTGAGATGAGGTGGTGGTGGTGAGTAAGGTGGTGGTGATGAGTGAGGTGGTTTGGTGAGGAGGAGGCAGGGTTTGACCGGTGAGTGAGTGGGGTGAGGTTGAAGGGGTTGAGTGGTGAGGGGGAGGGGGGTGGCATTTGGTGAGTTGCAGGGTTTGAGGTGGAGGTGTTTTTGGATTCAAGTCCACTAAAAAAAAATAAAAAAAAAACTCAGCCTATGAATCTTGGGTGAACAACCAAAACCAAAAAAATACGGTGAAGGGAATTTTTACCAATTTCAAAATCAAAAATTACTCATCAAAGCAAGCAAGGGTGAGAGGAAGAATCCGCTCTCTCATAGAAGAAGATGAGGGACCAGATGAGACAGGGATGACTTGAGGCAGATCAGGAATATCATCTTGGAATATTTTGTCCCATTCATCTGTGATGTCGGCCAAAAGGTTGTGAAGGATTACACAAGTGATAATCCAGTTGATGAGGAACCTCATATCTTTGGAACATTGGAGCTGGTTTCGCATCTCCCGTAAGCTGGCCCATCTTCCTTTCAGAATTCCTATGGCATGCTCAATCCGAACTCGTGATTGGGCAAGATGATAGTTAAAATTGGTTTTTCCTTGATCATTGGACAAGACATTCCGGTATGCTGGAACTACATATTTCCCACTAGCATAAGCCAAATCCGCCAGAAGGTATTGATCTTAGTCAAAGTAGATCTCTGGTTGTTGGTCAATCCTCATCCGATTGAAAACATATGAATCATGACAAGAACCTGGAAGGCCAGCATGGAGGGAGATGAACTTCTTGTTGTTATCGCAAACAAGTTGTAGTGCCACGGAGTATCTAAAAAAAGAGATGGAACATATTTGGTAAGTGTGTGATCCAAAGTTTTATCATAGCAATTGGAAAAGAAATGAATCAATTGCCTTTTTTTACGATCAAAATAGTGGTTGCCATCTAGGTTGGGTTTTTGACTCAAGGGGATGGTGGTTCCATCAACAAAACCAATGCAACCAGGAAAGCCTTCTTTCTCCATTACTTGAGATATCTCCTTGCGTTCTTCTTTGGTTGGCCATGAAAGGACCAAGTGACGGAAAGATAGGATAGCAATCATGACTCTTTTGGTGTATAAGTCAATGCTTCCGTAACTGACTGAGAATAGATTTTCCAATCGATGGATTGCTGCTCCATTTCCATTTGACCCCAATCTACAAAGAGCAACGGCAAGTTGGATGGCTGGATCGCGTTGAGGATCGAGAGAATTGTTCTGGAAGATGTGGTGGTCTGCAATCATTGCCAAAAGTTTCATGAAAGAAGGCAAAAAAGTTTGGAACAGTTGCTGGAAGCTTAATTCAGGGATGAGATGAAGCTTTTGCCTTTCATACATAGGGTTATGGAGAGTGTGTATTCTTGGAACCATGTATTGCTTTGCCAACAGAGAATTCAAAGATAACCAAGTTGATTCCAAATCGGAGTCTGAATCAGAGTCTGAATGGGAGTCAAACAGTAGCAAAAGTTCAGTCAGCTTTTTTGCGTTTTCAACTTGCTGGCGGGATGTTTGATTGGACATGTTGAGAAAGGTGGTGAGTGATGTGGGGTGATGAGATGATGATGGGATTTGTGTGAAGATGGTTATGTGAAGGTATGTGAAAAACAATAGAGATGTGTGTGATGCGATGGAGATGGGACCAGTATGGATTTGCTGATGTGGATGGGTGTTTTTGATGTGATGGATGGTGGATGGATGATGATGCATAAATGGCGGGTTTAATGGTGTGTTTGATGATTGAAATCCGCCATTTTCATGAAACAGGCCATTTTTAAATACACCAGTTAGGGGGTATGTGTATTTCAGAAACCCACCATTAAAAATGGCGGGTTTTGTCAAAAAAAATGGCGGGTTTCTAATGGCGGGTTTTCTAACTTTGATACGCCCTATTGGGTACATTGGCTGCTTCCCTCTCAGAAATAAGAGTGATGCTGGCCCCTCTATTGAATTTTTCTTAGACGGCAAATTCAACCACCTAGAAAAATATACAGTCAAGCTCTTCTGTGATGGAGGCAGGGAGTTTGTCATCAAGGCATTGAGTATTTACCTTGAAGAAAAAGGAGTCAGAAAATTGGTCTCAGAACCATATGATTGTCAACACAACGGTTGGGCTGAGAATGCAAATCAAAAAATCACAGAATCAGTCCACTCCACTCACTCCTTTTCATAAATTCCCAAATCTTACATGCACAAAACAATCAAGAGCTGTGCAATGGCTCTTAAACAAATACCAAATGAAAATAGACAGTCTCTATGGGAACTCATGCATGGGACAACTATCCCCACCAATTACCTCCAGAAAATTAGATCAGAAGTGATCAATCTGAATCTTAACATCTATTCCCTCAATAAATTTGATTAGAAGGGGAAAATTGGACAACTGATAGGATTCCAGCCTCAATTTTTATCAAATAGGATACTTAAAAAAAATGGAGGAATAATTGAAACAAAAAATGTTTGATTCCAGCCAATCCCAGACCACAGCAAAGAAAAATGAATTGAAGAAATATCAGGCCAAATATTTGGTCAAGAAAATCAAATCCAATTGGATCAAAATCAAGCACAAGAATCAGTCAAAAGTTTCCAATTGAACACACCAACACAAATTATCAAAAAAGAACCAGAAAGCAAAAACAACCTACATGACTCATCCAACTCCAACAACAATGTTAAATGAGTCTCCAAGAAACTCATCCCAAACACTCAATCACTCAGAAATCAATCAAATCCCAGACAGCCAGAACAATATGGGTTTGTCTTCATGGAGGTTCCAAAGACCCCTGGAGAAGCCTTAAACACCCAGTCTGGAGCAAATCCCTTCAAATGGAACTCCAAAAGTGTGAAGACTTCAGAGTGTGGGAAGACTAAAATGAGCAAGTGTTAGATAGAGATACCTAGAGTTTATGCAGGTTCAAGAACTAACTGAGTACGCCCCTACTTTGGCGCAGTGTTCTGTAACTTTTAAACAGTGAAAACACTCTTAGACCACTGTCACTAGGGCTTAATTAGTCCTTTGTGACTCTCTGTCAAACTTCCCTGATCAATTAGTCCTCATACTGCTTCTGTGACTCATCTTGTTCTCTGCGCTTTCTTTCTTCTCTCCTCTTTGTGTCCTCTCATTATCATCACTTTTCCTCTACCTTAAACTGTTCCTCAACTCAATACATTTACCATCAGTCAAACCTCAAGAAATAGCCATCAACACTCTATTTCAGCTTCTGCCTCCAGGAGGAGCTAGAACTATCCTCAGTGGAGGTACAATTTGGTTCTCTTGTTTTCTCTTCACTCTTTCATTGTTCTACCTGCTTATCTGCAAATATTGCTAGCTTCTTAAAATTTTCACCCATCATCACTCATGAACCTATCATTGATGATTAGTCTATAGATATTTTGTAAACACTCCTGTATGAAAATGTTATCTGAATCTTCTAGCTAATTTTCCTCTGCAGGTAAAGGTCCTTTCTTTCACATATATCTGATCATATGCTCTCTTTCCTTTAACTGATTACTCATAATCAAAACTTTTCTCAAATCTTTTCTAGCATATACTCCTACAAGAGTTCTATCCATTACAAGTTTTGAAATAAAGAGTAATCATCCCTTCTCTCAGCCAGAACCAAAGAATGTACTGAACACCACCTACACATCCAGAGTAAAACAAAACACACACATTGAACCTCCAATCTTCAAATACAGAGTTTGTGTACAAGGGTTTAACCAATGGTACAGCATTAACTTTTTTGGGATGTATGCTCCAACCAGCAAACTAGCATCTCTTTTGGAACTTCTGCTGTTTGCAATAGAAAAAATTCCGAAATTCTGAAAGTCAATGTGAAAGGCCCTTTTCCTCATGCGCCAATTGACAAAGATGTATTCATCAGAAGACCAGTTGGATCAAATCAAGAATCACCTATTCTGAAGTTAACAAAATCACTCTATGGGCTCAAACAAGCACCAAAGAATTGGTATAAAATTTTAAGTTCATGGATTAAAGACCAGGGATTCTCACCATCCATTGCCAATCCTTGTCTTTACATTGGAAATGATCACATTTAAAGATTATTTGTTCACGTCAATGACATCCTGGTGGTTGGAAATGTCACAAAGCTCAAGGAAATTTTTCTATCCAAATTGTGAAACTCCTCCGTGCACCAGCCAAACACTCTCCTTGAAATGAAACTCAAAAAAAAAGTAATTAAATCCATCTCTTGTTAGTGATGCATATAACAAAGGGGTTAAAAGAACTAGGTCTCAAAAACTGCAAACCATAAAATAATCCTTGGAATCCAGGAATCCAGTTGGCCACGCCATTTCCAGAAGAAATAGACAATTTCAAACTCTTAAAGTTAAACTATTCATCTCCCATCAGACAGCTTTGTTTCATTGCAAGTATAGCTCAACCCAGAATTAGCTTTGCAGTATTTCCATGGCAAGATTCTCAGAAAAACCAGGAATCTGCTCTGGAACAAAGTCCTTAAATTTTGGAAGTACCTAGCTGGTGTGGTGCCCCATCCTGGACACCCTGGACAGTGCAGAGATTCTAATTTTTTCCTTATCATCATTCATAGGTATCATTATTTTTTTTAAAAAAAAAAAACCTTTGCCTACCATTTTTCTAGCCTATCTGATTCATTGCTATTGCTGGAGCCTGCGCAAGTATTATGCTCACGTCTCCAAACAAAGGACTGGGATTTGTCCCAATATTGGATTCTTGGCCAAGTTGATTAACTTTGAAGAGCAAGAGATTGGATCCAAGTCCCAAGGGTCATTGGTTTGAGTTTCTATAACAACACACCCGGCCCCTCATCAATTGGTACGAGCAATGGTGGTGGTGGTCATCATCAAATGATGATGATGATGATGATGACCCCACGGCAAAGCAAGAATACTCAATCATTGAGTCATCATTACTCTTCCTCCAGTTCCTTCCCCTCAAGTCATCAACCTCATCCTAGCAGTCATCGACCACTATCAAGTGAGCAAGATCCTAGTACCAGTCCCAGTCTCATCAGACCTTTATTGATTCAAGACCATCGGTTTGATAGTTATTCAATCACCACCACCAACACCATCAACACCACTACCAGCCATTGCCCAGGATCTCCCTCAGCTTGCGGGGACCCACAACAGTTACCATCCACCACCGGAGTTCCGATCTACCATCTGTCAATCCGACATCAACTCCTATGCGTTCAAATCTTTCATCCACCTCTTAGCTCACCATCTACCTCTCCCGCAATCACCATCTCAAATGGCCGTCCATCAATCCCCTTTCCACCTCTAGCTCGCCGGTCTCCCGCGCGGCTTGTCTGTTGCCCGCGCGGGTCTCAGCAGTTGCCCATGCCCGTCAGACACCTGCCGGCGGTCATCCGCGGCCTCGGCAGTCGCCCAGGCCCATCAGGATGCCCGCGGGCGTCCCTCTTTGGTTTTTTTTTTCCAAGTACTTGTTTTTTTCTTTCTTTTTCTTTTGTTTTCTCATGACACTGATCCTTAAAAAAAAAAAAAAATTCCGCTCTATTTGTAAATCTCTCTTGTAAATAGTCTACAGGCCTCTGGTCTATAAAAGGAGGGGCTCTCCCCTGCTTTTTTCTGCAGCATATTATATCATCATGATAGAAATTGATCCATAGGGGTGTGTGCTTGTGTCCCCCCATTATCAAGAAATTGAATCCTGATCCTTATCCTGGGTATATCTCTGATTGCCCCCTGATCCATTTTTGACCCTGAGTCTTTGCCCCTCTGTGGCCTGATCCTTATCACCAACCAATAGCCTTGCTGGTTGAAGAAAAATTCTGTCTGTTGGAATTTTTGAGTGTGTTATACCACTCCTTGATCCCTTTCTCTGACCATACTGGTCCTGATCCTTGATCATCTTTCTGGAGCCAATCACAAGTGATTGAAGAGGTCTTATTAAGCTCAAGACCTGGAGTGTTATACCTCCCTTTATTTCCTTTGGAGTTGCATTCTGCCAGCCTACTTTTGAGTCCCTTGAGAAGTGTTGAGGTTATCCTTGCTTCAAATCAGTTACTGTTTGCTTTAGAGCTTCTTAAACATTGTGCGTTTTCTTGTACAGACACCCTCAGTTATCTGGTACCCTTCAAGCGCTTGATTGCGGAGAGTTGGGCAGGTTCATTGAGAACCTGGAGGTAGGTTGGGTTTGAGTTGATCATCCCCAATCTTCTGCTGAAAACCAGAGTTATTAGCTTGTGGGAGTTGTTTACATACAACAGCTTTTGTTCCTTGAACTCTAAGCAGACTTTAACTTATTTTGTTCAGGTTTCCCCCTGCATAATCTTGTCTCAGATAGTGCTGTTCCATCACTACCAAACCATTGTCATCTTTATCCTCAACTCCTTCATTCCTCATTTACCAGGTTCTGGACCTTGATCTTGGTTACATTTAAATATTTTTGTAACACTCAGGAGGGCAGCCTAAACAGCACCTTTCCCCTCCACAGAACTGCCACGGCCTAACACCGTTTGGAGTCTTACACCGGCACCATTGACCAGCCCCTTATCCTGGCCAAAAAGAACTCAACCCCAAACTTTCTCTGCTGTATCAATGCTACTTGGGGGGAAAATCCAGAATCATTAGCTTCTTCCAAGGTTCTCTGCTATACTGGACTAGCCAAACGCAACAAAATATCACCTATTACCCAACCAAATTCAAATTCAACGCTTTGAACAAGAGCCAGCTGGAGGCCAGATGGTTAAATCATATCATCCAGGAATTTTAATTCTCTGAAACATCTCCCACTATGCACTTCATTGACAATAAGGGGCTAGAGAATAAAGTGGACCATTTTGGTTTCAGCTCAAAAACCAAATTCACCCACCTGAAAAGCAAAGGAATTCAAGAAGACTTAAACAACAAAACGATCAAGCTCACTCTTATAACCTCTGCTCAAATGGTGGCAGACAGCCTCGCCAATGGCACCAACAAAAATTCTCTTGACTGTCTCATTAATAAATTAAGCAGATAGATCTTTGTGCATTTAGTTAAGGAGGGGTGTTCGATCTCAAGGCTATAACTGGGTCACGCAACTTGTGTGGTGTAAAAGCTCCAATTTGAAAGCAAACTACAAATTTGAAACAAACAGTCCTTCCTGCACGTGCACTCAGTCCTGAATCTTGGTTCAGTCTCTTCATCTCATCTCATAACTCAGCACTCACTCATTGATCATCTCATCTTCTCCTCTCTTCACACCTCCAATTCACCACTCAACTCACCCTTGACAATAACCATCAAGAATCACCTGGAAGAATCCTCAAAGCTGGTAAATACATAAATCAACGCGCTCAGTCACTAAACCTAATCTAACCTCCCACTGCAATCAGTGAAAGTGTCAAATAAATCCAGAAGGTCTTTAGGATCCTCCTCAACCATGAAAACCTACCCTATTGGTACGACATCACCCAAGTTCCTTTTTCCTAGTTCCTATGATCTGATGATTCCTGTAAATTATATTCAAGCTTTCAAAAGGCAATCAAAACCATGCAACGTGCTGAATATACTAGATAAATCAGAAGTATCACTTCTAACCTGTTGGTTCTCTTTTTCAACACCACTGTTGTCCTTGTTCTAATCTCACAAGTTTCTTTCTCACTATTTAAGTTAACACAGTGGTCCTGTTTTTGTTCAAAAGTATCTTCAACAATTCCCATGTCATACTGGGCCATCTTGTTGAATTATTTGGCAACTTGAGCTTACTGGATTTCCCTAGAACTTTGAGATATAGAAACATAGGCCTCATTTTATTTTAAAAAAAAAGAAAAACAAATGCAACACCTATATCTTTCAAAAAAACTAAAAAAAAGTTCATATACCTTGAGTGCCTTGGTGAAAGTTTGAATAAATCAAGAAGTGGAAAATGAAATGTCTTGATGATTTTGTATAACATAAGAAGGATTGTCACTCATATCAGATTTTGGGGTAGAATTTGGTATTATTAATTCATTTGGGAATATTTTTCACATTCAAATGGAGATTCAATTTTTCAAATTCTTGATTTCCTTGAGGAGGTTTGTATGTCTCAGATATAAAAATGAAACCCAAATTATGAAGATAAAAGCCATCTCAATCAGTCAATATTAAAAAGAATTAACTAGAATGATCATGTGGCTTGAGGTTATATGGGAGTAAATGTAGGATAAATCTGGAATTCAAGGAATGTAAAAATCCTGAAGGTTTTTTTCAATATAAGAAGTCTTATAATTGTATGAGATTGTGATTAATAAGTTTTATATGGTTGACAGCCTTGGAAATATTTTTGAGGTGCTTGAGGGTTATGAATATTCTGAAAATAATTTCAATCTTGCTATAAGACATATTTTGAGTAGCCTAGTAGATCATTTTTTATACTTATTTAAATAATGGAAGGATATTAATAATTGGATTCATATTTTTTGGATTCTTTTGGAGGCGTATGATGACTATCTTGATAAATATTTGAAAGCCTGTAGGGTAGATCATTGGTAACAGTTCAACTAAAAATGGTATTTATCATCAATTTGGAAGGATTTTGAAACCCATTAATTATATTTCCTTCAGATATAAATTTCCTTCTCTGTAGTTCAACATGATAAGCATGGGACTTTTTAGTTTAATCCATTTTTTAGTATTTTATTTTTTGAGTATTTGATTGAAGAGAATGAATATTTTGAGAGAATATCAATTAATATTTTGATGTTGAGGATGGAAAGAATAAAAAATTGGTCCCTTTACCCCCTTATTAAGATTAAATCATTGGAAAATACATGAAAAATGCTCAGAATCCATTTCAAAAATTAATATTCTTATCAAAATGTACGTGAAATATTTCAAAAATAATAAAACCAATACATTCCAAAACTTCTTCTGATAAAAAAAATTTAATGATTTTTTTTCAATCCTGATTACATGGTATAAATCAATGGGTAAAAATTTTCAAAATATTAAAATAAATAAAAAACAGAAAAATTAAATCCAAAGAAAATTATAGACAAGATTGATGAAATTAAGCAGGGCACTATTCAACAACCATACCAAATCCCACATGTACTGCATTCCAACAATTCAAAGAAAAACAAATGAAATATAAAAAAATTTTATCAAAAAAACAATGAAAAAACCAAAATAATTAAGAAAAACTTCAAAAAAAAAGTTCAATAGTGGCTGCCATAAAAAACGCCATAGGCAGAATTTTTGAAATTATCGATTCTTCTGGAATTTCTGATGGGCAGTTAAAAACCACAGACTCCATTCTTGGCCCTGGAATTTTAAATTTCCAGGTAAAAAATGCAGGGAGCTGAAGTTTAAAAATGGCAATTAAATGTTTATGGGCTGTTTATTTTGGGACCTCCTTTTCTTTCTGCTGACCACCCTCTCTCAGGGCAATTACTCAGTTACTTGTCTTTTTTTTTATGAATGAGGTACCTCTAGAATATCTCAACCAATATCATCAGAATTCATGTATTTTTGTGACACCTCTTCATTTCACAACCACTGTATCCTCTCCTGATACTTTCAGTTTTCTAGGCCATCATATAATTATTTTTCTGGTGCTTGTAGCCTTCCAGCCACTATATATCCTAAATGTCACTTTAACTTAAATCACAATTTATATCCACCATAGCTATTTTGAAGCTCCTTGCTATAACTTATCCCTGAACAATTTTACCTAATATAATCTTATTGAATATTCCTTTTTGATAAAAGGCCAAACTTGTGGTTCTTTTCTTACATATGAATTCCTTTACCTTTCTGCTCCCTTCAATGAAAATATTCAGATTTTCCCCTTCTAATCCAGGCCCACTCACTGAAGCCCTTCTGAATCTAGTCCAGATTTACATCAATCAAACAGAAAGCTAACTGAATAAGTAATTGCACTGAGAGAGGGTGAGGAGCAGGAAGACAATGAGCTAAAAAACCCAACTTGGGCCAACAAAACAGCTTGTCACCACCTTGCTCCTCTGGCTTTCAAAAGGGGGAGATCTTTTTTCCAATTTGAGGTAAATTTATGAAACCTTCAAAATAAGTTTTAATAAATTTTGGCATGGATCACCTGGCAATAGTTGTGAATATACTAAAAAATAAAATACTATATTCATGCCTTGGGTTTTTTTCTATTTATTTTAATTTTTTTTGGTGGGAAATAATGCCTCTTTTAAAGAAGGAATGATTTCAGTATTTTTGAGGGCATGGTTATATCCTAGGGCTTCAGCTGGGTGGGGGAGGGTAATAAAAGAAAAAAAACTCCAACACCAACAAAAATAGTGGCCACAAAATCTTAGGAAAATGATGGATTAGCCCAAGTAAAGTTGAACCCCCCTGCAAAACAGGAACAAAAAATACTTTTCATGGAACAACAGATATCATTCAAGGAAACAAGGATAAAATTTAAAGAACCACAGATATCATGAAGGGAACAACAGATAGAACTTAATATGCTTTAGATGGGCACATTCTGAAATATTTCATGTGATTTATTTTACTAACTTCCTCAAGGGCTACTTGCATTTCAGAAGGTATTGGACTGTAAGAAATCCAATTGTAGTAGCTTGTGGAAAGAACAATTGGATTAATCCAAAGAAATAAGGGTAATTAAAAAGTTGAGGGGTAATTTTTCGAGATGAAACTGAATTGGATGTATTAACAATTTTAATCAGTAAACTGATTTCTTGAGGAAAAGTTCAAAGAAGAATTAATGTAGAATATCCAGTATTTAGATAATATTAAGAGTGAGGGAAGATTGGGGATGCTTCTTGGGGATGAGCAAGATGCCATGTGTCATAAAAGATCAAGAATTCAAAACATGTTAGGAGTCATTTGTTCAACATGTATTTAATACAAGAATAAAGTGGTTTCTCTAAAAAAGGTCTGCTACTCTGGGTGATTTTATTGGGCCAGGAGCTGTCTAAATTATCAATTTAAATGTGGAGGATTTGCAGTTGTTTTGTAATTCATTGCAATATTCCCTAGAGTGGAGGATATTCTGAGATATAAAATTAAGTATTTACACAAGAATTTCCCAGAGATAAAATGATAATTATATCTGAAATAGAAAGAGTAATTCAGGTTTAGAGGATGTGCAAGTCTGGGATGGCCATATGAATATGAAAGGTATAATATCACAGGATATATTTTTAATATATAATGATGATATCCTTTTGGGGATATATTTTCCTTTTTATTGTAATTTTTCAGCCTACTAAATTCAAGGAAAATTTTAATCCTTTAGCTACTTATAGAGGTGATGGAGGTAGAATAAATTGTTTATTCAAAGTGATGCAGCAATGGTCAAATAATTTCTAGATAAAGCAAATTCAAGGAGATCTTTTTGTATGGAATAATGGTAGCCTGTTAAATAAATCAACTATGAATTAAAGGAAAAGAGGGTACATAGTAAATACTTGGGAGCTTTAAGGACTCTCTTCAGGGGATTACCATTATAACCTGTTCACTTGGGACCTTGGGACATTGGGATGAGGTAAATATTATCCAGAAAGTTGTTGGTGTGTATTGGCTTGGGAAGAAAGCTAGCCAAACCAGAGAGGGATAACTTTCTTGGTGAGTGTTTAATAATATTTTACCTGCCATAAATGAACTAAATGATGAGTAGTGGGCCCATTACAATTCCTTCAGGTCTTACCATGAATGAAAATATGAGTAATAAGCATGGACTTTTCAACATTAAATTCAAACTAAAACATTTTAATTGCTCAATTATCCTAATAAGTACTTGATTCCTTTCTGGCATGGTGTCTCTATGTATATTACTGAGTAGCTTGGCAATATACAGCCTAAAAGAAGCCCATATTTATCCTTTTTCAGTTTATCAGGGGTTGACTTGGGTTTCATCAGTGTCAGCTTGCTGGTTCCAGGAGCCTTGCAGTCCTTTAGCTACAGAAAGTAATGCAGTGATGGAATAATAATATTTCAAGGAATAAAAATGTAAAAAGCTCAAAATAATAAATATAATTAGAGATAGTGCAATGTTTGAAGTGGTTTGGTTAAAATGATTTTCAACATGTTCTAAGAGGAGCCACAGCTTAAGAAGAAAGTGTGGATCTTTACTGCTTGAGAAACCTCTCTTCAGGGGATCACTTTGGACTGTATAAAACCCTGGGACAATGGGCTCCTTATGACTTAAACAAAGGGGGCCAGGCCCAAAGGAATGGTGGGTATGGCTGGTATAAAAAACAAAAAATCCTGAGAAAGGAGGAAATAACTTAATTTGAGTATTTACTCACAAAATTCTGCTGTAATTCAAGGTTTGAAGGGTCTCAGAACAACAGTGGGGTGATTTTTGATTTTACTTCAAAGTGAATGGTGAGGATGGTAGAATTGATAATAATGAAATCATACTGATGCCATATATCACTTTTTTATCTGTTATAAGCAACTGATCATGGATGTAAAAGTTTCTGGATTGATAACTAAAATTCACTGAGGTTACAACAACCAAAAACTTACTGTATATATACCTTTTTGGGGTGAGGGGGCCTTCCCAGGGCATTAAGAGAGGGTAGTGCTTGTGTACTATGGCTAGAAGGCTTGCAAGGGATAGTTTGGCATGCATCCTTAGTGCTTTAAATAAGATGTATCTGTCTTTCTAGTATTTATGTGTGAAATCTATGTCAAAACTTGTCCTTTGTAGTAATTTTTTATTTCTGCAGTTTTGACATATATCTTATTTTTTACTATATTTAATTGGGAAAAGGTGATCAGAGGCAGAGATTAGTAGATGCTCTGTCATTTTATGAGAAGGTTGGTAAATTTTAATAATTTTTATGTGAACTCCTTGGGTACTTTTGTGGTTCATGAAGATTTTTTAATGTCATTTTTGTGAAAAACTTCATTATTGTTTTATTTAATTTGTCTACTTTATAACTGCCTTTCATATTTTTTTATTCATTTTTCAGAGGTTTCAAACTTTCCTCTATCCATCTGTCAACTTTTTACATATGCATTCTAAATGCATAGGGTTTGCAGCAGTTTCCTGCATTACCTTGTCAAAATTATTTGTCCTGGCAGGTTTGATATGCATGTGCTTGACAGCTTCAGGAAAGAGTCAAGGAATTGACGGGGACCGTGGCCAGACGCATATTTAATGCGTTTTTCTGGCAGCTGTCTGTGGGTTTGCATGTCAGATGCCCGCATCCTGCAGTGTATGGATGGGGGGCTGCGCGCAGGAATTCTGACAAAACAGAAAACTGGCCACAACTCCTAAACTACACACAAAACACAATTTCTGACTGAATTCTTGGTGTGAAACACCAGGGCCAGATTGGGGTCTCTGGCCAACCAGTGACATGAAGTCACTAAATGTGGCCAAAGGTGTCTCAAATAACTATCAAAAGTTTCACCATGAAAAAACAATGATGGATTCTATGATTCACCATAACATATTCATGGTTTATTGTGGATTTTGCCTTGATGGATAATAAAAGTCAAATGTTTTCCACCTTGGTTGAAAATTGAAGTCAGCCTGGTTTCACTTTTGTGGAAAATGAAAGTCAAACTGATTAAAAACCAGGGAAAAAATGGGATCACTGGCTGACCAGTGAATTAATGTGAGAATATAATCACAGAAAAGTGCATTTCATTTTTTACCTTCCTATACTGATTGGTGAGCATCAAAATTTGGTTCATGCCTCTGGCTATATGGCTGGCTCTCCTAGTAGTTCAATGCCACCATCATCAGAGACAGTCTAACAACCACTGATCAATAGATCAGCCAGGGAAGGGCTCAAGGTGGTCATATGAAAAGACCTCCAAAAAACATTTTCCTCTGGGACATGTGCTCATAATAGTGCACTTATTTACCAATAATTTAAATCTAATTGGAGGTTTCATGAATTTTTTAAATCCCATCTTCATTAAATTTACCCCTAATAGCCAAATGAAAGATATCTCAAAGACCCCAGTTACTTTCTCAACAATCTAGTTTATTTTTACTAAAATTTCAATCAGTAAACTTGATAAAAATCATCTTTAAACATAAGGCATTTATAGATTGGTTTTACACTAGGGTTTTAAAATACATAGGCACTTACGTGTGGGCCCCATATGAGTGTAATCTAAATGGGATGCAAATATGTGCCTCTAAGGCCCATTTTAAAATTACATGGAATGCATGAAACTGTGTGGATTTCACTAATTTGAGAAGACTTCTCAAAAAAAACATGAAATCAGTCATTTGGGACACAGGCCCTCATGGAACCACTGGACTTGGTTGGCCTTCCAAGCCCACTGGGCTTGAGGGGCCATTTTTGGGCCTCCTCTGTATTATGGACTTGTTTGGCCCCCCGGGCTGGCCTTTTCAAGTATTCATTTTCAAACTCTGGGCTGGGACAGCCCACTGGAACCAGTGTCCATTTTTTGGCCCAACCAGGGCCACTGTCTCCTGTCTTTGGCTCACTTTGGGGCCCAACAGACCATGCAGATCCGTTTTAGGGGAAGGGGGGGACATTTGGAGTCCCTCCACCCCAGCTGCAACCAGTCAGTTTTCAGTGGTGGGGGGGCGCAAAGATTGGTCCCTCCATTGGCGCAAGGGAGGGGAGAAATGGCAACCCAGTGTGGAAAATAAGAGAGAGATACTCCCCTTATTTGTCCTCAAGTTTGGAAGTTATTGGTCCAAGAATCTGTAAGGAGGTTTGAGTGCTGATGGGCTGAGGAGAAAGGTAAGTAAAAAGGTAAAATTATGATCTCTATTCCTTCCTTCCAATCCTGTCCTCTCCTATGATGGCCTCTTCTCCTCCACCCTGCACAACCCAGAGTTGAGAGTGAGGTTTTGATTCCTCCCTCTCAACCCTAACCTGAGTACAACCACAAGAGAAAGCCTAACAACAAAATTAGGAAACAAAGCCTGGAGCCCAGAACCCTAGCCCAACCCTATCCTGTACCACCCAATCCCTCCAAAACCCTTCCCTCCATCCTTATGTACGTCCAGTTCATCCTTCTCATGGTGCAGCCCTCCGCCGCATCCTACTCAGAGCCCCCCGTTTATCTGTCCACGGGCGTCTGTGAATCCCGTAATCCGCAGATTGGTCTACACCTATGCTTGCCTGTGCCTCCCTGGGGTGTATAGTCCCCAATGTCCCTGCTCCTGCTTCCCAAACTAGCCGCCCACGAACTTGGTTGGGTTGCCTCCATTAAATGGTCTGCATTGCCCAAGCCGGTTGCAAGCCCGCCACGCCTGGAGTGGGCCCGGCCTGCACCCAGTGCTGAGCCCCACAATTCCTACTGCTGAGCGCGCAGCAGCAGCTGCTGATTTGGAAGAAGGCGCAGCTGAGCCTACTTGCACCCCAAATGCTGAGCCTGGCACACCCAACTGCTGAGCGTGCAGCTCACAACGCAGTTCCCAATCTGATGTTTTAACTACAACACCACATCCCCCCCAAGTTGAGTTCTGTCCCCAGAGGTCTTCCCATTGCTGCCTCAACCATTCCCATGCTTGCCTACAAGTTGCTTGACACCCATCCTCCCTAGTCACTCAAACTTTGACTTGCCATGGTTCTGCCCGGCACCTCTGCCAGGAACGGGTTGTGCTGCACCCTACTCTCAAGCCATTTCCCGTGCTTGGCCTGCTGCACCAGCCATTGAAATTGTTGGCTTGGCAAAACCATGCTGCAAGCTCATCCCGGAACCAACCCTACTTTTCCACGCAAGAGGGCCTGCCACAAATTTTTTGTGGTATCCAGAAACAACTCAATCTTGGAGAAATCATGGAGTCCATCCGGCTCACCTTGACCTCATCCAAAAGCTTTGACTTGGCCTCCCCCTTCCATTGTTCCGGTCTGCTGCGCAAGGGGAACTTCCCAAAAACTGCGGAATGGCAAGCGGCTCTCCGCCACAGGGCCAATCAGGTCCGCGTTGTAAGACTCCAAACGTTGCTAGGCCGTGGCAGTTCTGTGGAGGGGAAAGGTGCTTCTCAGGCTGCCCTCCTGAGTTTTACAAAAATATTTAAATGTAACCAAGATCAAGGTCCAGAACCTGGTAAATGAGGAATTAAGTGGTAAAGGATAAAAATGAGAGTATTTTGGTAGCAATGAAACAGCACTATCTGAGCCAAGATTATGTGGGAAAAACTTGGAAAAAAGAAGCTAAAGTTTTTTTAAAGTTTGAAGAACAAAGCTGTTGTATGTAAACAACACCCACAAGCTAATAACTCTGGTCATCAGCAGAAGATTGGGGATGATCAACTCAAACCCAACCAACCTCCAGGTTCTCAATGAACCTGCCCGACTCTCTGCAATCAAGCCCTTGAAGGGTACCAGATAACTGAGGTTGGCTGCACAAGACAAAGCAATATGTTTAAGAAGCTCTAAAATCAATTAGTAAACTGATTTGAAGCAAGGATAAACTCAAAACTTCTCAAGGAAATCAAGAGTAGGCTGGCAGAATTCAACTTCCAAAAAAAAATAAGGGAGGTATAACACTCCAGGTTTTAAGCTTAATAAGACCTCTTCAACCAATTGTGATTTGCTCCAGAAAGATGATCAAGGAGGGATCAAGACCAGTATGATCAGAGGAAGGGATCAAGGAGTGGTATAATACACTCAAGAATTCCAACAGACAGAATTCTCTTCAACCAGCAAGGCTATTGGTTGGTGATAAGGATCAGGCCACAGAGAGGCAAAGACTCAGGATCATTGGATCAGGGGGGGAAATAATAGATATACCCAGGATGAGGATGAGGATTTATATTTCAATGATAACCGGGGGGGACACATGCACATCCTCCCATGGATGCTTAAAAAAGGCAGGGGAGAGCCCTCCTTTTATAGACCATGGGTCCCTGTAGACTATTTACAAGAGAGATTCAAAAATAGAGAGGTTTTTTTTAGATGATTGATTTTCATGAGAAAACAAAAGAGAGAAAAAAAAGAAACAAACAAACACTCAGAAAAAAAAAGACAGAAGAGTTGAATCAAGACCCTGGCCCGTTCCAATGATGGGCACAGGCAAGAGAGTAGCTAGTGGGACACCCGGCATCCCGACGGGCCTGGGCAACTGCTGAGACCGGGGATGACCGGCAATGACCGCCAGCAGGTGTCTGAAGGGCCCGGGAAACAGAAGATACCCACGCGGGAAACAGACAAGACGCGGGGGAGATTGGTGAGCTAGGAGGTGGATTAAGGCTATTTGATTGAGGGGGTGAATGTGATAGGATAGATATTTTTTGGGTTTTTGATGATGAGTTTCTATGGACAATTGTTTGGAGTGGCCAAGGTTTTGAGGGCACGCTTTCTATTATCAACCAAGTCAAACTCTAGGGCGTGGTACCCAAAGTCTTTTGTCTTGAACTCCAGCACAGGGGTGAGGATGAGATCCAGTGGACCTAGTTTGAGAGTTTAAATTCTAGTTTGAGTTTAGGTTCATGATCTGATTGGTCAGGATTGTTCAGATCATCAGATTGTCAATATTGGGTGTTTTAAGGATATGCTTGGCAGCTCCGAGTGAGAGAGATGGATAAATGGGTGACAAGAGGATGGATGGATGAGGTAGAAGGGCACTTGAGACGGCCAAGTTGGTTGTTGAAGTGGGGGGGGGGTGATGGTTGGTTGTTGGGTGTGGTCCAGGTCTTGATGAGATCAAGGGATCAATGAACATCTTGATCAATGAGCTTGGGATGGTTGAGTTGATGAGCCAAGAGCAGGGAGTCGTAGGTTTGCAGGATTGGTTGAGGGAGATTGGAGGTCTGATGATGATGGAGATGATGAGTTGAGGAGTGAATTGGATGATCCGAGTGAGAGTGGTGAGGATTGAGATGATGAAGATGGTTGTTGATGTTGTTGGTGTTGATAGTGCTGTTGGTGTTATGGATGATGAGGGATGATAAACCTAGAGGGTGCCAGTGCCAGACAGAAACCTGTGAGGCGAGCCGGTCTTCATCCGCGCGTTTGCCAAAAGGGTGGATAGCAGCCCAAAGCAAGGGTGACTTGAACATAGGTCCAAGCACTGGTCACTGAGAGATCTTCCTAGACAACTAGGAGAAGGGAGGGCTGAGAATGGGGAACTGAACTGAGAAATGATTTCAATTTTTTTTTTTTGATATAAATGGAGGCTATAAAAAAAAATTCATGAAAATTTTACTTTTCCCATACTGGTCCACAGGTGTCCCAGATTGGGCACCACAGCGTCAATCAAGGCACAACCAACCCACGCATAGAGGAACTCTATGGAAGGCGCTTGGCTTGTCCTACAGCCCCAGGCCCATCTCCAAGTCCCCCTCCTCTGGATCCTGGTCCACCTCCTCTGGCTCCTGGAACCCCACCCATGGCATCTCCATTGGCATCACTGTCCCCAGCCCCAAAATCATCACCAGAGCCCCAGGGACGCGCATGAACTCCGGCGTCCCCGGAACGGGTTGTAATCTTCTCTTCTCCGGCTCTGGCTCCACCTCCTCCCCCGGCAGTCACTCTAGAAATCCCAGACATCACCAACGGGCTAGCACTAAGGGAGGTGCTCTTTGAGGACTTTTTGGCCAAGTCCAAAAATCTCCTCTGGCAGTTCCTTTCAGCTCCAGGAACTCATGTAGCGGAATCCAAATGCAAACTCTTGGCAGCCTTCCAAAGACTCGTGGACACAGGGCGGTTGTAAATGGTGGAGTTTATGGACCTTATTTAGGTGGATTCCTCCCTTCCCTTTCCCTTCCCTTCCCTCTTTTTTCTTATCTGTGCATTCTGTATTTGAAGAGTAAACGGATAATTTCTTTATTACAAAAAACACCAAGAAAGGATCTTGAAATAGATAATAGACCCACACAGGTTTAAATAATTAGGAAATGGTTTGAACTAGATTGCAAGAAGAGTATCTTGAAGAATAGTATGGTACCGTGTTCCCCTTGGGATGTGCATCAAAAGAAGTCAAGGTAAGTGAATAAAATCAAAGGAAAGATAAGGAAAGACGCAATAGATGACCAAAGAAAAAGGAGGGAAAATAGTGGTCAAGCAGTTAATCATACCAAAGTAGATAAGGTTCAACCTTGAGGTATTGAGCGGAGAGAGAGAGGTTGTGGTGCAAGGTTGGTCAGTCGGTCTTGAGGTATTGAGATGGGAGAGATGTTGCAATAGGAGGTTGGTCAGTTGGTGGGGGTCAAAGAGAGAGCAGGTGAGTTTGGAGGAAGAAGAGAATGGATTCATTGGAGAGAGGTTGAGATCAGGATGTGGGAAGAGGATCTTGATTCCGCTGCTAGTCACAGGAGACCAACAGAGAAAGGTTTGGATGAGGGGAGCAAGGGTTTGTGTGAAAGGTGGATGTGAGGTGACAGGCTATGTGAAGCCCTGCTGCCGTACACAGTACACCAACAAAGAGAAACTCAACACCCCCTGGAGTTTGGTGGGATTAACTGAAACAGGCCTTCAGGAGTAGATCCAGGGATTTCCGATCACTTGCTTTGGACAAACAATCCGCAGTCATGTTGGTTGAGGGAATGAGGATAACCTTGATCTCCTGTGTTTTCAGGATTTCATGGAGGACTTTTGCTTTGATGTCAAGATGTTTTGTCTTGGAGTGAGATCCAAAATTTTTTAATTTGTCAAGAAGGCCGGAATTGTCTATATTAAATATGGAGGCATTGAGTTCACAGTTCCACAGTTCACCAATCAGATGCTTCATCCAGAGTTTTTCTTGGTATGCATCAGCAAGAGCATTCATTTTGGACTTGGTTGAGGAAAGGGCAATGTTGCGTTGTTGACCGCTATTCCAGGACAGAGGGCATGACTTCCAGAGACACAAGTACCCGGTCTGAGATCTTCTAGAATTTTGGTTGTCTCCCCAAGTGGCGTCGGAGTAGTAGGTGATTTCTCAATGATCATCTTTGGAGAGTGACAGGTTTAGGTTGAGGTCTGAGGTACCGTTTAGGTACTTGAGGCAGTGGAGAACTTCTTTCCATTGTTGGATACCGGGATTGTTGTTGAATCAAGAGGGAATAGAAACGGCGGGGGCCAAGTCTGGTTGCTTTCGGCAGGCCAGAAAGTTGAGTATGCCAGTAAAGCGCCTATAGTTGATTCCTAGTCTATTGAACTTGTCCATTTCATCGGAGGTGGGACTCATGAGGCAGACACCCAGAGTTAAGGGGGTAAGTATGGTTCTTGAGTTATTCAGATTCAGCTCCTTGAGAGTTTTGTTGATAAGTTTCTTTTGGTTGAGCTTGATGGAGACGTTGTTGATATTTATGTCCATCCCAAGAATGGTGTCCGGATGGTGGGCGGAAGAATTGGGAAAGCAATCGAGAAAGTTTTTTTTAAATAGTTCCACATTTCCAACAACAATTAGATTGTCAACGTGGAAGAAGACAAAAGTCTGAGACTCTTTGCTCATAAACAAGCACGGATCAGAGTCAGAAGAAGAGAAGTGAATATCTTTGAGCCATTTGGTGAGTGTTTCATACCAATTGATAGGGGATTGTTTAAGACCATAGAGAGATTTTTTAAGTTTTAGGAATGCAGATTTTCTTGAGGAGTGTCTAGGAGTTTTTATATCAATATTTTCCTTCAACAGGGCGTGTAGGAAGGCTCCCTTCAGGTTGAACTTTCTGATTTTGAGAGATTTATCAATTCATAGGTTCAGAAGAGCCAAGAGGGAAGAGAATCTTCAAGTGGGGGCATATGTCTCAAAGTAGTCTACACCGTACGTCTTTTGGAAGCCTTATATGCACAGTCTAGCCTTCTTCCTTTCAGGGAAGCTGAGGTGGCAGGCTTGGTTTTGAACACTAGCACGGTGTTCAGGTAGTTGTCGGGAGTGAAGGAACAGTCCTCCCATACGTCTTGGCTTTTAATGTTGTCAAATTCTTCTCTTATGGCACCAGAGTAGGAGCAATCATCTTGAGAGAGGTACAAATATTTAGTTGGTTTGATTTTGGTGGTTCTTGGTTGAAGGGATTAAGTGTTGGAATCGGAGATGGACTCGGTTGGCAGAGGTTCATTGACTTTATCTTCATCCTGTTCTTCTAGTTTGTCATTAGTATTACTTGGTGGCAAAGTGTCGGAACAGGAGTGAAAATCAGGATCTATAGATCCTTCCAACTCGTCCAAGGTCTCTTCCTCTGAGTTTATTTCCCTGGTTTGGGGAAGAGCAGGAGGAGGTTCAGTAGGAGAGACTTCTTCATAGTCATTGTAAATTGAGGGTAGTTTGGAGCTATTGTCTTTAGGGTTGTAGTCAAGAAACGTAATGTGTCTTGAATCAATGATTCTGCCGCTTTCCAGAAGGACTCAATAGGATTGTAGTTCCTTGTTGTATCCAATTAGTGTTCCGGGAAGGCCTTTTGGAGCCAGTTTGGATTGTGGAATTTCTGGAGGGGCTAAGACTATCAGATTTATTCCAATAGGCTTAAAACATTTTAAGGTTAATTCTTTATTTTTGAAAATTTTATAGGGTAAGGGATTTCTCTTGTGTGACAGAATTTGATTCAGAGCAAGGGTGACGGACTTAATCACTTCATGCCACAGGAGTTTATTGATACCAGGGTCTTCTAGCGTGCTTCTAAGAGACTTGATGATGGTCCGGTTGAATCTTTTGGCAAGGCCGTTTTTCTTGGGTGTATAAGGATCGGAATGTCTTAAACAAATGAGGTTCTTCTCACAGAAATCTTTCATTGTCTGGTTTGTAAACCCCATACCTCTATCAGAATGGATGACCTGAGTTAAATAGCAAAATTTCTTGGCTTCCAGGCCAATTATATGAATTAGGGTATGCGGTATATCGCTTTTATGTTTTATGGGAATGGCCAAGCAGAATCTTGAGCAGCTGTGGACCACCGTCAGAAAGTATCTGTATCCTGCAGCGGAGCTGACTATGGGACCAACGGTGTCTAGGTGGATTTCTTGGAAGGGCCTTTTGAATTTTCTGTGGGAGTGTTTGAAGCTTGCTCGAGTTATTTTGCTGGTTGCACACAATTTACACGGTGATTCTGTTTTCACGGGCAGATTCAGTTTGTTGTGCAGTCGGCTGTAGCTCACATGTCCCAACAATTTGTGACGGAATTCTGAGTACAATAGCAAAGAATATTTTTCCATTTCAAGAGTGTTTACAATGGGTAAATTTTTTTGGTAGAATCCAAATTACAAGATTTCCTGGTTGTCACTTATTTGAAAGTTGTTCTTGTTAAAGTTAATAGATAGTCCTTCTAACATCAGAAATCTGGCGGAGATTAGATTGGTGGAGAGATCCGGAACAAAGAGGGCATTGTGAAGAGTCAGCTTTCCATTTCTAAGTCTGATCACAGCAGTTCCAATTCCTTCTATCTTCAGCCTTTTGTCTTTTGAGCCAGTTCTTATGTTTCCTATTTCTTCAGTGGTAAGAGAAGTGAAGTATGAAGATTTGGACAGCGTGTGAGAAGAGGAGCCAGTGTCTAAGATGAATGAGATGTAGGAGTAGTCTGAGGCTTGGTGATAGAAAAAACTGACGGTAGTTGACACGCCATTTTGCTTTTTGTGATATTCTTCTCTCAACTCTGGGTGGAGAGCCCAACAGTTGGCTGGGGAATGGAAAGAGTTGGGGTTGTTTTTGCTGTTCTTGCATCTGGGAATGGGGTTACTGTCTGGAATTCTCCCAGTGGTGACAAGCGCAGACGGAAGAGAGTTGTATTCCTTGATCTTGGGTTTCTGGTTGTTAAGAGTATTCTGACGTGGTCTAGAACTCTCTCGGGGTTAATGGAGTCCCTATTGTGGGTGATTTGGTCTTTAATTTTACTCATGTTTGGAGGAAGTTTGTGGAGGAGCATGTAGGCCAAGATGTCTTGAGGAAGATCTATACCAACTTTGTGCAGTCTCCTTATGGCAATTTTGGCGGCAGTAATAAACCCAAGTCCGTCCTTCTGGTTGAAGGCTAGGTACTGAAGGTTGTCAAACACTTGCAATCTGTTGGAAGCTTTGGAGGACGCAAAGAAATTCAAGATGGCATTCCAGATGCTTTTTGCATCTTTTTTGTTTTTGACAGTGATAATATTGGCGTGTACTGAGGGGTCTAGTTTGGAGGTGATGATGGATCAAAGGTAGATATTGTTCATTTTGGACAGGGTTCCGTTCTCTGAGATAAATTTGTTTCTGAGGCCCTGAATATTAAGCATGTTTTCTATTCTTGTTCTCAATAATGAGAAGTTGTCGTGGGTCAACAAAGGGATTGATTTGATGGCGGTTTTTAGGATGGTTTGTTGCAATTGATCTGTCATGGTGTGGGGATAAGGTAGGGATGAATTGTCCTCCTGCTTTGACTGTTAATCGTGAAGAGTAAACCGATAATTTCTTCATGACAAAAAACACCAAGACAGGATCTTGAAATAGATAATAGACCCAGACAGGTTTAAATAACTAGGAAATGGTTTGAACTAGATTGCCAGAAGAGTATCTTGAAGAATAGTATGGGACCGTGTTCCCCTTGGGATTTGCATCAAAAGAAGTCAAGGTAAGTGAATAAAATCAAAGAAAGATAAGGAAAGACACAATAGATGACCAAAGAAAAATGAGGGACAATAGTGGTCAAGCAGTTAATCAAGCCAAACTAGATACGTTTCAACCTTGAGGTGTTGAGCGGAGAGAGAGAGGTCGCGGTGCAAGGTTGGTCAGTCGGTCTTGAGGTATTGAGATGGGAGAGAGGTCGCAATAGGAGGTTGGTCAGTAGGTGGGGGTCAAAGAGAGAGCAGGTGAGTTTGGAGGAAGAAGAGAATGGAGTTGTTGGAGAGAGGTTGAGATCAGGAGGTGGGAAGAGGATCTTGATTCTGCTGCTTGTTGCAGGAGACCAACAGAGAAAGGTTTGGATGAGGGGAGCAAGGCATTGTGTGACAGGTGGATGTGAGGTGACAGGCTATGTGAAGCCCTGCCGCCGTAAACAGTACACCAACAAAGAGAAACTCAACAGTATTTTCAAAGAAATAGACTTTAGAAGCGCCCCCCTTTTGCTGAGTGAGTGGCCTTGGCCAATGAGTGAGAGTGAGAGTGAGTAGCAGAAATTGGCGTCTGCGTGTGAGCCCCGCAAGTAACCTTGCGCCAGAGTAAGAGTGAAAAAACTAGATCTGCATCCGTGTGCAAGCCTGAGAGAGACAAATCCCAAGCCTAAGTAAAGCAACTGGAAAAGTCTGCGTCCACGCGCAAACCTGAGAGAAAACCCCTTGATCCATGTCCCATATTGTCAAATTCTCCAGAAAGGTACCTGGGCTTTCCCAAAAGAACTGCCACACAGTTCCCTGTACCTGTTCTGCAACAAACACAACAACCACACACCAGTGTGCGCACAACTTAAGAAAGGGAGAAGATACTGGAGAATGGAAGTTCTGGGGTTCCTAGTTAATCCGGCTAGTAAACCCCCTTACCAAGTCAAACTTATCCCCCATCCGCCTTTCTGGTCTGTGCTTTAAGATAGAAAGAAGGAAACAAAGAGAAAGAGTTTTTTTGGGCCTATGTTGCTCCTTTTCCCACATCTCCAATCTGCTGGGCTTGTCCTCAAGTTTACAGACCCAGCTTGCACCGCACCCGCATCCCAAATCAGACCTTCCCATCCTGCGCTAGCTTCCCCCTCCACTTGGCTGCTGTCCCCAGCTGACCACAACCCTTGTACCCATTGCCAGGTCTGTGCGCCTTACCTCAATCAATCCCACATGGGACCTGAGTGCTACTTGTTTTCCCAACCTGCCTTGGTATATTTCCCCCCACCAAGGCCCTCCTATGTCCTTTGGGATTTGAATCTGCCCATGTGCAAATCCCCAACCTAGGCAACCTCTCCAAGGCAGCCCCATCCTCATCTGTCACAAGGAAGGAAATGTTTTTCTGGAGCCTTGCGTTCCCAATCCCCTTGAACTATTCTCTGTCCACACTACACTTCCTGCTCCTCACCATTTCTGTGCCCTTCTTCTACCTTCAGAAATTGGCAGGCTGTACCTTCACCACTGGACTGCGCGCAACCGGAACCTCCCCTTCCACTACTCAATCTGCGCAACGCTTTCCACCTTCCATAACTTCTGTGGCCTTCTTCTCCCCTCCAAATTTTGTAGGCCGCTCCTCCACTGTTCTGCATGTAACCGCTGTGGAATTCAGAAGAGGGCTTATCCTTTAATTTTTCCCAAGTTTGGAAGTTATTGATCCCTTGCGTCTGTAAACCCTGAGTGCAACTGTTCACCCTTTGACTGAGTGATAGAGAATTGAGAGTAAAAGATCCTTCCAAAACCTATGATGATCCAATTTGAGCCTCCATAATCTGATGTCTCCTCCCCTCCATCCATCCGGGTTGAGGGTGTGGTTTAAGTAACAACCCCCCCTCAACCCTAACCTAAGTACAACCAGAAACAAGCAAGAATAATGAAATACAACCCCTAAGCACAGAACCCTAGCCCCAACCCTATCCTTCCCATCCCATAATCCTCATCCCATATCCCATATCCATCTGTATTGCCCGCCTGCCATTATCTCCACCTGGTTTGTCCTTCTCATGACACGGGCCTTGTTTGGCGCCCAACTCCAAGCCCCCCGCGCATGTCTGTATCCGCCCAAAACGCCATTCCAGATATCCAAGATATATTGGCCCAATCCAATCTTCCTCTTGCAATGTGCAAACTGCACGCAATCCGTCCAATCAAATCAGATACATCCCATGTCTCCAGATGCTGAGCCCAGTTTGACTTCTGCTGAGCCCCCAGCGCGACTTGCTGCGGCAAAGCCGCACCTATTTCTGAGCCCGCAGCGCCCAGCCAATTCCAACTTGCGTCTATAAAAGACCACCACATCCCCCCCAACTTGATTTCTGTCCCCAGAGATCCACCACTATCTCACCTGCCCCCAACTATACCACAGTTGTCCCACCTTCCCCTCTGCACCCCTTCATCACACCAAAGAAAGAAAACACCTCATCCTCCACTCTTTTCCAGCCATGTCCTGCACGTACTGCAGCCAGAACTCCAACCGCAACTCCCAAGATCCCAGAGATCCCTCTAGTTCTGGCACTTCCCTTGGCAAGGTTTGACGCAATGGTGAACAAGGTGGACAAACTACTCTGCCAATTTCTAGCGGTTCCCTATGCGCACACTGCCAATGCGCAACGCAAGGTCTTGGAGGATTTCCAATCCCTAGCTGCAGTGGCTTGCGTGGACGCGGAGGAAGTGATGAGGACTCAGCCAACATAGGTGGATTTCCCCCCCCTTTTCTTCCTTTCTTCCTTCCATCTTTTTTTAATCCCTGCGCCTATGCAAAGATAAGGACTTTTGCTGCGCCATCCTGAGTAGCCTTTGGGCTTTGTGAGAACCTTGAGAGAAATAAGAGCAGGGCGCAAGATCCGGGCTTTGAGGGAAACCTTTGAGAGTGAGGAATCCGCACCACTGAGAGTATCCAGTGAGAGTGAGAACATCCACGCTTTTGAGAGCAACCAACAATAGTGAGAAGTATCCGCTCAAGGTACCTGGACAGCGCCAGACAAAATGCCACACAGTTCCCCATACCCATCTACAGAACAGAGAGAGTGCAAAGAAAACCAGCCGCGCACACACATCCTTGAGACAGAGAAAGAAAAAGTATCCTCTCAAACCCATTCACACCTTCCATCTATAAAATAACCAAAGAAAACTTAAAAATATTTTTTTTAAAACACCAACCTGTTGCCAAGCCCACGCCTTTGCTCTTTGACCCACATCTGTTCCACACCACGTGCTTTCCTAGTTCCCTGAATCATCTGTTTGAAATTGTCCATGCATTTGCTTCTGGAATGCAGGGATTTTCCTTGCGTTGAAAGACCCAGCTTTGGGCCATGCAGGTCCCTAAAAGAAACCATCCCAAATCCAATCATATCCCCTATTCATCCATTGTTCCCCCCAACTTGGCTGCTGTCCCCAGCACGCCTGGGCTTGTCCTTGGAGGAAGGATCTGCTTTTTCATCTCCCTTGCTATCCAAACCAGCCATAAGTCTTCCAGCAACCGGGTGTCCCGTGCTTCTTCCCTACTTCCCCCCTGCTCCTCACTAGTCAAATCCCGCATCCACTTCCCCAACCCTTGATTGCAGATTGTGGTTTTGAATCACCCGCCGGAAAAATCTTCCACTTTCAATGCTTCTTTCCCCATCCCCAGATCAAACGTCATTCACGCTTGGAGCCCAAACATGAATGGCCTTCCTAAAATAGCCTCCCTGCAATCAACCAATAGAAAAGAAAGTGGTTTACAGACCCTTGCAACCCCAACCTTTTTCTCCTCCACAACCCCATCCATGCAAAACTCCCCGCCATTAAGCACACAAATCCCCATTTCTCATTTTGGCCAAACAAATCCCATTTCATCAACCAATCTAGAAAGAAGGAGGTTCACCATAGAACCGCTATCCACCAGCACCCACACCTTCCTTCCAGCAATCTTCATTGGAACGTAAGCCAGTGGATTTGAAACTGATTTCATCCCCGCTAGCTTGCGCTCTGCTTCATCCCAAGCCAACTTCACCCGTTGCACCGTCAGAGGGATCCTATTGTGTGCCCAAACCTTCAGTGCTTTGACAATCACATCTACTACAACTCGCAACACTGCTGCCAACTCCTTCAAGTTCAAAGGAATAGTTGTTTCATTCCCCATCACCCTGCGCACAATTTCCACTGCCTTCTTCTTCCCCGCCGCATTCACCAGCCATCCATCCATTTCTGGAATGCGCGCAATTGGCTTAGGAGCTTTCAGCGGTAAACCTTCCTTGGCATCCACATCCATCCTTTCCACTGCCACCAACTCCTCCATTGCTAATACCCTTACTTCTGCTTCCACGCGCGGTGGTTGCCATACCCCAGGACCGGTGACAATCCCCAGCAAAGCTTGAGCAGTCACCACCACTTCCTGTCCTTGCGCGCGCACTTGCTCCATGACAGTTGGATTCCCAGGTTTGGCGGAGATCCGCTTGCCCATCCGGAACATGAATCCCATTCCCACTGGTCAAACCAATCCTGCCTTGAGGTCCTTTGTCATGTTACCTCACCCCAACCGCCAATTTCCCTTGTCCCGGAAATAATTGCATAACCGCAACACAGGCAGATTGAACGGCGGAAGCGGTTCCCCAAGGTGAGGAGGCGGATCACGCGGCCCAGACAACATTCAACTCAGAAAGATCTGTAAATCCTTTATCAATTCCTTCATCTTGCTAACCTCTGGGCTTGTTGTTGGTGGTGTTGCTTGAGAGCATTCCGTTTTTGACGGGCCTGTGACCCGAGCTTGCGTTGGTGCTGCCAGAGTGTGGGAAGCGGACTTCTTTGTCCCTGTTGGGAATGACCTTGCCATGTCCTCCCTCAGTTTCTCTAAGTCCAACTTGCTTTCCACTGCGCAAGAAATGACAAGGATGTCCAGAAGAAGCATTATAATCCCATCCAACAACCTCTTTACCAGGTTGTTGTTGTACAAGTGCCGCTGCACCCGCCCGCAGAGTTGAGGACTGAGTCCTCCCAAAAGCTCTCTCCTCATTGCACCCATCTGCCCCAATATCACCTTGTTCTTTGCCCAGTAGAAATAGATCCAATCAAACATTTCCACATAATCCCCCAATTGCACTCGCCTCTGGACTCCACCATTTGAGCTTGCTCAAAGTTGCTTTCATAAAACCAAGTTTTGTGCCTTCCCCACCGCGCCAAGATTTCCGCCTTCAGTTTTGGCCAATCCAATTTCTCATACCCTTCCATCTCCTCCACATCCCAAAGCTTCTCTTTTTCTGTGATGAAGAGGAGGATGATCCAAGCCTTATCCACACCCGTCACACCTTCTGTGTTGGTGATTCCTGCTTATTGCGCAAGGAATTGCTCAAAGTCCTCAGTTTTGAACCAGATATGAGGATATTCCCGTGGCCTGATGCAAATGGGCTTGTGATTGGCGCCATTTTTGGAACAAGAGACACCGTATCCTGCCCCTGATGAGGGTTGCTTCCAAGAAGCCGGAGGAGGAGGAGGAGGAAGAGGTGTGGGGGTAATGTTAGATGACCCCGCAACGGTTGATGGCTGGTGCTGGTACATCATGCTTGTTAGTTTCAAGAGACAAGGAAAAAAAAGATTACTTCCCAGACAGACCCCCAGATGTGGAATTCAGAAGAGGAATTCTCCTTCAATGGTTCCCAAGTTTGGAAGCTATTGATCCCTTGCATCTGTAAACCCTGAGTGCAACTGTTCACCCTTTGACTGAGTGATAGAGAATTGAGAGTAAAAGATCCTTCCAAAACCTATGATGATCCAATGTGAGCCTCCATGATCTGATGTCTCCTCCCCTCCATCCATCCTGGTTGAGGGTGCGGTTTAAGTAACCACCCCCCCTCAACCCTAACCTAAGTACAACCAGAAACAAGTAAGAATAATGAAATACAACCCCTAAGCACAGGACCCTAGCCCCAACCCTATCCTTGCCATCCCATAATCCTCATTCCATATCCCATATCCATCTTTATTGCCCGCCTGCCATTACCTCCACCCGGTTTGTCCTTCTCATGAAGCAGCCCTTGCGCTGCGCCCAACTTGGAGCCCCCCGTGCATGTTTGTCTCTGCCCAATGCACCCTTCTAGATATCTGAGATATATCCGTGCAATCCAATCCGCGTCTTTCCATGTGCAATCCGCATGCAATCCATCCAATCCAATCCAATCCATCCCACTTCTCCAGATTCTGATCCTGGTTCTACTGCTGCTGAGCCCGCAGTGCAACTTTCTGCGGCAAAGCCGCAACCATTTCTGAGTGCGCTACCCCTACTGAGCCTGTTGCTACTGCTGAGCGCGCAGCGCGCAGTCAATTCCAACTTGCGTTTATAAAAGACTACCACATTGCTTCCAGGGCTGGAGCCAGTGGTTGCTCTTCCGCATGCACCTCCATCCTATCCACTTCAACAACCTTCTCCTCTGCCGCTATCATCCTAACCTCAGCCTCTACCTGTGGTGGTTGCCACAAACTGGGCCCAGTTGCAATACCAAGGAATGCTTGAGCCATTGTACCCCCTTCTTGTGACTGAAGTTGTGCCTGCTGCGCAATGGTTGGCTTCCCTGAGTCCGCCAAGGTCCACTTTCCCCTAGGAGACGTGTATCCTTTCACTTCTTCCAAACCCTTTACCGGATATATGCATTTTGACAGCCAATGGCCATTACCACCACAATGACTGCACACCTGAGGCACAGGAGCACAAGAGGGTTGGAATCCCTTGGCCAGATGAGACAATGGACTGTGCATTTGTTGCAAAATCCAATCCATTTATATCTTCAAACCCTTCATTAACTTGGTAAGTTTGCTGACCATGGGTTGCAGAACTGGGATCCGCGCCAAAGACAAAGGGGTGGCATCTTGCATGGGGACCGGAATCAAAACCGTTGGAGGCTGAGGAGCAGACCTCTTTGTTTCCACTGGACAGGATCTTGCAGTGTCCTCCATTAGCTCCTCCCAGTCAATCATGATTTCCACTGCATGCTGGATCATGCACAAGTCCAGAAGGAGTGCAATGCTCCTGTCCACCAATTGCTTAACCAGTCCATGATTTTACAAGTAACGCTGCACTTGCAACCAGAGTTGCGTTGCAATTCTGCCCACAAAAGCCTGCTTCATCACTCCTGTCTTTCCTGATACCACCTGGTTCTTCTCCAAGTACCCATAGATCCAGTCAAAGGCCATCATGTACTCCTCCATTCCCTTTGCATCTGTACCCCTGCATGCACACTTGCTTCCGCTGCAGCCCGCTCAAAATCACCTTCCCAGAACCAAGGCTTGTGCTTCACCCACCTTGCCAACATTTTTCCTTTCAAAATTCCCCAATCCTGGGCCCCATATTGGGCTATGTCCTCCACCTCCCAAAGGGAAGCCTTTTCAGTGATGAAAATGACAATAGTGCAAAGCTCATCCATGCCCGTCACGCCTTTGGGATCCGCAATCTCTTCAAACCCCATGAGGAAGTGCCCCACATCCGCAGTGTCAAACCAAAGATTGTGAAAGTCCGGCGGCCTAAGCCATAGCCGCAAAGGAGTCTCTCCATTGGATCCAAGAGTAGTTTATGGCAACATTGCACCCATTACCTTTGAGAGACTTGGACAAAAGATTACTTCCTGGCCAGACCCCCAGATGTGGAAAATAAGAGAGAGATACTCCCCTTAGTTGTCCTCAAGTTTTGAAGATATTGGTTTAAGCCTCTGTAAGGAGGTTTAATTGCTGATGAGCTGAGGAAAAGGTAAGTAAAAAGGTAAAATGATGATCTCTATTCCTTCCTTCAAATCCTGTCCTCTCATATGTAGGCCTCTTCTCCTCCCCCCTTCACAACCAAGAGTTGAGATTGAGGTTTTGAGTCCTCCCTCTCAACCCTAACCTAAGTACAAGCGCAAGAGAAAGCCTAAAAACAAAATTAGGAAAGAAACCCTAGAGCCCAGAACCCTAGCCCAACCCTATCCCATACTGCCCAATCCCTCCAAAACCCATCCCTCTGTTGTTAAGTATGTCCGGTTTGTCCTTCTCATTGCGGGGTCCTCTGCCGCATCCTACTTGGAGCCCCCCGGGTTTATCCATCTGCCCACATCTTCAAATCCCGTAATGCATGGATTGGTCAGTGCCTATGCTTGTGCAGACCTCCCCATGATTTCCCCGCTCCTTTTTCCTGAACTAGCCGCCTGCAAACTTGTTTGGGTTTGCTCCATTCAGTGGTCTACCCGCATTGCCTAAGCAGGTTGCAAGCCTGGCATGCCTGGAGTGGGCCCGGCCTGCACCTGGTGCTGACCCCCTGCAACTCCTACTTCTGAGCCCGCAGCAGCAGCTGCTGAGACCATTCCCACCCCAAATGCTGTGCCTGGCCTACCAAACTACTAAGAGCGCAGCCCACAACGCAGTTCCCAATCTGAGGTTATAAATACAACACCACACCAGCCATTTTCATCAAAGAAACTGGCGCTGGGGGGGACCTGAACACCCTCCCACCCACAGAAAATCGGTTTGCAGCGGCAGGGGGGGGGGGTGCAAGAATTCCTCCCCCCATCCCCTCACCTCCATTGCTGCAAGGAAGGGGACAAACAGACCAGGCGGATTGCATCAACCAACCAGCAGTGGGGGGGGACCTGAACACCTCTCACCTACAGCAATTTGGGTTGATGCGGCAGGGGGGGAGGTGCAACAATTTTTCCCTCCATTGCCACGGGGGCAGGGACAAACAGACCAGTTTGGTAGCATCAAGGGGACCGGTGGTGGGGGGGACCTGAACACCCTCCCACCTACAGGGAGTTGGGTTGTGGTGGCAGGGGGCGGAGGGGTGGGGGCAAAGATTGCTCCCTCCATCTCTGCAAGGGAGGGGAAAAACAGAACATGCCCGTTGCATCAAAGCCACTGGCGGTGGGGGGGACCTAACCACCCCTCCCAACTACAGGGGCCATTCTCCCCCTCCCCCCCCCCCCCCATTACCAAGGGGGGGGGGAAGAAATGGGCTCATCAGGGGGCAGTTGTTGAATCTGCAGCAATTAAGATGGGGGGGTTGCTCCCTCCATTTCCAAAAGTGAGGGGAAGCAATGACAATTTGTTGCACCAAAATTCCAGTGTTTGGATTCATACATCCAAACCCTAAAATTTTGGTGCAAAAGTTGTAAAGTTCAATTTGCATAAAAAACCAAGCCAAAAAGATCATGTTTGGATGCATTCATCCAAACAGGAGAACTTTTGTGCAACAAATCAGCATTGCTACCACTCCCTCTTCAACATTTGAAGCAGTGTGATTCCACAGAAAATGAACAGTGATATGTTTTATAAATCATTACTTCCAAGGTGAATTCCAAGTGAGTTTCAGTTTCATTAATGTGTAGCTTTTAGTAAATTCTGGTTTCTGCATTTAGGAATCACCAGTGACATACATTTTCTGCCATGGTGAATAATGTGTGAATTCTATTTTTTTTTTCAATGAAAAATTTGGTGAAGTCAAGATGGTTGATTGGTGAATAGAATTTTACTTTAAAGGGATTCAATGGGCCAGAAAATGGGACTGGATGGTGAAATGGAGTCACTGGATTGCCACAGATCCCAATTTGGCCCGGTTCAAACCTACACGTGACAATACATGTGAAATATCAAATTGGCCAAGAACTCACTTGTACTGGTGTTGTGGTTCTGGGCCATTCTCTAATTTATTTGTAGGATTTATCATTCCATTGTAAGGTTGGTGAGTGACCATAACTAATTTTGGATGGGAAATCCAAATTTTTAATAATTTTTCAGGATTTTAAACTCCTTCTTGTAGTTTCCATTTTTTATTTCATTTTATCTGATTTGACAGGTTGCTTTTTAGAAGTAGCAAGCTGACACTCAGGGTGAATGGAGAGGAAGAAACCATTTACTGAGGCCATTAGTGCATTCCTGAATGGCTCAAAGGCTGCCTTTTTTGATTTAGGCCAGACAGCCTTGTTACTTTTCAAGAAATATGATATTTCTGGAATTTTCTGTCTGACAATGGCAGGGTAAACCACACTTCAATCCATGTATACATCCTGTTGGTAGATTTATATTTCTTTTTGTAAGTTTTTCAAAATCTTTAATTGATTTAATTCAATTTTCTGAAAATATTTATTTCATTTAGCCAGAACAGGTCTCACTTTTTCAGGCTTGAGAAGTCTCAATTGAATTTTGTTCAAAAGTGTCAAATATTATTTTTAGAGGTTTTCACATCTCTTTCTTTTCTTTTTTGACTTATATCAGGTTCTTGGTGAGATTCCTGATTGATTGGCATGTATATTACATATGCATGCCTTTTCCATGCCTTTTCTGGCCCTTCTGTTATGGCTTTTTGTGTAAATTTTGGTTCTGACAGATTTTTGAACAGCTGGAAGCCTGTTTAATTGCCATGGCTGTGATTTGAAATGGATGTGCACAGGAATTGGATGGACAGAGGCTATGTGCATGTCTCATGGATTTAGTGTTGCATATGACTGAGTTATGAAATTTGGACAATACAAATTCATTCCTATAGCTCCTCAACTATACACAAAACTCAGTTTCTTACTTAAAATTGGAGAGTTAAAATACATGTGATGTTTAATGTGGAACATTCACCTGACTGGAAAGTGGGCCAGGTTGGTTTTGTGGTTCTTTTGGCACATTTAATTAAGTTTTTAAGAAGTAGGATTTTGAGAGTAGGTCCAAGGAGTGACCCTGCCTAATATTGGGTGGAAAATACATTTCTGGAATAATAATTTGCAATCTCCAACTCATTTTTTATTTATTAGGGCATATCAGAGTTAAACCTTTCAAAAAATGAAATGGCTGACTTCAGGCCTATCCATTTTTCTATTTTTTTTTTTTGATTAAAATCATTGATTCATTGTTTATTTTTGATAAAAAAAATATTTTTTGAAAAATTGATATTTTCCTGAAATAAGCTATTTAAATTTTTCAAAATTTCAACTCTGATAGACCCTATTATTTATTTCTATTGTTTCTGATATTTTTGGTAATTTTTTCAGTAGGCTCTGAAATATTAGCTGGCTGATAGAAGTGCTGAGGGGCAATTCAGACACTAACTTCATAAAACTCATAGATGATCAAATTTTCATAAATCAGAATCAACTACTTAAGATGATTTTATTTTCCTAAAATTAATCTTTTTTTCTTCATTCTGCTTCTTACCTTCATTTATCCCTTGTTTCTTTCCAGGTATTATTCAAAAAACTTTCCCTTAATTTTTTTTTTTGAAATGTTTATCTAAAATTTTGCATTATAAATTTTGTCCTCAACTTTTTACAATGTATCATTCTGTATTTATTGAGTGTGTTATATTTATTTCTAAATTTATTTTTTTCCAAGTTATATTCAAAACTTTTCACTTGAATTATTTTCAATTGGTTTATCAAACATTGTGCACTATGAAATATAATTTAATACTTCTCTATTGAAATCTTGTAAAGAATTTTTTATGGCTTTGGGAACTATCAGTTCAAAAACAGTCCACTTGATCTTACTCCCATTCAGTTATCCTTAAAATGAACCATTTCATTCTATATTTAATCAAGTATTCTTTTAATAATTTAATCAATAAAACATAGGAGTTTCTTTCAGTCCCAATCAAACATAATTAAAGCTTAAATTTTATTCCACATCTATCACATTTAAAAGATGCATTGGTTGGTAAAAGATTTATTTGGAGAAGTAGCCATAAGCTTGGGAAGGGTATCTGAAGATTGGAGTCAGATATGGAATTATTTTATCAATTGAATGTATTCAAATCCAGCTTCCAACAGATCTAATTTCATGGAAGATTTCTAGGCTGAAATCTTTCATGAAATAGCAGTAAAAAGTAAATTTTATTTTATCCAGCTGCACTACCTTCCTGAATGAAATTTTGCAGCCATTAGTTGTTTCTGGATTGGAAAAACAAGTCAAAAGTGATTTTTTTTACAAGGAGATGCCTTGCGCTTATCTGTTTTTAAATTTCCCTCCCACTACTAATTAAAAAGTTTCCACCATCAGTGTCATTCTTTTGAAATATTTCAAACAAATAGATTTCTTGAGGTTTAATGCTGATTTTTTGCTAATGCCAAAGTTACATCCAATCTGGAATCAATTTCCATTCAACAATCAGAACCTTGGGAGGTGAAATTTATGAGAAATTTACATTTTGGGAGAAAGTCCCCCCCCCTGCCAAGAAAAGAAAATAATCTTGCAAAAAGGAGCAATTCATAGAACCTCATTGATTGTAAAACTTTTGATTTCCTAAATTTTTTTTTTGTTTTTTATAAAAATTTCACCCAAAATTGGACTGAAAGAATGAAATAAATTCAATTGATGGGAAGTTTTGGGGTGAAAAATCCCCACCAGAGAATTCCAGGTTTTTTTTTTTTGTGGTTAGATGATAGGCCAAGAATATATCTGGAGTGTCAGAAATGAAAATAAAGTCAATGAAAACATGGAGAAAAAAAATAAAAAAAAAGTGTCTTGGTTGTTGTTCCAATGGGAGTAACTTTGGCCTTCTCACCCAAGATTTAATCTTCTTGATTAGAAAGGGGAAACTTTGAGAAAAATTCAAATAATGTTTTTTTTTGAATCCCTTTGCTTCATAAACATCCAAAATGCAGGCTGGTTGAGATGGATATTTATTGGAAGTTTTATTTTTTGATCTACTCAATAGTTCTTTGATTTATCTCTCATATTTTCTGATGGAAAATAAAGCCTAAATTTGGTTTCATTCCTAAGCTCATTGGGAATCATGAGATGAGATTTCAGCTTAGAAGATGCATTTTGACAAGAAATTTTTTTCTTTTTCTGGTGAAAAACAAGAATTCAAGTTTTAAGTAAGTTTTGACCAGTTTACAAGAATGATATGTTTCTCTCTTTCCAGTTGACCAAACCATTAGAGGTTTATTTCAAAGGAGGATTAGATGAAGTAGAATTGTGAGTTAATTTTCTTGGCTGGGTTCTTATTGGGAAAATTTGGTTTGAAGCATAAAATTCATTAAAGGGGTTGAAGATAAGAATTTATGAGGTAGGAAGTATGAAGAAGTGAAGAAGTGGTGATGTAGGTATGAAAGATCATTGGTTTATTGAATGTGAGGATGGAAGGGGATTGGAAATATCTTCAATTAGAGTGGATATGGAATGAAGTAAAAAAGGAAATTTGGATGACAGTGAATGGATGAGGTCCAACATTTGGTCAAGTTTGTGAGTGCCTTTACAGACTTTAGTTTGAAAGAGGAATTATTTTGAGGATAACTCTGACACCTGTGTTCAGGAATTAGTGGTTTTTTTGTTTTTTTGTGGAAGTTTTATGGATGATTTTAAATTGAGGGTGAGGTTGGAACTTGGGATCAAAATAAATGTGGATTTTTCCAAACTCTGATATACCTTAATATTTATGGGCTATTTGTTTACTGGCTGATTAAATAGTTTTTCAAGGTTGTTTTGGCAGCACCAAAATTTGTTTTAGATTTTTCTCAAGTGCAAATTTCATGAATAAAATTCTCATTGGAACTAATAAAAGTGACCTTGATTCTAGGCCAATTTTATCTTTCCACCAATCAAAGCTAGTAGCATTCACCCACATATTACATGATTAATTTTTTTTAAAAAAATCAATGGGTGTGAATTCAGGGGAAGCAAGTTTGATTGGTTTGGTGCAACCAGCTTTGATGAGTTTCAAGGGGAGCTTGCTTGGTTGCCAAGTTTTAAACCCAAAAAGCCATACTTAATCAAATGCCCTGGGAACCAATCCAAGTCCAACTTGGTGTATGCCAAGCCAAACTGGAAAAAGTCCCCATATGCCCTTTAAAAATCATGCTTCAGGGATACTTTCCTGATATGAGAGCATCTCTAATTGTTGGAGATCTTGGCTTGTTAGGTAGCAATTTTCTAGCCAACAAAAAATAGCTAACGAGCAATTTATTGTGCACCTTTTGAAATTTTCCACTCCATAAGGGTGGGGTAGCTAGCTAGAAACCCAAAACAAACAATCATGTGCCACATTTGGGGGTTGCAAGCTAGGACCACTTCAAAATTGAAACTTGTCAACACCTTACTCATTCATCAATTTTTGAACCCATCCCTTTTTGAAAAAACATCATCACAGGGGCCAGGTGGATGAAAAAGATCAAACATTCCCAACAATCTCATGTGAGGGAGATAGCTGGAGTGGGGGGGGCTCATGAGCATGTGCAAGCAACCTGGGTGATGCCTCCAGGGTCAAAATGATGGGTGAGAAATTAGGTTTTGGGTGGGACTGGGAGTCTGCATGCAGCATGGTGGCCTTTTATAGACACATTTCAGAAGTGAACTGCAGCTAGCAATAACTGAGGAGTGGAATTTTCCTCAAAAAATAATCAAGTGCAGAATCAATAAATAGAAAAGTGTGTTTTGTTGGATTTACATATGTGGGGAGCTCATTGGTTGGAATAAAAAAGAACACCAAGCTAGAAAACACAGAAGCAGGGACATTTGGCAGGTTGGCTGGAAAGGGATTCCCAAATGCAGAAAAAAAAGCAATGGATCAAGAGAAAATGTACAATTAAGCAATGGGTGCAGGACCAAGTAGGGTTGATGTTTATGGGACAGAAAATGTGACCAAGTCAGTGATTGGGGGTGGTAACATGAGAATACAACAAATCTTTTAGAAGTTGCACCCAAGTGACTTCCAAAAGGCACCAGAAATGTAAGTTCAAAAAGGGTCTGCCCAAGAGCAGAAAAGTTATTAGACAGTCTTGTTGAAAGTCAAAGGATTGGGCAGGTGTTCCAGTTGCACATCCTGAAACTGCAGATGGGAAGTGGAGATTAAGATGAGGTTGGGTCTTTATTTCTGTTGTATTTAATATACAAAGGGAAATCATTTGTGGCAGAAAAAAAATCATAAAATAGAGAGCACCTGAACAAGGTTTCAGTATGGAGGAATTAAAAGATTAAAATTATAGCCTAAAGATTGTGTAGCAGCATTTGTTTAGTGTCTTGCAGAACAACAAATCTTGCTATTATTACTATCTTGCCTACAAAGCTGCGGAAGCAAAAGGGAATATTTCAGAGGATTTTTCCCAAACCTAAGGAGCCAACCTACTTCTTTCTTAAGCCTTGTTTGCTTCACCAAGCTCAAGGAGTGTGGGGGAGCCAGTGGTGGTGGTGGGTGGGTGGGGGGGGGGAGCTGGTGACATGTCAATCAAGGGTGGAGGGATAGGGAGGGGGAGGTATGGAGGGTGGATGTTGTTGTGGCTATTTATAGGCATGGATAGTATAGGCACAGTGGTCAACCAGCGGACAAGACTCAACAGTGGGAGGATGTGAGATCTTCAGAAAAATTGTTACAAAATCTGAGCTCAGCCTTTTGCCTAGTCTGGTGGAGACAGACAAAGGCTCAGCAGTAGGTGGATGTGGGATCTGTAGCACAAATCAATTCTGAGCCTGACTCTTGCCTGTTGCAGCAGAAAAGGGTTTGCGGTGTGGGAAGGGGGAGTCAGTCACATTCTGCAGATTATGGACTTGGGAATTGACTTTGGAGTTGTATGTATATAGGTGCAGAGGAACTTATGGCCAAGGCAAGCAATCAGTGGACTATCAAGTTTGTTTTTGGAGGCCAACTATGAGGTATTCAGGGGATTGGTGGATAGGTTATTCAATTGTTGGAAAGATGGATGCAAATGTCCAGGATGAAGTATGCCAAGATAAAAGGGGGTCTGCTAAGGAGGTTTGACTGTGACCTTCCAAGGTAGTAGTTATATTGGGGCAGATTGACTAGTAATACTATCAGAGATCACAAGTAATCTAATTTATGCAGACAGATTGTATCTAAGCAGATCATAGATGGGATCAGTCAAAGACAATTTCAGAGGTGGATAAGGAGGAAGGGTGGAGCAGAGGGACTCATTTGTTGTTGTTCTGTTTCTTTCCCCAAATTCTGAATTGGGTTGTATATATAAAGTCTTTGTTTGGTCTAGTGGTTGAGGGGTACCCAATAAGGAGTGAACCAAATGATGTTGCATTTTAGGGAATCAAATTGGATGATAACTGATCAAAAGCAAAGTGTAGTAGCTTATTACTGATTAATTCTCTAATAAGAGTTCTTATTTATTGCAGAGCTATAGCATGAACAGTGAATTAGAGGCAATTCAAGGATTGTTTTCCAGAAGGATTTGTTGCAGAGAGGTGTCTAGGGAGTTTCTCAGAGTAGCTCTTGTTCTAGTAGCATGGATTTGATATTATGGCCAAGAGTTTTTGAATAATTCCCAGAGCAGAGCATGCTGGCTTGTATTGGATAATTTGCAGAGTACACTGTTTTGCACCACAACACTAGCAAGCTTTGCTAAATTCTGGTAACCTTGTGAAAAATGGACCGGACTTATGAAGCTTGCTTGTTAGCAAGCTCAGATTTTTGCACGATTGTGAAAATTCCTTGGTTAACTTAGCTGACGAAGCGGGTTTACCGAGAAGATTGGAGATGCTCCAAACAACCCAAGGTTGTTGTTGGCACCCGGTCGATATCCGAGCGCTTGGTCTGTTGCGCGCTCCCCGGCGGATGCCTAGGATGCGCGGAAGAGGCGGGTCACTAGGAAGCTGAATGGGCGCGCGAGTTGGAGCCGCCAAGGGGGGGATGGTGTGCGAGAGGGGCGAGGGGCGCAACAGAGAAAGTGGCGGAGGACTGGAGACCGGGGGAGGAGAAGAGGAGAAGAGGAGAAGAGGAGGAGAGGGAGAAGCGAGGGAAAGGGAAGGATAGAAAGAGAGGGAGAGAGAGTGAAGCAGGGAGAGAGGGAGGAGGAGAGAAAGACCTTGGGGAGTAGATAGATAGAGCCCGAACTACAAGGGCCGAGGATCGAAATTACAGTCCAATCGAGCAATAGGATGTCATGGACGATTCGAGTCATACGCCAGTTTGAAATCTAGGCCGAGGTAGACACCTTGGTACCATAGCACCGGTGTAGGTATGTTCATTAATTGACTGGTTGGTCCTAAGTCGGTGGATAGAATTCATCCTCAACAGATGCTGACTTGGTACTTAAGAAGTTGCGAATCTTAAACAGCAAAGAACCCCAACATCCTTGATCAATCCATCCAAGAACGTTGGACCTGACCTGGTCGATTCACTCGTTGGTTGGTCTCTCATCCCACGAACACGGTGTGCCGTACTCGAATCTCAGGCGTAGGATTGAACGAACGAACGAACGAACGAACGAAGAACTCAAAGCTTGGGGCGATGGATTCATTCTTTAGTGATCCGAGGTTGATAAGAATCAAATCAAGCCAGAAAACCAACGAAGCTCGTAGCAGTCATCATCATTCACTCAAACCGAACCATCATCCATCGAGTATTAAGATTAGGGCTATATCAGCCTCATCGCTTAAACCATCGGTCAAGAAGCTTGAACTCGAACGACCTCAACATCATTATCATCAACCAAATCATGCATCATCATCATCATCATCATCATCATCATCATCATCATCATCATCATCAATAACAATAACAACGACAAAAGCAAAAACAACGCTAGCATCCTCACCTCCTGTTATTCAAAACAGTCGACACCATCAATCCTCCTCCGAAGCCATTCATCCTTCCAGTCAGAAACTATTCTCCCAGCCATCTTCGTCGTCAAAAATCACTCCAAGTCATCCCCCTCATTCGACCGCTTCTTCCAAAAGGAAATCGGATCATCAAACCGATCCCTCGCCTAAGAAGATCATCAAACAAGCTCGTTGGAATCGAGGAGCTGCCAAGACACCATCATCCTACAGAACTGATCCGATAACGACTCAGACCACTCGCCCATCGAGTATCAATCCTGCCATCGCATCTCCGCTTTTCACCACACCAACTCTAACCCATCCAACCAAGGGAGATCCACTTGATGAGTCTTGCATTCCTGATTTACCATCGACATCAACAGCCTCCTCCTCCTCCTCCTCCGCCTCTCCCTCATCATCGTCAGCAGCAGCAGCAGCAGCGGCAGCAGTAGCAGCTTTCCCAGTCGATCAGACGTTAAACCAGAGAAAATATTGGATTCAGACGGAAGAGGAATCTGACCAAGACCCCGACCTACCCGTTCAAAATCATGACAGCTCTAACCGGGTTATCCCTCGGTCAATCGCTCAGTCAATCTCTCCATTTTCAGCCACACATCCCCTTCAACCTAATTTACCTATAAACCAAAGAGTCAAGAGCTCGTACAAACTCGTCAACTCGAATCGAGCCCAATATCGGCCTTATTTCAAACATCCAGAACATCCTCAGGCATGGCCCTATCGATCCGGTCAAGATCCTTGGGTCAAAATCATGTATCCCGCGGGAGGTCATGAGGCCTTTCCACTCATGATTCCTAAGCACCCGGAGGACGAATACCGACCGTTGGATGATCTGATGAACGTGCGAACCATCCATTCGACTTAATCCATCAGCTCCCTAACTTTTTCCACTCACCTCTGGTTCATTTGATCCTTTCATCTCTCGATACACAGGTTATCACAACCACTCTCTCCTACTACCTTACCCCCGATCAATCACTTCAACTTTTTTCTGAACCCCATCCGATCCTCGTCAACACATCCAATCCCCACGTCCATGCCTCAAACTTCAGATTCCTCACTCAATCCTCACATTCTCCTCTCCACCGCTCACCCTGCCCCTCATCCGATCACCATCCGTCAGAGATACCAAAGCACAACATACCCCTACCGGATCCATCACTTGATCTTAGCTCCAAACCACTCCTGAAAGAGCTTTCCAAGGCAATAAGGCGACGCAATGGGATCGAATTCTTATCGTTGATCAGATGGTACAATCGGGTGATTCGACACTTGATTGAGCAGGGGACAATCAAACGACAGATCGAATCAATGGTGGGCTTACCGAAAGGAATCTGGGAGACGGTTCTAGGTCAAGCTTACGATCGTCAAGTCGGCCCTTCGCTAGAACTCCTGCAAGAGTACGAGACCTGGAGCAGTAATGTCTATGGCGAGTTAAAGCCCAAGTTCGTGTCCGAGTTAATCGATCTAGTCGATCTGAAACCGGGCCAAGTATTTGTTGATCTGGGTTCCGGAATCGGGAATATTGTTCTACAAGTTGCCCTGGAGGTGGGTTGTGTATCCGTGGGGTTTGAGATCATGAATGGTTGCAATCGATTGGCCCAAGCCCAATTGACGGAAACCGTCGGGCGAGCTCACTCTCTTTGGGGTGTCAACTTGGGTCAGCCGGTGCTTTTCCAAGCCGATTTTACCAAAGACCCTCGTGTGACTGATTGGTTACAACAGTTGAGTATCCATTTGCATTTCGTCTGATCGCAATGAAGGCATCAGAGATCATTGAAGGTGTGACAGATAACTGATCACGTCTTTTTTTCCCATCAATTGACTCGTGAAGAGCTGATGTCGTCTTAGTGAACAATCAGGTATTCACACCTAGCCTGAACGAGTCGTTAACTTTGTTGTTCCTATCGCTAAGAGACTCGACGAAGATCATCTCATTAAAGCCGTTCATTCCAAACTCCTTCAAGATCAATCAACGTAACCTGGATTCACCCTTGGCGATTCTCACGAGACCCACGATCCATCGTGGACAAAACCATGCTATCAATGGGATTTTCAAGTACAGTTCAAACTCGGTTAGCTGGACTGATAATGCCGGCGAATGTTTCTTGACAGTTGTTGACCGATCCAAGTTGATTGAATTTCAATCAAGCCTTCACAATCAATCTTAATCCCATTTTTGTCTTTCATTATCCTTTTCTTTTTCTTTTTCACTTGGCGGTATCAAATAAAAATAAAAATAAAATAATAACAACCTTGGAATTTCTCATCAGTTTCTGTTTGATGAACCTGCTGCCTTCTACTTAAAAAAAAAGGGGGGGGGAAACACCCTGGTGGACGAAGGAATAGTAATGTTAATTGAGATTAATCCCTGCTTTTTACGGC